>CM045447.1:14944821-15291549 GCA_024666655.1 Dascyllus trimaculatus | reverse complement strand
ACCTGGATCAAATCATTGATCTAGCCATACGGGTTGACAACCGCATCCGCGAGCGACGGAGGGAGAGGACCCTCCGTTCGGAGTCTCCACGGATCCCTTCATCGACTCGCCAGAGGTCTCCACCCTCGTCCCGAACTGCTCCAGACCCTGAGCCCATGCAGCTGGGACGCAACCAGCCCTCCGTCCAGGAGAGGCAGCGTAGGCGGGACGCCAATGCGTGTTTGTACTGTGGTGAGGCTGGTCACTACCTTGCTGCCTGTCCCCTGCGTTCAGTAAAAGGACGGGCTCACCAGTAATTGGGGAGATACAGGTGAGCCATCTATCGTCGTCTTCCCCAAATCGGCTGCAGCTCGCTGCCTCCCTCTGCTGGCAATCCCAGTCCGTACCTGTGCAAGCCTTCATCGACTCTGGTGCCGAGGAGAACTTCCTGGACCTGCAGTTGGCCCGTCAGATGTGCATTCCTTTGGAGTCTCTGGAGCCCCCCCTTGAGGTCCGAGCCCTAAATGGACTCCACCTAGCCAAGGTACAGCAAAAGACTGTTCCTGTTACTTTGTTTTTGGCCGGCAACCATCGGGAGAAGACGACCTTCTTCGTGATAGATCACTCCAGTCCCCCCATGGTCCTGGGATATTCATGGCTCCGGGCGCACAACCCCCACATTGACTGGAAGAGGGAGGAGGTTATTTCTTGGGATCCCCGTTGTCATGAGACCTGTCTGCACTCAGCCCTGACCCCTGCTGACGCCGCCAGCCCTGTTTCTGAGGCCCCGGTCAAGTTGGATCTCGTTCCTTCCGAGTACCATGACCTCGCACCCGTTTTCAGCAAAGAAAAGGCCCTGTCTTTGCCTCCCCATCGCCCTTACGACTGCGCTATCGAACTCATTCCTGGAGCCACTTTACCCACCAGTCGGCTGTACAACCTCTCCAGACCGGAACAGGCTGCCATGGAGACCTACATCCGGGACTCTCTCGCCGCCGGCATCATTCGTCCGTCTTCGTCACCTGTTGGAGCAGGTTTCTTTTTCGTTGACAAGAAGGACAAGACCCTTCGGCCCTGTATTGACTTTCGAGGTCTCAACGACATCACCGTTAAAAACACCTACCCCCTGCCACTCATCAACTCCGCCTTCTCAGCTCTGCACGGAGCAACCGTTTTTACCAAGCTGGATCTCCGCAACGCCTACCACCTCATCCGCATCCGCGAGGGAGACGAATGGAAGACTGCATTCAACACCCCGCTCGGGCACTTCGAATACCTGGTCATGCCCTTTGGACTCACGAACGCACCCGCTGTCTTCCAAAACCTCATCAATGATGTACTCCGTGACATGATCAACCGATTTGTGTTTGTGTACCTGGATGACATCCTCATCTATTCAAGGGACGCCCAGGAACACACCCGCCATGTCCGTCAGGTCCTGGAAAGGCTCCTGCAGAACCGCCTTTTCGTAAAGGCGGAGAAATGTGAGTTCGGGGTACCTACCGTGTCTTTCTTGGGCTACATAATCTCTGCAGGGGAGGTGAGCATGGACCCACAGAAGCTGTCCGCAGTCAAAGACTGGCCCATTCCAGAGAGTCGGAAGCAACTGCAGCGTTTCCTTGGCTTCGCGAACTTCTACCGTCGCTTCATCCGCGACTACAGTAAGGTTGCAGCCCCGCTCACCTCCCTCACCTCTGTTAAGCGGACCTTCTCCTGGACTCCTGAAGCAGATCAGGCCTTCCGCTCCCTGAAACAACGTTTCACCTCCGCACCCATCCTCACGCAACCTGATCCCCACTTGCAGTTCGTCGTGGAGGTGGATGCTTCGGACATAGGGGTGGGGGCGGTGCTGTCGCAACGTTCCCCCGCTGACAACAAGTTGCACCCCTGTGCTTTTTTCTCTCGTCGGTTGTCCCCCGCCGAGAGGAACTACGACGTGGGCAATCGGGAACTGCTAGCGGTTAGGCTAGCCTTGGAGGAATGGCGTCACTGGCTGGAGGGGGCTGAGCAGCCATTCATCGTCTGGACCGACCACCGGAACCTGGAGTACATCCGGTCAGCCAAGAGACTGAACGCCCGGCAGGCCCGCTGGACGTTATTTTTCGGCCGCTTCAGGTTCTCCATCACCTATCGGCCTGGGTCCAGAAATGTCAAGCCTGATGCTTTGTCCCGTCAGTTCTCCACCCAGGAGTCCCCAGGGGAACCTGAGTCCATCCTGCCTGGAACCTGTGTTGTGGCTTCCCTCACTTGGGAGATCGAGTCTGTGGTTCGTCGGGCCCAAGGACAACATCCCGACCCAGGTAACGGTCCCACTAACCGTCTGTTTGTTCCTGATCCTGTTCGCTCTCAGGTTCTGTGTTGGGCGCATTCTTCGCGGTTGACCTGCCATCCTGGAACTGCTCGCACCGTGGAGGTCCTGCGGCAAAAATTCTGGTGGCCAACCCTGGAGAAGGATGCCAAGGAGTTCGTGGCCGCATGTTCCGTCTGCGCCACCAACAAGACCTCTAATCGGCCGAGTTCGGGGCTCCTTCAACCGCTTCCAATCCCTCATCGACCCTGGTCCCACATCGCTGTGGATTTTGTCACTGGACTTCCCCCGTCTCAAGGTAAAACAGCCATTCTAACCATTGTCGACCGGTTCTCCAAAGCCGCCCATTTTGTCCCTTTAGACAAATTGCCCTCAGCCAGAGAGACGGCCGATCATCTGGTGAACCACGTTTTCCGACTCCATGGGATACCTGTGGACATAGTGTCAGATCGGGGACCACAATTCACGTCAGAGGTTTGGAAAAATTTTTGCTCCGCTATGGGAGCGTCTGTCAGTTTGACCTCTGGATTTCACCCGCAGTCCAACGGCCAGACGGAGCGAACCAATCAATCACTGGAAACCTTCTTACGCTGTATGACCTCTGAGAACCCTTCCGCCTGGAGCAGCCTTCTCCCGTGGGTCGAGTATGCGCACAATTCTTTGTCTAATGCTTCAACTGGACTCTCTCCATTTCAGTGCTCCCTGGGATACCAGCCTCCCATGTTCCCCTCCCAAGAACGGGAGATTTCCACCCCGTCTCTTCAGACCTTCCTGAAGAGATGTGAAAGGATCTGGAAGCGCCCGAGGGCCTCCTTATTGAAGGCGTCCCAGAAGATGGAGGGTCAAGCCAATCGTCACCGTTCTCCTGCCCCTGTCTACTCCCCGGGCCAAAGAGTTTGGCTCCGGGCTAAGGACTTACCCCTCCGGGTAGAGTCTAAAAAGTTGGCACCTCGGTTCGTGGGGCCTTTTGTCATTGAGCGCATCATTAATCCCAGTGCTGTCCGCCTGAAGTTGCCCTCCTCTATGAGGATCCACCCCACATTTCATGTCTCCCAAATTAAACCTGTGAAGGAGAGCACTCTGGCCCCCCCTGTCCGTCCCCCTCCACCACCCAGGATGGTGGACAATGCCCCGGCATACACGGTGCGCCGCCTGCTGGATGTTCGTCGCCGGGGACGGGGTCTCCAGTACCTTGTGGACTGGGAGGGATACGGTCCTGAAGAACGTTCCTGGATACCCAGGCGCCAGATCCTGGACCCTGCCCTCATCCGGGAGTTCCACCGGAGGAGACCTGACCGGAGTATCCGTGCACCTGGAGGTGCACGTAGAGGGGGGGGTACTGTCACGCCCTCCACCTCTGCTGCCTGAGCTGGCAGCCTCCCTTTCCCTTTTCCCTCTCCCTCTCTCTCTTCCAGGTGGGCGTGAGCAAGGTGTGGGCAGCGAGGAGCACGGCAGGTGCAGCCACTTGTAATCAGCGGAGGAGGCACGCGTGCGATTGGATGATCAGCTCCCACTCTCTCAGTTAAAACCACGCTCCACATGCTCCTCGATGCCAGACCGTCGCATAGCCTCAGTCAGTTGCCAACCTCTGCTCTTGTTTCGTCTGCCCTGCTTGCTTTGCTCTGCACCATTGCTATTGCTAACGCTATTCCCTCTCCGCTTCCAGTTGGTTCCCCGTCTGCCGTCCATGTGTGCCTCCTCCGGATCAGCTCAACCACTGCCTCCACTCCGCCTGTAAACCCAGCCACCGTCAGGATCCCAGTCGTGGATTGCCACCCCCACTCCCGGACCTCAGCTCACCACCACCCTGCCTGCCTGCCTGCCTGCCCTTGCTCCCACCTGCTCCGCTCACCTGCTCCGTCGTGCCCCCCTCTCCGTTCAGGTTCAGTAGCCTAGCATTAGCATTAGCCCGTTTAGCTCAGTTTTCCCAGTGTCTTGTTTGTTATCAGCTCTTAGGTTTTAGTAGCTCGCTTTCTGTTTCCTGTTTCGTTTTTCAGCTCGCCTTTTGCAGCTCGCTTTTTGTTGTTACTTTTAGTTAGTTTTCAGCCTTTGCTCGCTTTTAGTTTTGCATTTGTTTGTTAGTTAGTTTTCCTGCTTAGCAGTGATTTTCTGTTCTCCGTTGTTATTAATAAACGCTTTGATTTTGTATATCTGTGTGCCGTGTGTCCTTGCCTGCGCCTGAGTCTCTGCACCGTCCGTAACAGAGACAGCCTTTGTGTCGTCATCTGATTATTGCTCTTACCAGATTGGGATCTAATGAAGCTTAACACGTTATCTCACTTTTAAAGTTTTTTTTCCTGCATCTGCAGAAATTTGAGGCCCATGGGTTAGTCTGAAGCTAAATACACAACAATTTGAAAGCAAAAAATAAGTTGATGCTGTATATACACCAATCGGCCACAACATTATGACCACTGACAGGTAAAGTGAATACATTGATGATATTGCTAGTATGTGCTGTTCTGCTGGAAAACTTTGGATTTTAACATCCATGTTGATAAGACTTAAACACCCAAATAAACATTGTCCCACAACAAGCACACTCCCTCATGCAAATGGCAGTCCCAAATGTCATTTGCCTACCCGGAAAATGCACCCTACCACATGGAAAAAACATCAAACAATCAGGAACATGTTGAGGAACATGACAGTCGCCCAACATGTTGATTTCACCTCCAAACTTCCTACATCCCATTGTGATCAAACATCAACAGGATGCAGTGGAAAAAGTTTGATTGACAGAGGCCCCACTGCACAAATCAGAGTACCCAAAAGATCCAATGCCGACATCCTGGTTCTAGACCCCATAGGACACCCTGAGAGGTCCTCTTGTCCATGCTCAATGGTCCAGAGCATTTTTGAGCACATAAGAGGGACCAACACAATATTACTCAGGTGGTTATAATGTTATGCCTGATCGGGGTATAAGCCTCATAAGGTCTCTAACTTGTGTTCTGACAAATACCTCATGTGACTCTTACTTGAGAGACTGCAGTTCTTTTCCTGTTTCCTACCAATGTTGGTTTCTTCTGAATATCTTTCCCTAACGTCAGTCAATCAGTATTGTTTTAAATCAATCAGGATCGATCGTGCAGTTCATAGAAAATCATATGCATCATTTTTTGTTCACATGCATTTAATATGGGTCTACTGTTGCAACACCACACCATTTTTATTTTGGAGGATTTGTTGAATATGTGGCGTCCTCCGTCTGCTTGTAACCCTTATTTAGAATAAAAAGCTTTAAATTTTAGCTGTAAATTTTCGAAAAGGCACTTGGGGAGAAGCTTCAAGAAAGTCCACATGAAAATCCAAACAACACACCTTTCAAAGCTCAGTCAATACACTGCACAGCCAGGCATTCCTCTGGGGAACCTTTGTATGCGTGTGTGTATCTGTCTGTGTATGTGTGTTTTTAGGCAGGAAAATGCAGACACAACACACAGACAGAGAGGGTTGTTATGGGGTTTAAATTGCAGGCAATGAAAGCGAGCATCAGAACAAACAGGAGGAGGATGAGGGATGAGGGAGGGCTGTGGAGAACCAATGCAGTAGAAGAGGGCAGGAGATTTAAATGAAACGCACTGAAAAGTGAGCGAGGGAAAACGAGGAAGCTGGAGACTTAGAAATGGAAAGAGGGATGAGGGGAAGAGAGCCGTCTAAGGTGAAAACATACTTCTCATCAGACAGGGAAGAAGCAGTTTGAACTTGTCTGGTGAGAAGGTCCTTTAAATGAATCAAGGAAACGTCTGCTCCGGTTTTTATTTCAAATATTTGGAAACTCTTTAATCATGTTGCTGATACCATTCTTGTAGGATCAATCATCTGTAATTTTCCTCCTTCTGGGACAGTTGTGATTTTATCAACCGTGATTTCCCTGCGGGCGAGACACAGCATTGACTTAAGCCAGCGGTCAATCAGCTGTGAGGTAACGGATCACCATCCAATAGTAAAAGGGCTAGATGAGGTCGCCGACCTTGTCACCCTTGACCTTGCCCCCCTGAGACCTCCAGGGTTGGTCTGGCGGGAGTCTGGCATAGGGACGCTGGGTTAATCAATAGCAGGGGCAGCATGTAATAAAACAAGGGCTCCCCTGGGATGGTCCCAAACAAGCCATCAGTGTCCTGAGTGGTCAAGCTGCCTGTCAGTCAACTGCTTCTGCTCATGTGGAGGTTCTTTTCTTAGAAGCTTTTTTTGTTTCAGGAGAACAGTTTTGTGTCAGAAATGAACTCAGAGACCTCCTGCTTCTTGATTATTGTTAGTTTTTAATCATTAATGGATCAAGAGTGTGTGGGATTGCTTTCAGAAGATATCAGTGTATCAAGTAACACAGCATGTTGAAACTGGTTATCATAATGAACTGGCACTACATGAATTCACTTTTAGTTAGTGGTGCTCTGATACTGCTCTGGAAGTTTATTATTATTGTGCATCCACAATGAATTCAAGCATCTTTTTTGGCCGAATATTAACTTTAAACATATTTTTAAACTTGAAAAAACATGGAAATTAATTCTCAGACTACATACAACCGACAGAGTTTAGGGCAGCTCATATGTTGTCTGGAATGCAAAAAGTCTGCAAACCAGTTATATCTGCTGTTAAAGCAAATTGCTGCAAGCATACATCTATAGTTAAAGGAAAGGATAACAGCATTTCAGGTCTTCTCTCGTATTTATTTTGACAGCTAGACAATAAGATGTGACTGTTCAGGGAGGTTCAATTAAGCAAATCAAACTAGAAGTGGTAAAGTAAGTGACAGACATACAAGTATAAACTGGGAGCTGTGCTTTATTGACAGACGCATGTGTGATTCCAGGTTTCTATGGAATTGTGTGCTTAGGGACGAACTAACCGACTGATGCTCCGCTTACAACGGCAAATCACAGAAGACTGTTTTTCCTCTGTGCACCCTTACTCCTATCAAATTACTGTTTCCAGGCAGATTTGTTTTCGTTCTGTTTCCACAATCCTTCGCTGTCTTTCCACCACAGAAAAGAGCAGTGTGACATTTTTTTTTCTTCCATTTCTTCTCTTCTCCCTGATCAAACCTGGGGTCCAACCTTCCATCTCATCCTTCTCTCTCCCTCCATCCATTCATCTTTCTTTTATCTTTGTCTCATCAAGGTCTCCGGTGGGAGCAGAGAGGTGACAGGCGTGTGTCTGCCCGGCCCTGCTGTCTGCCTTTCTAATGAGCCTGAAACATGGGGGGTCAGCCTATTATGGAGATGAGGAGATCCAGGCAGGCCAAAAGGTGACGGACCTTGCTAATAGGGGGCCTCTCTGTTACTCCACCCCACCCTCCTACCTCTCCTCTCGCCTTTTCTTCCCTCCTTTCCCAGTTCCTCCTTCCCTCCATCCATGTATAAGTCTTTCACACAGTTCTGCAAGGTCTAATGAAGGAACTTGTATGCTAAACAGGAGCTGTGGCCTTCTGCTTGCGCTCCTCTTCCTCCTGATCCTTCTTTATCTTTTCATCCTGGAGGTTGTTTGAAGTTTCTCTTCCTCATCGGTTGGTCTGTTCAATCGTCTCTCTCTCGGCCCAAGGCCACCTCTGTTTGTCTGCTCAGCCTCAGTGGGATCTCTTTGTAGCCGGGCCCTGTGCTGGAGCCGACTGCTGCTTCCTCCAGAACAGAAGTGTGTGCCTCTGCATGTATGTATGTATGTGTGTGAGTTCTGTATTCCTTTAGCCTTTCTTCAATCACATGCAGCCCTCCCTTCGCCTTCGCTATGGCCAGGCCTCAGTTGGCACAGGTTGGCTTTGAAATGCAGCCATAGCTCGGCTACAGAGGAATGACACAACACAGGGATGCTGTTTTCTCATCTTTTAATTTTTAATTTTTTCGGTTTGAAGCAGGAGGTGGCAAACACACTAACACACGCAGAGATGAGCACTTTCGTTTCATCAGTTGTAAATTACCTGATACACTTTCACCCCTCCTGTCTCCTCTACCTCCTCCTTATTTTTTTTATTTTTTTATTTTACCATGCAGTCGAGTTATTTCTCATGGGGGTAAGACTGTGAATTAACCCCGGGTAAATACATAACAGTGACTGCTTAATATTGAGTTGCAGCCTTGATGAATCTGTGGAGGCGCATTCAGTAGCCCCGGTGCAATGTGAAGCAGCAGGGTCATCCTCATTGGGTAGTGGCTCATTAAAAAAAAAAAAAGGGGGCTCCCAAACCTGCCTCGTTAGCACTTCCTTCAACATTTGATCTCCTCAGGTTCCGGGGATGTATTCTATTTTACTGTTTGTCAGTCAAAAGCTCGCTGAGTGCTCTTGGTTGCTAGGTCAAATGGAATGATTAAACAGGAAGCGATTCATTGGTCAGATCAGGTGATATGCAGATTACAGCTGCTGTGCTTTCCAATGCCTGGTAAACAGAAATACCACACGCCAGAAATATTCGAGGGTTGTTGCTAGGGAAACTTTGGGGCTTAGATCATGTATTCATGATTTTAAATGAATACACCTCACTTTTAGCAGGCGTTGTACAGCACTTCACAGTAGCAAGTTTTTTTTTTAAAGCATTTATATTCCTGAAGATGTTTTTTCCCCTTCCAATTCAGCGTAAAACACGCAGGCTTTATATTGGACCAGAACTGAAAATCAGTAATTAATAACAGCGACAAAAGCCATGTTAGCACTTCTGAGGCCATTCGAGTGTCAAATCAAATCACACACACTTGGGCTAGTTCAAATATTTGAGACGATTTATTGAAATATTATTAATAAAATGCTCCAGGCTCCTGTAATTATCTGATTGCCAGTGCCTGAGGTTCCTGCCTCTGAGGGATATTTAGTGTCATAGCTGAACTCATAGTGAGAGGTGGTCCTGATGATTAGCTCCTGTTAGCGTCAGGTCTGATCCACTTCTCTGTGTTATCCCTTAGCATTAGTCTAATGGCCCAGGAAACACAGATAATGACTCTCAGCACAGATTAGCATCTGCTGCTGCTGCTGCTGCAGCTAGACAGCACACACACACACACACACACACACACACACACACACACACACACACACGCACATATTGTTCATGTGGACACTTGCAGATCAAGGTTATGCATTAGCACATAATCACACATGGAGGGACACAAATGTTCAAATGGAGGCTGCAGAGCAAATTACATGCATGGTTTAGCAAAGGGTCCCTGAGATGAAAACAAACACTGTTTCATTCTCCCTTTATAGTGAACTGCAGCCTCTCTTTCTCTTCCCTGCTTTAACTTTTGCTCCTCCATCGTCACTGAAATACTGTTTCATCTCAAGTCGTAGTTAATTTGTCAACTATATCTGAAATGGTTGATAAAAACAAAAACAAAAACACAGGCAATTATAATTTAAAATTGCAAGTAAAAGGCAATTATTTTAAGACTAAAATTGTAAACTCACATCTTCAGCTTCCTCTAAGCTGCTGCTTGCATTAGTACTCACTAATGGAAAACCCAAAAATGTAGTGTGGTTGTGTGTGTGAGTGCTTGGAGGAGGTTCAAGGCTTCGTCTGTGATGTGTTTGAAGAAGGAGCCGTGTGAGGGCTGCAATGCAAATGAGTGTGTTTCTAAACGTTCCTCTGCCACTGCACGTGCGTGAATGTTTACAACCGTACGGCTGAATGTTGTGTGTGTCTGCCTCGTGCATGCATGCATGAATGCGGGCCTCTGTGTGCAATCCCTCCTGCAGGGCAGTGGAGTGGGCTGCAGGGAGGAGGCTTTTCTGTGCTGTCTGAAGTCTAGCCGTCTATAAAGAGGCCTCTTCACGTGCGGCGCGCTGGTGATAGATAGTCACTTATGCTGCAGCTGACATCCAATCTGGCATCAGCGATTATAAAGCCCTCACCTCTTGATGTGTCCCTCTGTAGCCATTGGACCCCCTCTGCTCAAACACAGAAATCCCATTTTGTGTCACACGGCAGTGAAATGAGGTTGTGTCGGGTTATATGTGCGTTTTCCGTGTGTCTCTGAGAGGAGCGTATCCGCATGTGTGCCATTGTTTATTCTTTCAGACTATCTTTTTAGAAATTGTTTGTCTATTTTTTATCCAGTCCGAACCAAATGATAACAATTCTGAGGCAAGTAAGCAGCACCGCCTGACACCCCCCTCACTTTTTGGCTGTTTTCACAGAAAGTTATCAGCTTAGTTGACAGGTGGTTTCTCCATGTTTCTGTTTCAAGGCTGAACAAAGTTCCTTGGTTCAGGCTTTATTCTCCTCTTCTCTTTTAACTCCAACTCTCTATCTTTGTTCTCTTTTCTCTGTCTCCCCATGCCTCATGTCCCTACAGTTATTTCCTCTAACCTGACCTGTCCTGTAGCCTCTTGATACTTGATCCTTTTTGATCGCTCTGCGTGACAGCACCTGCCGCTGTGATCAAGACATGATCAAGACACATGTGCACATTGGGATGGCGTTCATGAGGGAACTAAGCCCAGCATGGAAACTCCTTTGAGAAAGCTACACAGAAATACCTGCTGGCTGTGTGATTAAGACAATGCCATGGGGTCCTGTGTGTCTGCGGTGTGTGTTTGTGTTTGATATGGTACCTTTGTGTTTGTGAATCTGAATTCTGTATCTTTTGTGTTTTTGCGTTGGCCCCTTTGCAACACCAATCTCACTTCACTCCTGAGGGAGCCTGGCACACCTTTAATAAGCCTCTTCTCACACAGAACAAATAGCTCTAGCATGAGCCATTATACAAAAACAACCGATCAAACCCCCCAGTCTGTCTTTGTGCAGATCAGTCATGTATAACTCTGTCTGTGTGCAAGTGCACTGCAAACCACAGTTTTAGTCCATTTCATTTCTTTTTTGGGGGGCTATTTGATCAACAATACAGCTCTTATCAGCCTCATTTAAAGCTGCTGTAGCGTATGTATGCACCAATATAATGCAGCGTAACTACACTTTTTAATGAAAATTTGCACTCGTTAATGAAGGGGCACCATCTCAGATTACTGAGAAAATTATCATTCTAGATTAAGTCTAAAAGAAACTTTAATTGAATGAAGTTGATCAGTCTCTTAGCTGAAAATCGTAAATTCTGATTTCATTGACCTCCAGTTCCCAAACAAAGAAATACACGGCAGAACTGATGATAATTATACACAAACATTTATTAACTAACACTACAAACAAGCAACAAACAACAATGACATAACAACAGACAGTGAATGAATGAATGAATGAATGAATGCGGATAAACTAATTAACTGTGATCGTCACTGGAAGCAGCTGATAGAAAGATGATGAATTTAGAATCACTTTGGAATTGGAAGCCAATCGTAATTTATAAATTCACCCGTTTAGCAGAAAGAAAATGATACTTGCGTAGCCCTGTGATGGAGAGAGAAAACGGCCGCGGGATGTCCAGCTGTGATGGTCTGCTGGATGAGTCGGATCAGGAACGCAGAGACAAGGTGGCACTTTGGTGTAGTCATGTTGTAAAAATGTACCAAAGTACAAACACTAAGAGTCGAAGCTCATAGTTAAAAGAAAATGTCCGTGCTGTTGCATTATCAAAATTAACTGAAGAGGTTTAACTTCAAGTTAATCATAGAAAAATTAAATCTCAAGCCTTTAAGAAACAAAAACACAAACCCAAAAAAACTTAGCCCGATAAAAGTCCTTAAAAGAAGTAAACCCTTGAATGAAAGAAAAAGCCTCTTAGAAAGTTTAATCAAAAGCCAAAGTTAACCCCCTTAGAAAGTTTAAAAAGTAAAAGCCAAAGTTGCATTCCAGTGACTTTCCTTTTATATAGAAAGTTTTGGAGTCAAATTCAAATCAGCATCTGACCAATCGTGGCTGTGTCCATCCCAAGGGGTGGTCTTGAGTCTCACTGTCCAGGAGACATCAGAGGTCAAATACCTTTAGAGCATACTTTAAGATCATTTCTTAAACATGCAAATCCAATTGTTAATATCTATGATGATCACAGATCTGAAATCTCACTAAATGTGTGATTAAAACGACACCAAACATGATATGTTTATCTCACATGGTTCCTGAGATAATAATAATAAAAGATATAACAAGAGAATAAGCTTACAAATAGTAGACTTCTAGGCTACATGAAAGTAAACTATTAATGTGACTACGGATACAAGCATATACATTCAATTATAAGAAAAATTTCGACTTATAAGTATACATGCTGGGAATCAAAGACCTCTCTCTCTCTCACTGTGTGTCTTTTATGGTGGTGTCCATGACAGAGAGGAGGGGGTTGTCGGTTTCTTGTGTTTGCATTGCAATAAACACTTCAGATTCAATGCGTTCTCCTTCCATGCTGGTCCTGATCAACCTGGTATCACAGAGTCCAGATGTTGGGATCATCACTCCAGAGATGTTGAATTCTTTGATTTTATTATTTAGAAGTGTTTAGTTCGAATCATCAAAGAGTTCCTTGTGTCAGGAGGAATGCCATCTCGTCTCTTCTCCGGAGGTGTATGGTTTTCCTCACAAATTGACACTTTTATGACCCTTATCAGATTCTGGTGCAGGAGGGGGCATCCTGTTGTCTCCAAAAAGGGGGTGATTTGGGTTAGCTGTCACCTGAAATGGTTTATTACCCAAATTATGGCTCTGAGAAACAGTTTCTGGATTATCTGTGCGTTGACTCCCAATGTTCTGCTTGATAGCTTGGAATGTTCTGCTCCGTTGTACGCTACACTGCAGTAAGCAGCTGTTTTCAGTGAAAAAGATAAAATAGCTGTATGGTACACTACATGCCCTCAACCAAATAGCAACAATAATGGTGACTAACTGGTGAGCATATTGGCACAATTATCCACAAAAGTGCCACATATTTTCCTCTTAAATGAAGCATTAGCAAAACAAGAATTTGGTCAGGACCATCTTACCAGATGATCCAGGCATGCAGGCTTTCTTACAAGATACTACTCTTACAAGATGGTACTGGAAGACCCAGGACTTATCCCCAGTGATGACATCCAGAAACTCTGGGTGGCCCTCGAACTGCTCCAAAACTTCCTGGGACACATCCACATGGCGAGTCCTTTGGTCCTCGGTGAGCAGTTGGGACAGCAACTTCACGCAAATCTTGGGCATGCCCAAATCATCCAATATGATGGTTTCCAACCAACTAACTGTTTAATCCCAGTTGTTTCACCATCATACTGACCATCAGTCTGTGATCACTGCGTTCCTTGAACTTCTGGATGTTGGCACATTTTCTTGTTGTTGAGGGACATCCTGGTTTCGGTTCATCCTTCCCCATTTGGAACCTTTTGTTTCACTTATAGACATGCTTATAGGACATTGTGTGCTTCCTGAACATATGCTTCAGCATCGCAAGGGTTTCTCTTGGAGTTATTTTCCAAGTTTGCCACGAACTTGATGTAAGTCGTTTGCTCAAGGTTAATTCTGTGACAGAGGGCACTTGAATGGAGCTAGAAACACACCTGTGAAAAGAAAGATAAGTCAATTGAATTGTTGTTTTTCCTCATACACTGTTGAGATGTTGGGCAACACTACGATGTACTTCATTCCTGTGTGGCTGCTGAATCATGTGATCAGCAACCAATGTCCCATTTCTTTTTCATCACACATCATATGGATATATACTGCAAAGTGTTGTGCTGGATTACTAATAGGGAAGTGTTTGCTAAAACAGTAACCTCAGCCGATGAGGTGCCAGCATTTATGAATTGTTCAAATAGAATTAACTATGAAGTCACCCGTGGAAACAAAGGGAGACAGCTATACTAGCTCTGTTCAAAAGGTGACAAAATCCACAACCAGCACCTCTTACTCTCATTAATTGTTGCTTTATATCTTGTTTGTTTAATTCATACAAAAAAACAAAGTGTAAAAATAAGACATAGTGATTTTACATGGGGCTATGTGCCAGAGTAAGTCTTGGCTAGGCAGTAGTTGTCTGGCAATGTTACACTGATGGTAAGACTCCAAAAAGTTACTGTGCTTAGCCAACAAATAATCTGGCAAATATTAACCGTTGGAAAAATTATAAAAATTTGTTTGTCATTAATGCCAAAAAAGATTGCTGCACCCTCAGTTTTTCTGTACTAACATTTTATATCATAGTAATAAATAAGTCAATTTCATTTCAAGTTTGCTTTCCATGACTTAACAGCACGCATCTATCTATCTATCTATCTATCTATCTATCTATCTATCTATCTATCTATCTATCTATCTATCTATCTATCTATCTATCTATCCATCTATCCATCTATCCATCTATCCATACATACATACATACATACATACATACATACATACATACATAAGAAAAGTTAACAAAAGTAATTAAAAAGACCATTTCAAGTGTGTTTTTTTTTTTTTTTTTGCTGTCGCTCTTTGGTTAAGTTGAGGCACCAAAACAACTTGGAAACATGGAGATTAAAATATATCATTTTGCTACTTGCAAAATTCAGTTTTGTATATTTCCAAATTGGCGACAATGCCGGAGATTTTACACACACTCACACATCAGTTAGGGTTAATTTCTGTTTATCAATGATAAGAATGGATGATAATGCATCTTCTGGCCTACCAGGAAGTGGAGGAGGTACCTACCTGCTAATATAGGAACATTGTGTGATAATAATGACCATTAAATGTGCTGATAACATCAAAATCGTGTGCACAAAACATATGAGATTTTGAGAAACTTCCAGTTGCCAACAAAACTGCGTAGAATAGTGCTACACAACCTCCTTCCCATCATAAAAACCTTGGGCTATCTGACCAACAATACAGCTCTTATTGGCCTCGTTTAAAGCTGCAGCATGAACCTGTTGTCAATGAAAATGCAGTAAAAAAAAAAGTAGTAGCACAATTATCCGCCACATATTTTTTTCTTAAGTTGAGCATAACCGCAGCAGGGAATAGGTCAGGAACATCTTATTGGACGATTCCGACATGCAGACTTTCGTTGGTCTGGGTGACGCCAGCGTCTTCCACTGGAACATGGAATGTGGAGCAAGTCTGAATGAAATCAGGCACATCGATGGATAGGCATGCACAAGATTGCACTGTATTGAGATAGTGACTTTTTATCTATATATAGTGTGCCTGTCAATCACAGCAGTCAAAGAAGTGACTCTTCAGAAGCTTTCCAGATGCCATTTTGAAGTTCATCTGCCCTGCTGCACTAACTTCCTGTACTGTTTTGTCGTGTGTTAGATGTCAAATATCAAGCCCGTACTGTGCTGTGCTCTTTCCTTAATGGACTTGGCATGTCTGAACAGAGCCACAAAGGACTTTAAAGTCAAAGTGAAGCTGGCAAAGTGGCCACTTTAACAGCTTGACAAAGTTTTCTTGCATTAAGTTGTTGTATTGTGATTCATGTGTGAAAAGGCCTTCAAGAAATAGACTAAAAGATGACAAAGCGAAGGCGAAAGAATCAACTGTGTACCAGAGCGAGGTGGGTGAAGATCCAGATGAGAGATGTCTGAAGTTAGATAAGGATGTTAATTGTGTGATGCGTGGCTGTGTGTGCATGCATGCTTGTTAATATCCCTTTTTTGTGTTTCTGCGTAGCTTTTTGCATGTTCTGCGTTTCTTTGTGAATGCCTGATTCTGTGTAACTGAATTTTCAAGCTCCATGTATCCCTCGATTTCAGACTTGTCAAATCTGATTTTCCTTTGTGGGGCTCTGAAGAAGCAGACGCATCCGTTCTGCATAATACTCTACAAGCTCCCAAATATGTCTTGCCACAAAGCCGACATGATAGCTAATGGAATGACTTTATGTCGTTTCTGCAGAGGCATAAAAATGGCTTTTAATACCACCTCCGCTTTTTCCATTAAAGAATCCTCCTCTTCTCCACTTTTCCTGTTTCATGTGGTATTTTGAAACTCACCTCAGAGGAAAATGCCAAGAAGACAAAAAAGTCAAAGCCAGGATATTGTATGCTTAAGCAGCTGGTGATAATGATGGTACATTGAGTCACTAATGGATTTTCGAAATAGCTTTTGTGTGCCAAGAAACAGCTTGACCCCTCTTTTCGTTGTGCCTTTTATCAGCCGAAGTGTGTGGCGCATTCTTTCACATTTCCTCTCTGCGCTGTCTGTGTTGTTATGCTGATTTTGCCAAGAATTCAAAGGAAACAGTCACAATTTAAAAATTTGTTTGAGAATATTCAGTAAACAGATTTTTTGAGATTTTGTCATGCCACTTATCTGTACTAGCATGAGTAGCACTAATTCTGAGCTTAAAAATGCTCGCTTGAGTTATTTTCTTTGTAGAGAGGATGCTCTTTTATTTTGGATAAATGAAATAGTATATGAAATAGTTTTTTCCCTTTGAATGCAGTAATTACTACATCCAGTAAATCATTGTGGTGGCCCTTGTGGTTTAGGTGATAAAGTTAATTGCCTGTAAAAAAAAGAAAATACCTTGGCACTCATCTTGCAAGCCTTAATTCTGTTAGATCTGAATGCACAAACATGATGCACAGGCTCAGAGAAAACTGACCAAATGTTGGTATCTCCTGTGTCCTTTACGGATAAATATTCATACTTTTTCTTAGTAATCCTGCACTCTGAAAAATTTTGGCTCAACAAAAGAATCTAAAGCGGGAATTTGCATCAAACAATAACTGAATTACATTAAAACAACAACCTACACTGAATGAAGAATTAGCTTTTCCTCTGCAATTAAAGCTATTTTTAATTACCACTCGCTTAATAATTGGTAGCACAATACAAGTTTGGAAGAAAGTAGGCGAAAGCACTTGAAATTTTGACTTCAGGATGAAGAAATATTTATTTCTGAAGCCAATTTGATTGAGTTACTTCAACTTGTGCAGAAAATTAAGTTCAAATTACACACGTTGTTAAGCTGATGCAATTATGGACATTACTATTTTTAAATGGTCTGCACTTATATAGCACCTGTCTACCTTAGTGGTATTCAAAGCGCTTTACAATGTGTTTGTCATACACTCATTCACCCACCATGGCGACAGACCTCCATACAAGGCGCTAACCTGCCATTGGGAGCAACTTCGGGTTCAGTGTCTTGCCCAAAGACACTTCAGCAGGGGCCAGGGATCGAACTGCCAACCTTGTGATCAGTGGACAACCCGCTCTACCACCTGAGCCACAGCCGCTCGTTTTTAACCAGATTCATCAAAACATTGGTTCCAATTTAAAAGATTTATCTGAATCATTACATTAGATTAATTTATTTTGACATTTAGGAATAGGTCATTTTGGAATGCTTTTAAAAAGCACATCTATGAACTTCATATTCATTGTGGGAGTTCGCCATCTAAAAACAAACATCCCGTGCCACCACTCTTCATCTAATTTTAATTTATAGTTTTAAAGTGTGAAACTACCCCATCAGCTCTTTAAGGGGTGGGTGTGTTTGTGATAAACTGTTAAAACACAAGTGCAGTTTCAAAAGTGCAAGTGTCTGGAGCAGGAAAAAGAAGGACACATCCTTATTCACAGACTCACTCGCATGTGCATCACATTGTGATGTTCTTGAAGGAGTCGGGACAATTGCACTGATTAATAAAATTGGATGCTGACAGCGATGGGCTCACAAGGACCCCATATCCAGGACTAAAAGCATTCAGTTCTTCTATTACTCTGTCTGGCTCATCTCTATCTCAAGAGCTGTGTTTACCCTTTATTTGTGCAAGAGGGATTTTTTGGAAGATGGAGGACTAGTAAGGACAAACAGACAGTTGGCACGTATGTGGTAGTGTTCGCAGGAGTGTGCTCCAATGGTGTGTTTTCAACTCCCCTGTCAATATGTCTTTGTGAGCAAAATGACCTTGATCAAAAATGAAAAAGTTTCAAAACGACAGACTATAAATTACTGAAAGCGTTCTCCCAGTGAAGTGACAACTTTTATTTTACAACAGCTTTACAATTAAAAATTTCAGTTCACGTTGATCTTTAATAAGTGCAAGAACAAATAAACCACACAAGCAGAAACAATATCAGAAAATACTGTGTTCCCTAAAACAAGACTCAGCATATTGCACCGTTTTATCAGTGCGCTGTCACACCGTAATTACCGAGACGAGAGACATATGCTTTTGTATTTAATGTCAGGCAGCCTGTTGTTTTTTCTCCCCTGTGGATGATTCCTGCCTTCCTTAATTAAAGCCTCGGTTCTAATTGGTGTCACAAGTGCTACAAACACTCTGTGTTTATGTGAGCAATCAGTGGAAGGAGTTAAATACAACCGCTGCAGGTTCCCCTGAATAATTTTTCACGTGGGAGGAATTCTTTTTTGTTTTTGCTAATAAAGATTATGCCCTTTTAAAACTGATGATCACTCATGTTTTGTTTTGAAGCCTTTTGCATTTATTCACCGGGTAGCACTGCACACACTGTACAGTGGAGGCAGCATGTTGTTTTCTTTTGTTTTTAATCCAAAAATGTGGTTATTTTGAACATCGCAGTGGAGTTTTTTAGTAATAATGAAACTAGATGATTAAAATCAAATACAATTTGCTGCACAAACACTTAACAGTCTAAATGTGTAGTGATTGTTGTTAATTATCTTGAGAGACTGATGCGTATTAAGCGGCTCATTTCTGCTCTCTTTCATGGTTCTCCATTCATTTTTGAAGTCTTGCAGCAGAGAACGCTAAAACTTTTAAGAGAAAGTATGTTTAAAACAACCTATTCTTTTTTCAAAAATACACTTTAGAATCAGTTCACTATGCAGAATGAGAGCATCTCAGCAAGCTCTCTCTTTTTTGTCTTTACATTTCTGCCCCATGTGATGTTCGGTCGCATCAGCTTCACTAAGGAGCAGCTTTACGTTGTGACTAAATCAGACCTGTGTGAGTGAAGACGATCAAAGCAAAGCATGTGTGTGTTTGGGAGACGGTGTGGATTTGTGGGTACCAAAGCCCCTCTCAGGTCTGTGGTCTGTGAAATTGGGCTGCTCCGTAAGGGCCTTATCATCACAACACCCCAGCTGTGTAAACAATCACACACATAGACACACACACGATCAAGTACACGCACACACACACACACCAAAGAGGGAATGCTCGATAGTGTCGCTGTCTCTCCTGTGATCACATACTAATTTTCAGGCCATCACTGCGGTGATAAAAAAGACACCCGGCGCAGGAAGGGAGTCTCCCTAGTGCGCTCCAGCCACAGCAGGGGTGCACTGTCTTCCCACGCGCCTCTCCGACCATACCTGCTCCCCCCCAAACTCCCACTCCTTCCTTCTCCCCCCCCCCAGGCCCCAGCTAGATACATCCACGCTAATTGGATTAGCTGTGACAGTAATGCACTACTGGGTCTCGGTAGCACAAACACACACTAATAAATTGTGTGTGAGGGGAGAATTAGAGCTTTCACTATCATTTACAAGATTAAAAGAGATTATGAGTGGCAGAATTAAGTAAGTGTGAGTGCCCCTTGACGAGAGGAGGAGAAGGTTTGTGACCTTGGAGCCGTGGACCGGCACCATGCCTGGACAGTCAGACACAGTAATTAGCCTGCAGACTAAGTAGCACACCAGCAGACAGGCTAATAATAGTGTCATTGCTATTAATAATGAGAGTGATAACGGCGCTCGTAATTATGACAGTCATAATCATAATGATGTAAATCATGTTCCGAGTTAGCACTTTAATCGTGTGTCTGTGTGTGTGTTAGAAATAACATGAAGGTGATAGATTAATTTGAGGGTGTGTTTATGATTTAATGTCATTAGAGCCCTGTGTGTATCCACTGGATTATCATTTATAGAACACTGCTGTATTGTGGGAGTTATCGTTTATTATACTATTTATCTATAGTTCAGTGTTGCTCGTGTGTACGTAAAAATCAGGCCCTTTCCACTATTGCTCCAATCCTTTTTTAAAGTGTGTTTAACACACACCGGGCTGAAACTCAGTCATTTTCATAAGCACAAAAACTGAAAAAAACAAAACACACACACACACACACACAAAACCACATGACAGCTTCACACTTATTGCAGCCCCTCATCAACTGGCTCTTTCTTTTCATCAGTAACCCTCTGTTCAGTCCTTCCTCTAAGGTTAGGGGCAACTCCACCACATTATTTTCTTCACATCCAGCTAATTTCTTTTTTTTTTTTTTTACGGGTGCCGGCCGACCTTTTCCCCATTCCTCTCCTCCTTGCTTCCCCTTGACCTTTTGTTGGTCGGCGTGTCTGCTTTGTCCTTTTCGTTTCGCCCTGAGGTAATATCTTGCATTCGCGGTGGATGATTTATTTACTGCCTTCCTTAGCACTAGCTGGGCACAAGTGTACGCACACATACGCACAAATGCCCACCGCAATTGCATTTTGCGTCTTCCTTTTTTTGCTTTTCGTTTCATTTATCCCAAAGGCACATACAGCAAAACACACACACAAACACTTCAAGGTGTGTTTAAAGAGCCAACTTTGGTGTGGCCTCTAAAAAAAAGGAAAAAGGCTGTTTTCCAGCTGAACAAAGAGAAAAGTGTCATCTCATTATTTGCAAGATGTAGTTTCCGCACATCCACTTAGAGAAGATCCACAGAATTAGTCAAACATCTGTGGACTGCTATAACCCCGCAGGATACACGTGAGGTAAAGGGAATTTTCCGATTGTTAGGATTTTATGAGGAACGACCTACTAAATAAGTGACTCTCCTAGTTTCACCTCCCTCAACTCCATTTCCCCTTTTAATCTCGTGACTCATGCTTCTGTTTTGACTGACTGTCAGTCAGCCTAAGTAGCGTATGATTGAGGTTTATTGCAGCAGATTTGGGAACCTCTGTTCGTATTTGCCGGAGGCTTTTTCTCTGCTGCTCCGTGGTGAGCTGAATTCATTACCCGGCACAGACTTGGTACGTTTCTGCTGTAGGTGGCAGCATCTCTCATACAGTATAGCTGCTGCGCTGCCAAAGTTGAAGTCTGCCTCGGGGGCACGGTTCAGTGTGAGACTTTGTTTACTTTGATTTCTGAGAGCAGATTTGCTCTGCGATTGACCCCGGACCTTCTGTGCTCACTATCAGATATCTCACATTAAACATCAATCCTCCATCAAGGGACTGGCTGCCAAAATAAATCCTTTAAATCTTCTCTAGATATTTAAGAACATGATGTCTAAATTGATTGAATAAATCCTCTAAGAAAAGTAGCTGAAATGGCAGAAGACATTAAAAATTGTCTTAAGTCTCAAATCTATATGTAATTAATAAGGATTCTAAAGGTTTGGTGCCTTCTTCTGTCTCTTAGCTGCTACCTACAGCTACTTTAGACTCATCTGTTTAAGAGATGGCTTTAAAAACGTGGTTCTCAATCTTCCAGACTTAAATTAGAGTCACGAGTTGCCTGTCAAAATGTGATTTTCTTCTAAAACCTCGTACTACAGCATTTTATTTCACAAGGGAGGTAAAAAAAAAATCAAATAATACAAGATTTCATGTAATAGAAGTAACAGGGGACCCTGCAAAGCCCCAGATTGGGAACTGCTGATTTAAATCTTGGGTATGTTGACCTCATCAGACATGATTATTCCTTCTGAGTAAATCTGATAGAATGAAAGAATAATACATCAGATTCTTATTGGGCGCTTTAGTCAGCAAAGATCTCTAATACAAGCAGCAGTTTTGTTTTTGTTGTCATTATTATTTACTCTAATTCAGTACAAATAATAAGTATGGAAACAAAGGGAGGCTAAATGCTAATTTGGTTCAAGGGTCTGACTGCCAAACAGCTTTTCATTTGCTTACTCACAAAGAAGAAAAAAAGCCCCCAATAAATTTGTTCATGCATTCAGATAATCATCTCAGTCAGGCTGTGTGACCAAGCAGAATGTCTGCATTATCAGTACTACAATACCCATAAGCCCAAGGGTTTACACTGTCAGCCAACCAATTAACTCCAAATGGTCCTGTCAGCCAATTATGCTGAAATAATGATACTTTGGATTTCCCCCGACCACCACCAGCACACGCACAAACACACACATAAACACGCTCAGTCACACACAGACCGCCAGCTCACTGCATCAACATGCCAGCTACTTTGTGTGTGTGTGTGTGTGTGTTTGTGCGTGTGTTTGTGTGTGTGTGAATCTGTGTGTGTGCGCCTGTGTTTGCATGTGTGTGATGATGATGAAATAGCCATCTGCTATGGGCAGGGGTGTATGAATCCCAAATGAAGATGAGTGGCTGGCTTCAAACAGCAGTAGCCTGTAAATTGTAAATGAGCAGGGAGCATTTCTGCCACTGGGAAACCTAACCTACACCTACCTACCAGCACCAGCACCTCACAATCCTTCAGATAAAGAAACACCGGTCAATTACTCCCTTTTTCTTCAGTTTAATCTCCTTCTCGTCCCCTTTCTCCTATTTTATTCCATTTGATTTTTTTTCTTCCCCTTTCTCTTTGAAGATGATACCATCGGAAATGGGTCAGCAGAGAGCAATGTCAGCTGTTTGCTGATATTTGTAGAGAGAGAGTATGATGTGTGGTGTGTGTGTACAGTGTGTGTGTGATAAAGAGAGAGAAAAAGAGATTTACCATGTGTTTGATGTGAGTAAGCCGAGCGCTCTGTTCATTAAGGTGCTCTCAAGGTTTTGCGTACTCATGATCAAATGATTTGATGATAACAGTCCAGCCCTAATAGTTGATGGCAATTTAAGCTCTTCCTGACAATTTGTGCCTATTAGAGGCAGTCCATTAAATTGAGGACATACAGCAGACTGGAGACAAATTGAACATTTTTCTCCATTACAAATGAAACCTTTGAATTCAGTGATATTGTTTAACTGTCTTCTTTTTTTCTATCTTCTGCTTATGATATAGTTGGACATTTTGGCATGAATCTTACATTTAAATATAATCCCAACTCTAATGCTGCCTCTGTGTTCACTTGCGAGTGAAACTTTTTGTTAATTTGTTGGTTTACCCTGAGAACCACTAACAGCAGCCATGGATTATAATTAGGAATGTGGGTAACATGCTAAAAATCCATATGGATGCAACAACTTTTCCTCCGAGGTGTGATTTGTGTTTGGAGGAAAAATAATAGATTTAAATGCAAATCGTAATAGAAGATAAGAGGATGCATCCTAAGACACTGTGAGCTTGTATACATCTACAGTATGACAGCAAAGGTAGGCTATCTCCTTTCAGAGCTTCACTGTCAGTCATTGTCAGGTTGCTGTGTAGGTCCCATTGTAACTGTGTGTAACATGTCTCGTGTGTATGTGCATAACGCTTGTATATGTGATGATTGCTACAGGCATGGTTGTGCTTACAGTGTTTATGTGTGTTTTGGCTGCTTGTGCGTCGTGGTGTTTGTGTGTGTGTGGGTGGATGTGCCTCTGTACATGCAGGGGTGTAGACAAACCCCACATGAGACCTCTCAGACACAAAGAGGGTAATATATGTATAGAGGGCCTCTGTGTCCCAGACTTATGGAAATACAGTCTAGCTCAGTGTCTCCATGCTTCCTGGTAATGCCTGCTGCTAAACCCCAAATGGACCATTATATGTCTGCAGAGTGGGAGGTCAAGAGACCTCCGATGGAAATGGGAATGGGGGTAGGGAGACATTAATTCAACTTACATCCAGTGATACAGCTCAAATAGGATATGCTCATTCTGTGAAGCACACATAAATACACATAGACACGCCTCAGAGCTGCATATACATCCACCTAAAAAAGGCTAAATATGCACACCTACAGATAGGGTGGACATGCACCATGCCGGATATGCATGCATGCATGATTAACTGCACTACATTTGAATGTAAACACATAGGTGGGCACACACACACACCAATGGACTCGCACTTATCTTGGACTCCAAAGCCCATGATGGACCAAACTCGGTCCCATAATCTGCACTGGCCACATGCTTAGGAGATCAATGCAGTGATTAAACCAGTATGGCTCCAACACTCCCTCCACATCCCCCCAACAACTCTGCTCCTCTCTCTCCTGTGCGACCTTATCTTGCAGGCTTAATCAAATTGCCAGTTAGATAGAGGCTGGTGCTGAAGGTTGTGGATGGGAGACAGCCCGGGAGAGAGAGAAAGAGAGAGAAAGAGAGGAATAATGAACACAACCATGAAGCTCTGCTCTGTCTCAGAAAAGGAAAGGTGTTATAATAGATGTGGACAGACGTCCTCTGTCAGCAGCCAGTGCTCAATTCAGCCTCTCATCTCTTGCATTAACACGCTCTCGCCATCCCTTCTCTCCCTCCCTCCCCCCCTCCTCCACCGACAGTCCTCTGTAACCTTTTGCTATCTTTGGCTGTCAAACTCTCTTCCTCCCTTTCCTTGTCTCTCTCTCTCTCTCTCTCTTTCTCTAGTGTTGTCTGTCTTTCACTGCCTCTTTCACTGCCGCCGTCCAACACCAGACCTGTTTTTACTTGGTTTTCGTCCCACCTATTCCTCACTCCTGCTTCCTCTTTCTTTTCCTCCCCCTTTTCTCTTCCTCATTCCTGTTCTTTCTCTCTGCAGCTCACTCAGATCTACATATCCTCAGCAGTAATTGACATTTTCTATTTGCCAGCCTCTTTTTCCTGTCGGCTGCCAGCCAGCGTCACCAAGGCAACTGCAATAGGTCCCTGTGCCTGGCGAGAGAGAGAAATTGGGGGAAAAGGGAAGAAGGGGGAGGTTTCGGTCTGCGTCTGAACTGGCTTCGCGTTTCCCCCAACACGCACACATAACCCACACACACACACCACCCCTTTGACCTGACGGGACCCCCGGCAGCCCACTTAGGGAATAGTTAATAAGCAAAAAATAATCATGAAGGTGGCGCTCAATAAGGGCATTTAAGCTAATTTAAGGGAATTAATGAGCATTTTATGATCCCCCAGGGCAGAAAGGGTTGGCAAGAATGGTCATGTGCTCTATGTACACATATAATCCTTCAATATGTTGTGTCCATATGGATTATGATACAGAGAGCTATTAAATATAATAGGCATTTCATGTCTTTGTTGGAAACATAAGAGCGATGTAGCTAGTTGATGTATACTCAGCAGTACAGATACTTCAGATGTACAGATGGCGCCTCGTCTTCTTTATCTCTGATGTGTTTGAGACTGTTTTTCCATTCTTCTCCTTTATCGTTTTTCTCTCACATCTTATGTGCATGCATCTTTCTCCTAAATATGTAAAGCAACTAATGCGCTCAATGACTCCATTTGTGACTTTAATTACTGCGCTACATCTGAAAGGCAACTTTGTCATCCGAATAACCAGCCAGTGTTTTCAGCCTGCTTCCCTCCAGCCATATTTCCAGCTTCAGTCATTTTTAAGAAAATACCATAATGCACTGGCATCATTTTAAAGTAACGTAGATTAACAACTTTCACTTACCGTGGTTTTTTATGTATCTTATTTTATTCATGAGATTCAGCTGTTGTGTCTGCATTTAATTTTTCATAGTCGCCAAATCTTTGCATGCTACTGGCAAAAAAATGCTTAATATTGTAGGTTGCTGGGGTGAGTTTTAGCAAATGAGATAAGATTAAAAATGAAACTAAGGGTGACAAAGGAACAAAAGAAGAGTCAAAGGTTTGCCTTAATTAATGGGAAAATTGGTCGTTTACAAAGCCCCAAAATTCTCTCCCCTCCTGTTTCTTTTGCTAATGGACCACATTTCAAATTGCCCTGAATGTGAAAGCAGACAAAGAGAGAAAATGAAGTTCAATTTGATTGGTGTGGGATAAAATGTGATTTTGTACATTTGTTATTTTTTTCATTTTGTGAGTGTCTGTGTGTAGCACAGAGTGCTGTCACCTTGCAGTGTGTCCTGGGACCAAGTAATGAGAGTGTTGTAGAGAGATCTGTCACGGATCTCTGTCATTCAGTAGCTTTCCTTTTCCTTTGCTCATTATTTTGTTTTCTCTCTGGTTATTTTTCGACAGCTTGCATTTGTGATCTTATTCTTTCAGTCACTACCCAAAGCTCATGACCGTAGGTGAAGGCTGGTAAATCAAAAGTTTTGGCTTCCAGCTCTGCTTCCTCTTCTCCACAACATTCGAATTACTGCTGATGCTGCAACAATTCAAGCGTCAGTCTGCTCCATTTTGCTCTAACTTATGAACCAGATCCCAAGACACCTAAACTTCTTCACTTGGAGCAGCAGCTCACTCTCAACTCAGATGGAGCAGCTCACCACTTTCTGCCAGAGAACCATGGCCTCACAATCAAGATGGCCTTACTCTTGCCCCAGCCAATTCACACTCACTTGCATACTGATTGTAGTGTGATGAAACCAACAGAACTACATCTTCTGCACAGAGCAAAGGTGCAATTGTGAGGTCCCGAAAGCAGACACCCTCTTTCCCCTTCCTGCATCTTGAAATTCTGTCTGTGACAAACAAATGGAGGCCAACACCAACTGTAAACATGGCTGACTTCCTGCTGAGAACACAGAATCTCAAACATATAGCCGTAAATATCCATCTTCAACAGGAACAAAGAGTTCTGTAACAGATGGTGTGGCTTCTACTGAGTTATGATCCTAAAGACCCCCTCCAGCTTCTTACCTTGTTAGCATGCCCATATGGTATTTGTATGTACTAGAAGATGAGTGAAATAAGCAGTCAATGCCGTGGCTGACAATTACCACCTTGGAAATGCAGCATACCAACAACAGTCCCAAGAACCAGGAAAGGGATATGTAACTTTGATATACAGCAATACATTTTTAGGGGTTTAATCAATGGGAGGGTGTTACAGGATTGAAAAAGCAGATAATCAGCAGGACCGGAACCACACCTTGTAAACCACAGCGATGGCAAAATGGAGCACCAGCGTGATTTCCATCAGCATTGGCCTTATACTGCAACCAGTGGAGATTCCAGCCATGATTAGGGAGGGGACGGATGAGATATTGCTGGACCCTTCAAGAGAACAACATGCAAAAGCAATGACATACACGCACAATCTAGCCTTAATCACATACATCTCACACATATCTTGTCATTAAAAATGCATCTGTTTCTTTACCATGCAGAGCAATCTTATACAGCCGAGAACGACTTTCTTCTCTTTCATTTTGTGCAATAAGAATCTCAGTCAGCAGCTCTAGAACTGTGTCACTTTTTTTCTTGCATCTGCAGGGCACCAACAAAAGGCTGCTTTCAGGCAAATTGCTTCATTACTATCTGTTTCTGTATGCCTGTTTCTACACACACACAAACACACTTTTTCATTGCTTTCCTGCTTTCTTCAAGGCACAGTCTTTCACCTCTTAATGAGCAGCTAAATTATTTCAATTAAAGTGTCACCTGTCAGTTAGATAGCTCCAGGTGATGCTTTGTGATGTTGAGCCAACATCACAGACCCCAAACCAAACTGAACTGCCAGCGGAATTCATTTCAATCATCTCAGCAGCGCGTGGGTGAACCCAGGGACTGAGACAATCCCCCAGCCTCCACGGCTTCATGCACCTCCTGTACCGTCTTACCTCCACCACCACTACAACCACCACCAGCAGCACCGCCGCCTGCTTCCGTCACCCCTCCCGCCTGTCTCTTCTCTTTAATTAGCTCCGGATTAAATTAAAAGCTATATGTTGGCGTTAATTGATTTATCTTGAGACAGGGTCTATAATTACAGGTTCTCAATGGAGAGATCTACGCTGTGACGCTGGAGGCTTCCCTCACTTCATTGTCTGCCTCTGTGTGTGTGTGTGTGTGTGTGTGTGCATGTGTGTATGCTTGTATGTGTCGCCCGTGTTTGTGTGTGTGTGATCACCACCGTAAGCATAATAAGCATTGTTCGAGCCAGTCAGAGGTTAGCGAGCAGGCAACACTCGATGAGCGGGGGAATAAAAGATGATGCAAATAGATGTCGTCTCGCCATAATGAAACACAATTACAGCTTTATTAGAAGATGTAATTGCTTTGTTAGAGCATCTCAATTTGTCCTTGTTGTGCGCCGTTTACTCCTGCCATTATACAATGCACACGCTCATCCATACTTGACCTGCTATGTAATATGTGAAACCCCCCTCCTTCAGTTATTATTCCGCAAGCATGGAGAGTTGTCTTTATTGTCTTTATGGAGAGAAGTGGGCTTTTACTGGTAATGGATGGTTTGCTGTGAAATACATGGACTGAGCCTCAAGGCTTTGGCTGTATCACCGGCAATTGGTATTCTGTGGTGTGACACTAATACACACTCTAAAATGTAGAGACACGTCCCGTAACACACTGATTTCTGCAACTTTTAACTTCTGATGCACATAGACAAGCACGCAAACCCACAACACACATGTTCACATGTTTTCCTCTATCTCTCTACCCCAAACTCCTCTCATCCAGTCCATCTAAATGGGGGAGAAAATTAACCTGCCACACTTCTGTGTTCCTTTCCCCCTCCCCTATTCTTCCTTCCAGTTCACTGTATGCATCCTAATCAGGGCAAGCAAAGTGCCAAGAGCTGTCTGTCCGTCAGTTGTAACACCATAGGCTGGCCGACTGGCTGGCATCCGGCCCACGGGTGTGAAATGAGCCCACTGGGGGCTATAGTCTGGCTTGAGCACTAGTCAAACTGCTCAGGACATCATGAGGCGCACACAGAGAGAGAGAGAGCGGTGAGGTGGAGGCAAAAGGAAGAAGCGCGTGAGAGGAGAGAGAACAAAGGGAGAGAAAAAATATAGAGGAAACTCATCCGGAGAATGAGGGAGAGGTGAAAAGAAGGGAGGAAGATGGATAGAGAGAGAATGAGAGATGGGAGAGACATGGCTCATCTGCTTCTGCTCTCTGGCTGCCGCGAGATTGCAGGATTTCCTAGATCAGCCAACTGTGGAAGTGAATTTTTCCCCTGCTTGTCTCCTCTCACTCCCTCGCTTCCTCCACCTCTCTCACACTTTTCCCCTCATCTTCTTTGTGGCTCCCTTCTCATCCTTGTCACTGAGCAATGGATTAAATTCCTATTTCCTTTCCGATGCTTTTGTGATATCAGATTATGCTCCCTTATCCTCTGTCTGTGGTACCTGTCAGTCCTCTTATATCTACATGCTCCTATATTGTCACTCTTCTGCCCGTTTTTATAGTTAAAGCCTTTTGGAAATAGAAAGAATTGTATTTTTTGAAGCCTAGAGACTTCAAAACTGGAGAAAAAAACAGGGATGACAATGAGGATTGGTTGATTAGGCCACTAGTTCATCTATCCATCCAACACAGCAAGACATCTATACAAATACTGGCCAGAGTAATGTAAAGCAGTGGTTTGTAACCTCAAATGCGACCCCCCTATGAGGACATAAATATTTCACTACCCCCCACTCTGCAGCATTACACAAACCGATTTCTTAAGCAAATACAGTCGCATATTATTGACTGTATTTTATGAGTCATGGTTGTTTGATGTGCAGTGCCATGTTGAGTGTCTTGATCTTTTTTTAAATGAAATTGTACAGGTGTTACAATAGATAGCGAAATTAGACATGCAAGTTTTCTCTTACAAGGTACTTACCACAGGTCATTCTGCAAGGCTCCTTCCAAAATACAGATAACGTAATAGCTGAATAACATGTTTCATAACATCCATTCATTTTATTATTATATTCATGATGTAAAAATGAGACCACCGGAAAACAGGTCAGAATTATTTTATTATTGTTATTATTGTTTTTATAGGCATTGCAAAGAGAGAAATGATGTCGGTTCCCAGTTTTCATCTGAAAATGAGTAGATAAAAAAGTCTTTCTCTTATTTTGTTTTAATGTGCAGGGTTTACTGCAGCAGCCACACATTTGCAGGAGCTCACAGGGTTAAAGGAAACACTTTCAAACCACTTTTTAAACTGAAAAGGTCAATTTCAAGAGATTTTGAAAAATAAATAAAGTACCCTTCATTCAGACTCATCAGTGCTGACAGATAGACTGTAGCTTGTTATGAATGTAGGAGTGCCAAAGTGCCTTACTAAACTCATATAATAGCAAGGTTGCAATGTTTCCTAAAGGAAATCCCAGAGGTGATTTTTTAAAAATCCTCAACGATGTGTTTTTTTCACAGCTTGGGAGTTTAGACACTTGTCCCATGGTGTATAAGTACAGTGCAATGCAAAGTTTGGCCAATAAGTAGTTTTTTTTAAAACTATAAGAGGAGAGAAAAATTCTCATTCCCTGATTGATTTTTAATTTGACGCGCTGTCATTGGACAGCAACATCTAGTGGCCACAAGTCATCAGAACCGCTCCATTAGTAATCAAATACCAAGTTCATTATTGAATGACTTAAGGTAATAGTGGCAAACCCTGGATGTCATCTCGAAACCTAGAGTCCCTCATCACACCAGCAAAATGAGCCTAGTACTAGTAATGTTCACATTCATCCATTCTGAAAGGGGTTGAATAGGCAGCAGAGCAATGCTAGAAGAAAATGGGTAATTGTTTTTTATGTTTAGAGGTTATTTTTGCATGGAAACACTGGAAGTACTGGAGGACTTCCAGTAATAAGCAGTTAGTTATTAAGCAGTAGGCTATGGAGCTGCCAGTGAACAACCTTTCAAGAACCAAAAAAGTACACGCCTCTTACTGAAGCACTTAGGATACTTACATATCAGTATTTTAAAGAGACATCACACATAATAAGTAAAAACTTTCCTCATCAAAAAAAGTGATAATGTGTGATGTATAACCATTTTCTAAAATCGAAGCTGATACTTCCTGGTCTCTGTTGTAGATTAATTATCCCGGTGCTAAATGTGGCCTCTAACTCGGGATATTTCTGGCCAATTAAGGCCTTTGTGATTTCTACACAGGCTACATGCCGTCTGTCAACACTGGTGAACTGGATAGTAAAGGTTAATATCTGTCATAATCATTAATTCTCCTCAGAAGTCATTAAAACGTCTGATCTTATTCTACTTTATCGCTCTGCACACTCCCACAACGTACATGTTGCTTTGGGTGCATTCACACTCAATAAAAGCAAGAAAGCCACAAAAGAGAGAAACAGAACTAAATGAGAATCGTGTTGTGGGTGTGAGGTTTCTATTGAATTACACACTGTTAAATGAAAATCGGAATTGTAGCCTTTGTAGGTTTCATGCTTTTTTCTGTTTGAGTGAAATAATTGAAGAAATTGATGCTACATGGACCATTCTTGACAAAGTAAAGAGAGTCAACATACATAAAAATCCAACTTATGATGCTGACGTGCATTATATTAGTTTCACACATCTATGCGTTTTAAATATGGATTTTCCACATGTCTGGTACAAGGGTTCTCAGCAGGAGGTAGTTACGCGTTTTGCATCATTACTGAGCTTGGTTCTTTTCTGCATGAAATCCATCAGATGGGCTCTATTCAAAGGCACAGCCTGGACAATAAAACCCTTCAAAACCCTTCCTTTTTCTGAGTGCTTCAGAGAGAAATGAGTATCCCTCTAGGAGCTGAAATAGCGTACTCAAAGAATTATCAGAAAATGACAGAAAGTTATGCCGTACCTTTGGGGAAAACTATTTTTTCTGCTGCTGGCACATCTGAGTTCAGGAGCAGTCTGCACATTCAGGGATGTAAAGTCACAACCTTTAACCCCAATCTTAAAGGGCAGAAGGATTGCTAATACCCAACATGTTTGGAAACCAAAGTACTCAGAGGAAACTTACATGGATGTGGAGATAGCGTGCAAAACCTTGCAAGGGGAGGTTTTATTCAAGGACCTTCTTAATGACCTTCTTACACACCTCCCACTGGCACAGCAGGGTTCTCTACATCCATGGTAACATAGAAACAGCCTTGTATTTCATGAAATGCTTTTCTGTACTTACAGGAAATGGCCTGCTGAGTAAAACTATAACCTAGTGACAAGTGGTTAGCCTCAGTTATTCCATATCTGGCTGGCTGTCAGAAACCAGAGCCAGCTCCCCCATCCAGATTACAGTTTGCCAGCTTTCCTCCATCCATCTCTCTCTTCTTCTGGACGGATGGACAGCAGATTAGGCCTGCTTCCACCACAGTATGCTACACCCCATCCTGCACTAAGTGACCTATGATTAATTGCACATTATTAACTTAACTGAGATTGTTCTCCAGATACATAGGCGTCGATAATGTCTGATTCCTCTTTAATAGGCCACTTCTGACAGTATTCATAATGTGCCATTTGCCCTGATCTCTCCCTAATGTATTCTCGCTTTGCAAAAATTCCACTAATTTAGGGGTTGGGGGAAAATGGGCCAAAGGGAATGGTAGATCAGGAGTGGGATGATCCTCCAATCGGTTAGTTAGCCCACAGGCACAGACTGATGCCTTTGGGGATGGAGAGAAAAAAGCAAAGTTTGTTCATGTGTGAAATCCTCATTCTGGGTTCTTCCATGAAGGGGATGGAGTTCGGCAACCATTGAAGTTTTCTGGATGCAGTCTTATCCGATGTTTTACGCTATGCCATGAATTTATACATACCTGCTGGAATTGCATTCTTCAGTTGTGCTCTTTCTATTTTCCAAATACAGACTAAGAATCCTTGCAGCATCGTGCACACTAATCCTAAAAGTCAATGAGAGACCTTGTACTTTTTTGTCGAATGAATCGTACTTGCTTTATTTTGAAACACCTTTCTACGCCCTTGGCAACTTTTCCAGTCTAATAGTCCGTCTCCGTAACCAGCGTTACTCTCTCTAACCTCTAATCTCACCCTGACCACACACACACGCACTATATCTCCAAATTGATGTACTCACTGTTGTCGAACCCACCCCCAGCGAAACACTTCAGTTGGCCACCTTCTTCTCCACTTTTGTTAGTCTTCCTGCTTCCAATCTAGTGCAGTCATAAACCTGTACCACTCTGTATCCCCAAATGAAGTGGCTACACAAGGCTGACTTCATCTCTGTCTGGTAGAACACACACACACACACACACACACACATGTACAAAAGCACACAAATTCAAACCAACACACTCACATTTGCTTTCCCATCTGTCCACCAGCAGTTCACTAATTCCTCTTTTCTCTGTCAGGTGTGTTTGTGTCTTCGTGTAGGTGTCTGTGTGATTTTGTGCGCATGTTTGTGTGTTGTGGAAAGCAGTGGGGCTTATCTTCTGTCTCTGTGTGATGTGGCACAAACAAAGGCATCGTCCACACGGCCCCAGCCTGCACTGCAGCAGGACTGTAAACACTGTGCCACTACAAAGGGAAAACCCTCGCCGCCTGCCTGCCTGTGTAAATCCCACTGCTTTCACCAATTAACACGAGGGATGAAACTCACTGCTTGTGTGCCGTCTGCTGGTGTTTACCAGTAGAAAAAAAGAGAGACTGTCAGAGAGAGAGAGGAGAGCGGCAGACACACAGAGAGAGAGAGAGAGAGAGAGAGAGAGAGAGAGAGAGAGAAAACATATTGCTCAGTCGTATAGCAACTGTGGCACAATATGCACGAGCTGACGTTTATGACTGTTTAGATAGCCATAACCACAGCAGGCGGTGATGGTAATAATGCCGTGTTGACATTAGCCCAGGTGGGAATATGTCAGCGTTGCGTCGCCACCACCTAATTGCCACTTCTATTGTTGTGTAATTAATGCTTAATTAGGAAGCTTGCTTCAATCAGCGGTGGGGTCGTTAAGAGAAGTGTCACACGCGCTATAAACAAATGTTACCTCTACGAATGCAAATTGAGCTGCTTTTTTCCCCTCCCTGTGCCCTCTTTCTGTCCTTGTGTCACAAAGCATAAGGTGTGAGCGCACCGAGGCATCCATCTTGAGCAGGATGTGGGTGCTAAAGAATTGAACAGGGGACAGGGTTTCTGTCGTGCTGCCTTGCGCTGCCGCCAAGTTGCTATTTTGTCTCTTTGTCTTTCTTTTTTCTTTTTGAGGTGGGCTCCGATGCGGTTTGTTATGTTCTATGGGTTGTTGTTTGGAGATTGATCTGCCCGAAGCTACTGTGCTGTTACACTGTAACCTATGGAGGGAGGCTGGGAGGGGAAGGGAGGGATGGATGGGGTGGGAATGCGGGATACAGTCACTGGAGAGCGGGTTGTGTATGTGTGTGTATGTTTATGGAGGGGGGGAGCATGGCTGGGGGAGGAGAGGCAGAGAGTGGAGGAGAGCATGCAGCGTGCAGCTGAAAGAGGCAGAGATGAGCGGAGGCGTGAAATTGGCACTGCACCGTCCACCACCCACAGCCCCCCTCCAGTCTCAACCTCCTGCCCACTTGCCCCCTCCACTCGGTTCCACCAAAGAGGGGACCATGTCTGCATGACTGTAGTATGTCTATGTACACTTGTGGTTGTCTGAAGGTACGTATCACACTGGTTCTGTTTGCATGACTGCATGTCTGTATATACACACATATATCCACCGATCAGCCACAACATTATGAACACTGACAGGTGATGAGACCTAGACACCCAAATAACAGTGTCCCAGAACAAGCACACTCCCTCATGCAAATGGAAATCCCAAAAAATGCACCCCACCACATGGAAAAAACATCAAACAATCAGGAACATGTTGAGGAACATGACAACAGTCCAACATGTTGATGTGACCTCCAAACTTCCTACAGCCCATTCTGATCAAACATCAACAGGATGCAGTGGAACAAGTTTGATTGACAGAGGCCCCACTGCACAAGCCAGAGTACCCAAAGGATCCAATGCCGACGTCCTGGTTCCAGACCACATAGGACACCCTGAGAGGTCCTCTTGTCCATGTCCAATGGTTCAGAGCATTTTTGACCACAGAGGGGGGACCAACACAATATTCGGCAGGTGGTCATAATGTAATGCCTGATCGGTGTATGTGTTCTAGCGCATCTTTTAAATAAGTTAGAACATTGTGAAAAAGGTAAATATTTTCCATTCATAATTTAAGAAATAAGTTTTATATATATGTGTGTGTGTGTGTGTGTGTGTGTGTATACATTTTTTTTGTTTTAATTTTAAAGTTATAGCTCATGAAAATCAGAAACCCAGTGTCTCAAAATAGTAAAATAGTGTTAAACACTAAAAAACACACTCCCAGTAGCTCAGCAGCATTTTTTTTTACATCCATAGCAACATTTTAAAAAAGGCTTTATATTTCAAGAAATGCTTTTCCATACTAATAAGAAGTAGCCTGCTGAGTGAAACTATAACCTTATGACAAGTGGTTAGCGTAATTCATTCCATATCTGGCAAGCTTTCAGAAACAAAAGCCAGCTCTGTGATATTAATTACTGTGCTTGATGTGGCTAGGCAACTCACCTGACCTGAGGCCAGTAGAATCCCATGCAGGGTATTGTCAAAACGAAGACGAGAAACACGTGACCCCACAATACAAACAAGGTGAATGCTGCTATGAAAGCATCCTGGGCTTCAACAATACCTTAGCAGTGCTACAGGCTGATCGCCTCCATACCACACTGCATTGATCCAGTAGTCATGGGAGCCCCAACTATGAGTGTTATCTATATATCTATATCTATATCTATATCTATATCTATATATATATATATATATATATATATACAATTCTCTGTGTGTATGCCAGAGGTCCAACCCTCCCTCCCTGTTTCTCCTATACAGTGGTCGTAACTCACATAGATTGTATTTGGTAGGTGGTGCTCATATGTGGAGTGCATGGTGAAATGTAGCTGAGACCATGAGGGAGCAGTAATGGGGGTGAGGGTCAGGTACTGGAAGGAGGGAAAACGCTCGACCTATTGTCCTCTGATAACATTATGCATTTAGCCCGGACACACATACACCTCCATACCCATGGTCACCCACAGCAGGCAGCATGAAAACACAATAATGAGTAGCATTAAATCAGGTGAATGAACATTAAAAGTGGCACTCACAAGAACACCGCGTCTCTCAAAGTCAAACACACATACTTCGAGCACCTGCTCATTTCACATAGTATGTATATACATTATTAGTTGTTCATAAATGTTCATGTGCATGAAGGAGTTTTCTTTTATTCAACCTTTCCTTGGCTGTTTGTACATGCTGGGGAACCTTGAGACGTCTCAGTCTGTGGGCACAATGAACATGCTAATAATATTTTTAACTCCTTACATGCATTCATACTATTAATATGATTTCAGACATAATCACAGTTTCAGATATGTGTCTGCACACATGCACACGCTTTCACTTTTTCTCAGACAACCTTGTTAATCAGTGTCATAGTAAATCAGAGGCCTGGTGTGTGAAGGTGGGGGGCATAATAAGCTCATCTGGCCAGTGAGAAGGTTTTTCTCCGCTGCTGTGTTGACTGTCGTCTCAGGTAATTAAAGCAACAGCCTCCACTGTGCTGTCCTGTCACCTGTGAGTCTTCCATCGTCACTCCATTAGCAGCTTACTCGGACAACCTGCATTTGGGTTGACATGCGCCAAAGAAAGCCAGTATGAAGCTAATAAACTGTGGTGGGAGTCTATTGGAGGAGCCATTATGGGGTATTTATTTGAACATGTCCAAAGGAGGAGTATGAAAAGGGGATGGTAATCAAGAAGTCCCGCATGAATGGCTCTGATAGGAGGAGATTATAGGGGAAAAAATGCAAAAGAGACACTACTTGAACTGTCTGTTATCACATTTGTTTAAGTAAGCAAATTTTAAAATATACAAACGCAGATGTTTGTTAAGTGTATCATTAAAGAACCAGCTGGTTAATTTACTGGTTAACAATAAAGCTGCAGCAATCGAACGTTTTATATTCAATCTGTATACAACAATGTGAAAGACGTCACTCGGAGCAACTCTACAATCAGATGGAGTAGTCTTTTTTTCCCCTCATTGTTCTGACATGACATCATGCACTTTTTTGTTGGCAAGGAGACCAAACAGAGTGGTTTTAGAGGAAAAGTTCAGGTTGGTTTAATTTGATCTAGTCCCTCAAAAATTAGTAACGGAACAATGATATCAGTCATGATCGTCGTCATTGGAACAGGCAAATTCCATATTTAGTTCGTACTTGGGTGTCCACAAGTCTTTATATTCTTGATTTAGGAATTTTCCCCCATTTATGTTGTCGGCCACTTCAAGGATTGTTGTTTACATCACTGGATTTTGACAGTTTTTCCAAAAGCTGTTGCTTAACTTTCTCAAAGTTGTTCAAGGTGGATTTCAGGGTGTGCTTAGGATTCTCTTTTAGTTTCACTTTTCTTGACTGGCCATTTACATCAGGAGTGAGCTGATATTCAGTGGAATCCATTCTTTCCTCTGTCTGTTCAGTGTTTGCTGTGCTGTCACATACCCCCAAAGCAGAATATTTCCACCCACGTTTAACAGTTGGCAAAGTGTTCTTTGCATCAAATGCTGCCCCAAACATACCTGTGAAGATTGTGCCCTAAAAAGCTCAATTTCAACTTCAGTTGTCCACAAAACTTTTCAGAACTGCTCTGGCTTATCCAGATCTTTGCCTTGCAGACTTCAGACATCAACTTCTGTGATGAGGTTGCAGGTAAGTTTCCCGTCTGATGACTCCTCCATGTAGAGCTTGTTTGTGCATCAGTGCTGCACCACCTGTTAAACCTTCCTGCGGTATTTTGCTTTACTTTTCTGCCCAGTAAATACACAGTTTTATCTGAAACTTTCCTTGATCTTCTAGATCTTGTTCTGTCTGCAACAGTGCCCCACAACTGCCATGACATTTGAACATTAGAAATTTCAAGCTGGAAGGGCTTTGATGGTTTTTCTTTTACGGTCTTATCTGGCTTTGTAAGCATCATTTCACTTTCAGATCCTTGGCCAGTTTCTGAGAAAAGCTCATGGTTGTAGAGTCAGTAGAATTTATCAAGCCCTGAATTTTCATCTGCTGACAATTACTAATGAATTCCCAGTTGTTCATCAGTCTTCCAAGTCCTGACAAGTCAATTAACGTTGGGCGTTAATGAAGTTTGGAGTGTTAACTTTTGCATGTGGCACAAATGCCATTTTGCTTTTAAGCCCATGAATTTAAAGCTAACCACACTGACAGTTTTGAAGTTTCTGCATGGGAATTTATTTACTTTTTCCACTTCAAAAATGAACAAATGTGTAATTTGCCTTTAGGGGTGCCTAAACTTTAGAATACAGTTATGCATATTCTAAGTGTACATGTGTATATGTTTGTGTGTGTGTGCTGGTGTGGTATGTGTGAGTCTGACTATGCATGTGTGTCTTTATCATGTGGATGCACATCTATGTAATAAGGGCAGCTTAAAGGACATACTATAGATCTGCCTTCCAGTTTCTCAGCATTCACTGTGCTTCCATCAGACAAAGACTAGTAATGATACGCTTTGACTTTCCACTCTGCCTTCAGCAGCCAGGAAGAAAAAGAACAAACCTCTCCATTGTTATCGCTTGCTCCTTCTCTTTCATCCCTCCCTCAGTGGTCAAAAGAAGGAAGGTAATTCCAGCCAGGTCCTACTTAACACCTTCAATTTGTCTTTTGCTGCTCCCACCACTGCCCTCCCTTCCCTTCTCCCTTCCTATTACCCCACCTCCCTCCCTCCCTCCCTCCCTCCCTTCACGTCTCCCTCTCTCCATCTATCTTTCTATCTTTCTGTGTCATTCGCCTCCTCTCTCCCCCTCTCTCTCTTTCCCTCTCTCCTGGTGATGGCTTTCCCTCTCTCTCAAGGTGATGGAGGCGGGTGTGTGTTGGTCTCAGAGAGCACGCCTCAGGGATTATACAGCCCGCTCGCATGAAAGATTCATGATGCTCAGGAGTGTGTGTGTGTGTGTGTGTGTGTGTGTGTGTGTGTCGCTCACGCTCAGGCACTGACTGGAAAAAGGGAACATGGAGAGACGGAGGGAAAAAGAAAAAAGGAAAAAGGGTGGTGGTGGTGGTGGTGGGGAAGGGATGAGGGTACAGAGTGTGAGACAAATTGACGGTGCACAGCAGGGCTAACTCTCCAGGCTGCGATTATACTACTGGCTTTTTTGCACACATTTTCAGACGCCATCTTGATCAGATACAGAAGTGACCAGTGGACAAAAGTTTAGAACAGAAACAGAAATGTGTATGTTGTCAGTGTCCGATAAAACACTATGTATGTGGTAAAGAATTTTCAATCAAACCGAAGCTTTTTGGTTTTTGGATCTTTGCATGCTCTGTTTGGGTTGGACCTGTGGAAAACCTTGTCTAACGCAGACGTGCATACATTCATTTTCAAGGGGACAAACCTGATCTGAAGAGAACCCAAGCATAGTCAGACTCAATTCAAATAGATCTGAGAATAATTAGATCCTATTAAAAACGCCTTTGGCCTGAATAGACCCTAATAGAGAAAGAATAGCAGCACCACTAGCAGCATGATGCCCAATCAATCAAGAAGCAGCCACGGTCAGAAAGAGCATCAATTTAATAATAATGCTCTAGGAATTAATGTAAAGCTAGAAACTAATTACAAAAACCATTTCCTCATATGCTTCAAAGGCTAATTTAAAGAAATAATTGAAAGTCTTATTTCCAACTGCTGCTGTGAGAATTAAACATTCTGTAGCCAACTGGACTATAGAGCCAATAGAGAGACCAAAGATAATAATTTTCTTGCCAATTCAATATCTGTGAATCAAGAAGTCATCAATTAATAGCAGAAATGCTTTATTCAGGTTACTGATTTCTTAACATCCTCTTGGTACGTTCACATCCATTTGGATCCACCAAGGTATTTCATGGCATTTAAATGAAAACCTATCCAACCTGATTAGATTGAGAAGAATCTCTGGGTCGGGTCTTGGTCCTTCAGAAGTCACTGGACCCATAAAGATATCTAATTTGGGTTTTTAAAGGATAGTAACAATATGCAGTTGCCATGCACTGCACACAGACAGAAACAAACCTATGTAAATCTAATCTAATCCAAGTTACTTTTTCATAGAACTGCGAAGGCGTTCAGACTGAAAATAGCACTGTGGTAAAAATCACAAGCACTTTGTCTGTGTGGGCACACTGCCACAGGTGCTGCTGCGATGAAATATAATCCAGACGTTCAGCTTGAGTGATACATCCACCAGAATACTACACAGTGGTTTATAATACTACAAAGCAAGAAATATCTTAAAGGAAAATAAACCTGCCAGAGCCCTGTGCACCAAGACCCCTACTGTGCCAACTCAGTGGTCCCACCGAAATAAATGAGAGGGCTGTTTTTGATGCAGTAATGTTGGTCTAGACACAGTTTAACACACACAAATACACAAATACACATGCTATGTGTCCTGTGCAGTCAATTACTGTCCACAGTCTTGTGTTTGTAGTGTAGCTTGCTGCAGGCAGATGCAGAAATTTAGGTTTTGGCAAATACACAGGAAGTGGCCAGGTTTAATGTCAACATGAAGGACCAGAAAGAATAATGAGAGATATAGCAGTGGAATGAAAGATTTTTGAAAATTACAGGACAAAAAGTGATTTTTTTCATGAACTATGTCCACTTTGTCTGTCTGTGTCGCTCTCTGTATGTATGTAACTCCCTTGTTGTCAGGTTCATGCCAGGAAAGACTGGCTGGCACAGCCAGAGGAAGCATGTCGTTGCCAAGTGTCTATTGGTGTAGGACAACTCTATTCATGTGCCTTCACCTTGGCAGTGAGTCTGTGAACAGAGGGAGGGGAGGAAGAGTGGCGGTGGTTGTGTGTGAAATGTGTATGTGTTTATCTAAACCTCATTCGGTGCCCTAATGGCCCTTCGCAGGCCTGTTTCCCCCCATTCCTCTCTCCCGCATCCTCAAACACATTGCATTATTGCCGCTTTTGATTGCATTTCAGATTACAGAGCGCTGGTGGCGAGAGCAAAAGAGTCAGATAAAGAGAAAGAGAAATGGTGACAGAGAGAAAGAGATGGATGAGGATGAGAATGTAGGAAGAGAGGAAGGACAGATCAAGGGGAGAGAGAGTAAAAAAAAAAAAGAGACAGACAGACAGACAGCCGGGGTGAATGAGAGGAAGAGGGAGCTTAAATGAGAGACAGACAGAGAGAAAAGTGGAAACAGGAAAAAAGCGAGGGGAACTCTGGAGGAGCGTATTATAAGGCCGTTACCCCCCTCCGGTGCGGCAGCGAATGGGAGAGGCTGAGTACCCACTATTCCGCTGACCTTGGAGGTCAGTTGGAGGAAAGCAGCATTAATCAAACTGACGCCCAGGCTCAGGCGGATGATAGCAGGCAGCAATGCTCACAACAAGCCCCCTACACACACACACACACACACACACACAGAGTCACCCACCACCATCCCCAGCACCACCACCAATCCTCCTCACATACCCATCTACTTCCCTCCACATTTATTTGCAATCTCCCTCTTCTTTTCCTTTTATTTGCCCTTTTATTTTTGCATATCACCCTCTTTTCTTTTTCCCTCTCTTTTCTCCCACCTCATCATCCATCTCTCACCTTCCTCCTCTTTGTATGCCCTAAAACTCCCTCTGGATCACGAGACACACACAGTGAATTAACCCATCTCCACCCTGTGTTAATGGACTTCCAAATATCAACTCTTGCCTCTGGATATGCCACCAACATTTACATTCGACGTGGGATTAAGTTTGCACTCCCAGACATATAGCTATCAATTTGCTTGTTTTGCTCACTGTACTGATATAATTTTGTATAAATGGCTGCTGGGGAGTCAGATACAGGTACTTCTGTGTGTTTGTGTGTAATGTATGTACAAAGATATAGATATGTTAAAAATGACAAGCAATGGCAGACTTAAGATCAGCTTATTCATGTAGCCTTTAGTGTGCCCTTTTCTCTAATGTCAGACATACATGTAAACATAGAAGCAATCATTTGTGCAGCATTGCAGGATTGACCTATAGGTAGAGAAGCCATTCATTCTTTTTGAGTTTCTACCAAGTGTTCATTATTTTTGCCATCATAACAAGGTGAAGACTGCAGTCAATGCATCTACCTCTGGCGATCCAAACAGAAGCACTTAACTAGCCCAAATATATTGTTATCCATCCTCCCACCCACTATGCAATAGCAGCCAGCCAGTGAAAAGTAAAGTCAACAAGCAAGTGTGTACATGCGGCAGTTCTGTGTGTCAATCTGTACAAACCAATCAATACACCCAGGCCCCCTTTACTGAATAAGGTGTGTGTGTGTGTGTGTGAGAGAGAGAGCGAGTGTGTCCAAGTGTGTGTTTGGGTGGGGAGCTGGGGGATGGTACAGGAGGCTAGGTTAATCTGTGACCGCATGTCTGTGCTGATGATAGTATTGATCTGATGAAGATCATCTGAAGGTCAGGATATGTTGTCTTTGTTTGGGGGGGTGGCTGTACCTTCACTGCCTCTGTATAACAGCTTAGACTACTTCATTTCAAGTACAAACATCAAATATCACAGGGAAAGGCAGCAGCAGGCAGAAAAAAAAAAGTCATACTTTGAGTTTTAGAATATTTGAGATTAAGTGGGAAATGTATCAGTGTTTTAAGGCGTGCGGTACAGTTCTCACACAGCATTATTATAATCAGGTAATAAAGAGAGGACTAACACTAAAAAGTAAATATTGGGATGTTAGCATTTTTTTTGATTGACACTTCAACCACCTTTGCTTTCTGTGGGTCATTATCATCATTTCTGAATGATGAAACAGAAACTAGGCTTGTTAGTACTTAATTATTCATTTGAATCCATAAAGGCAATCAATTAAGCTTAAGTGTGCAATAAATCTGATTAACCAGTCAGTTCCCAAAACACCATAAAATCCACGCAGGTCTTATATGCTGGTAATGAGTTTGCAAGTAGGGAGGGGAAAGGGGCTAATAAGTGAGGGTGCTCACCCACAAACACACACACACAAGACACTGTTGTGGTTGATACATTTTTTGGGGGGAGGGATAATTTGACGTATTAGCTATTGGGGATGAAAGATAAGCAAGGCTTAATGCATGCTAATATTAAAGTCTGCAGCTTGTAACAAAATAAAGCAAGGTCATCAGGAAAAGGCACACTTGTAATTAATAGATGAATTCATTACAAAAACAATGACTCAGTTCAGAAACATTCATTAACAAGATAAAGCATTTGAAATGAAACGTTAACGTTAATGTGTTGACAATGTGAGCTACTAAGTTCAGCCCTGAGATGCTGTTAATGCAGTCCATGCGCATTTGATTGGGCAAATCTGCCGGCCTCTTTTTTCCGCCACCGCTGTATCATTCCTCATTATTCTCTGACATACTCGCTTGCTGACGCTCTCCCTCCCTCTATCCCAGCCTTCATCTTTTCCTCTCTCCTTCCCTCCCTCCCTCCCTCCCTCCCTCCCTCTTTCACTGGCCTTTACCTGCTTGCTTGTCTCAGGGGAAATTACCACAGCTCAGAAACGCTGTCCTACTGCACTGCAACGCTCCACTCTGCTCTGCCTCCCTCCACCCATACAGAGCACATATGGACACACACAAATACACACACATATACTATAGACATGCACTTACACACAAGCATGCATGCACGGCCGTGTGCACAAAAACACTCCCACACACACACAGAGTCTACATAACCCCTTTCCCGCCCCTAGCATTATTGCCCCTTTACCAGCCGCAGCACACAGTTTCTTCTTGCTATTGTGCTTCAGCCATAATACATTATGTGCTGTACAGACATACAGCAACACACAGAGGATTAGAGGAATTTGTTGCCAATGTCTGCTCTGTATTTGTGCACAGAAAATTGCCTAATAATGTATTTCTGTATTTCTATAAACAGCATAACAGTAACTGCTGTTTATAGAACATGTTTTTATGTGGCAATGCATGTATATTTTAGTGAACTGTATGTATACACTGTTCAGCCACAACATAAAAACCACCTGCCTAATATTGTGCTGATCCACCTCATGCTGTACCTGTCGAGGCATGGACTCTAGAAGACCTGGATCCTGTGTTCTGTGGTATCAAACCCCAAGACTTCAGCAGCAGATCTTTTAAGTCCTGTAAGTAGCGAGGAGGCACCTCCAAGGGTCGGACTTGTTTTTCTAGAACATCCCTCAGTTGCTCATTCAGATTGAGATCTGAGGAATTTGAAGGCCTAGAGGTCAATGCTATCAGAGAATACCATTGCCATAAAGGGGTCTAGGTGGTCTGCTGCAATGTTTACGTTGGCTGTATGTGTGAAACTACCATCCACATGAATGCCAGGACCCAAGGTTTCCCATCAGAACATTGGCCAGGGCATCACAATGCCTTGCTGGCTTATCTTTTTCCCATAGTGCATCCTGCTGCCATCTTTTTCCCAGGTAACCAACTCACATACACTGAGCTGTTGACATGATGTTTAAGAAAACGTGATTGATCAGACCAGGTCACCTTCGTTCATTGCTCCATGATCAAGTTCCTGGAGCAATGAACATGACCTCTGAAGGTCATGATCCAGGTGTCAGCATTGGGCACACTAACCAGCCCCGACACACTGTGTATTTTAACAACTTTCTTTTTTTAGGTATCCATGACCATGTTGCTGGTTCATTGGTTATTCTTCCATGGACCACTTTTGGGAGTTACTAACCACTACATACCTGTAACTCTCACAAGAACTTCTGTTTTGGAGATATTCTGACCCAGTTCAGCAGTCATGACAAGTTGATTGTTGTCAAAGTTGCTCAGATCCTACTGTTTGCCTATTTTTTCTGCTTCCAACACATTGGCCCGGTGAACTAATTGTTTACGTGCTGCCTAATATATCCTGTCTCTTGACAGGTGCCACTGTAGGGAGATAATCAGTGGTATTCACTTGACCTGTGATGGCTTTAATGCTGTGGCTGGTCAGCGGATATTTCCCCACTTAATGACTTTTATGTGTCAGACTTCTACTGTTCAGGGTAATTCGCTCTTTAGTCTTAATGAAAGTTAATGAAAGGGATCCCTCCTCCTCTTCTGGACTACCGTGCCTTCAGCTACTTGCAGTCTGTCTTATCTCTCATTGCAATGCTGCAGACCTTGGAGATGAGCAATGAGCAACTCAGCAGGGTTTTACCACTCTGCACTGTTATTTAATGGATAGGCACTTCAATCACATTGCTAATCAGAGTGAGAAAAACTCACAATGAATGTTTCAACCCCACCGCACAGTTCCTCCTTGCAAATTTAGCCTTGAAGTAGCAGAACTGGGAGAGTCGCTGTGCAACACTCTTCTTTTATGTGCAGTTAGAAGATGGTTCCTTCCTCTGTTAGAATTATCATCATGACGGTCCTTTTGCATATGTCAAGTCATGCCTTTGGAAATGTCACTTTGAGCGAAGCAGCAGTAGTTCGCTGTCTGCATTTTGATTACTCACATGCATAAAGTCCAGACTGTAGAAAAGGATTGTGTATTCATAATCAATACCAAAAAACTGACACCCCCAACTCATCGCTTATTCTGTATCACACAGCAAACTATGAATGTCTTCTTCTAGAATTCAGTGCCTGGGGAATACGTATTTAAAACCAAGATCAGTTTTTGGACTTTGTGCTGTCATGAAATGTTTAGTTCCCCTCAGATCACATTTACTTGGTGAATTCTACAAGGTTAAATATTAAGGTAATGCATTTGGAGAGGTGTTTTGTATTTTAGAGTAAGGCAAAAAAAAAAATCACTTGTAGGTACTAAAAATTCATATGATGATTCTTTAACTCTACCCTGCCTGTCATAAACTATGAACAAATTTTGACTTATGGAGAAAAACATCAGCTTGTTGGACTTGTGCTTGTGTAATTTGTCTGATGTGTCTGCATTCTGTTAATGTGTGTGGTTATTTATGTTTCAAGTAGGAGATACTCTGTCTCACGGGGATCATGTTTAAATGATAAAATGTAGTCACAGAGCACATACATTAAATATGCATATAGCCATGTAACATTTAGGTGTGAATGTGTATTTGTGATGAGAGGGTAAAGCGAGTATGCACAGTATGCATGAGAATCTGTAGTCTGGTGTATGCACGTGCATTCTTGCGTGAATTTGAGCATGTCTTTGTGTGACTGTGGCAGACTCTGGCAGCAGGCTTGAAATTAAAACCTTATGCGGAACAGAGCTCATGATTGGACTGGAATTAAAACAAAAGGCAGAAGAGCCCACTGAAAAAAATGGAGAGAGGAGAGAAAGAGAATAGCGAGAGCAGGAGGAAGAGAAGTGTATTGTCTGAGAGGGGAAGGATTGAGCGATTGCCTCCACTGCAGTCCTACAGCTTGTGTCTGGGTTGTTTCTTATCAGAATGTCAGGCGGACCTTTCCCATTGACTCGCTTCTGTCAGCAGTCTGCTTAAATGTGAAAGCAATTAGGCAAATTGGCGGAGTCAAAGAAACATCTCAAAGACACCTAAAAGAATAGCGGTGATGAGTTGGAGAGTAGATGTGCATGAGGAGGACGTATGCACACTCACATACACATAAATATGTGTGCATATCTGCACGCAGAGACACACACACACTCCTTGTCTTTTTTACTTACCTACATTAATACACACACCTGAGTAGATCTTGCCATTGATGGCTAAATACATGTCAAACCACTATCGTTATCTGAAGTCTCAGCTGTCCTTTGTGGTGCATTCATTTCCACATCCCTCTCTGGTAACTCATGTGACTCGGGCCATAAGTAATGTAGGTACTTTAGTTTCCTCGACATAATAAATCACCGAATTGATGCTTCAAGCAGACACATTCAATTAACTCTGTGACAAAATGCTTACTCGGAGCACAGTTTATTTACATGGCATACATGAACAGTAAGTTCCTGCATTTTCAGTTTGTTAGTCTGAGCCACAGCAAACTACATATCCCTTAAGGCGTTTCTGAAGGCATTCCCCTCTGCTCTCACCTCTCTTAACCCTGAGCAGGCAACATCTGCTTTCTCCATTCATTTGGAGCTTGCTGTTTTAATAGCTCTGGGCATATTGCCTTGAAAAGGAGAGAAAAAAAACTTTTGGCCAGGGCCCCTGGCTTTCTCATTAGTAGTCTCTCCCAGTGATGTATAGGAGTGTTCTCACTGGTCAGCCTTCCCCTTTGTGGAACGCAGTCCTGACCTGTTCCCACCGCACAGTGTGTGTGTTTCTGTGTGTGTTTCTGTGTGTGTTTGTCTGTGCGTGGAACGGTCATTTCCATGAGAAAGGACTGAAGAGAATGGACAGGGGCTGCATTTTCTTTCTCTGAGACGGCTGCAGACGTGGCTCAGGGTGCACAAGGGCGACCTCATCCATCATGTTGTGAATAGCTCAGAATTATCACCCCCTGTTTCTGGACATCATGTGATGAAGAGATTCTTGACAAAGGTCGTCTTGGGTAGAGAAACCTGGGGTTGGCCCTTTTAAAGTCATTCTCTTAAAGTTCATGAAGAAAGTTTCAATTGCTTGAAGACTCTAAGGACTCCTTTTGATTTTTTGTGCACTATTTTGGTAATGAGTCACGTGAAGTATGGCATTGTATCTATATAACAGAGCAGTTTCACTAGGAAAAAAAGTTACAACTTTGGGGTTCTTGGAAGGGTACTTTGCTGGTGTTGCAGTGATTAGTACTGTTGCCTCACAGCCTGTGCCTGCCTGTGTTTTCTCTGGGTGCTCTGGCTTCCTCCCACAGTCCAAAGACATGCATGTTAGGCTAATCAGTGATTCTAAATTGGCCATAGGTGTTTGGATGAGTGTATATAGTTGCCTATCACTCTGTGTTGGCCCTGTCTTAGACTAGCAACCTGTCCAGGTTGTTCCCTGCCCTTCACCCCAGTGTCAGCTGAAATAGACTCTAGCCCCAGGTGACCCTCTACAAGATAAAGTGGATATGGATAATGGATGTAGATACTTTACTTTGCTAAATATATGTCCCTTTATGTGTTAAATGCTTCATCTTGTCATCTTTTAGAGATTTTTCACTGTATACAGATGCATACATTTGGAATTGTAGTGATGAAAGTGGTGAGAATGAATCAAAGCGACAAAGCTGCAAGCTCTAAAACCAGAACAATGAGTGAAAGTTGAAAATAAGGTCTGCAGAGTAATAATAATGGCAATAAGTAATAGTAATAATAAGAATAACTTTACTTGTTTGGCAACTTTCGAAGACAAAGTTACAAAGTGCTTCAATATAAAACTAATTTCAAATCAGACATATAATGAAAACAAATTCAGACAAATACATAATACGATAAAATACTTACATCGAGTCGAGCGATTTGTTCTATTTTTAAAGTAAAATTCTAAAATTTTGTGTGTATAAAGTAAAAGACTTCAATACTTAACCACTGCTAAAAGCAAAATATATGTAGCATCACACAGAACATAAATAGTGGCCATGATTTAATGAGCATTTCATTTAAAATGGCTTTGCTTTCAGAAATATTGCCTCTACAGCATTACAGCGTCACATTTACTTCTTTAAGGCACACAATGTTGGGTCCACGCTTCTGCAATTACCCTGGAAATATGAGCTGCCTGGCTCCGTGTGTGTGTGTGTGTGTGTGTGTGTGTGTGTGTTTTCTCACCTGTCAATCCTCTGTGGCCGCTTGGAGGTTTGGAGAGCGGAGGAGGGCGGATCGGAGGGTGGTGGGCGGAGTTTACCGTCCGGTGTTTCGGTTGGTCGGGAGTGACGTATCCGGAGCCGCTTCCTGGTGTGTCTGCTGGCTGGGAAGAGGAGAGGGAGACTGCGGTGTTGTTAGTTTGAACAAAATGGCTGCAAGATCACTGTCAACGAGAGCTCACTGAACGCCTACCATGAGTGTCCGCTCCGCTGTCTGGATCCACACAGAATGTATTTCCCCGGAGTCGTTACTCACTCTGCATTCGCGGTAGCCAGCCCGTCGCTAGTCGTCCAACCGGCGACTTAAACTGAAAAAAAAATAACAAAACATTTCTTTTTGCACTTTAAAACAAGTTGGCTGGCTGGCTGCTGGCTCACGGCCGTCGGCTTGCTCAGCGAGAACTCAACGGCGATTTTTTTTTCAACGAAAACTGCCTGAATTCTCCGGTTTGCAAAACCTCGCAACGGTCGACGACCAAAACGCCAACCAGCTAACGTTAGCTTACATAATTTAGCTGCTTTTAAAAGTCATTGTATTCGTGTTCGTTTTTTTTGTTGTTTTTGTTATTAGTGGTGCTTCGCCCCCTTCCCCGCCCCCCGGTCTATCGTGACGTTTTAACAAAACAGTTTTTTGGCGAGTATAATTTCACATTTTTTATTTTTTATTTTTGCTCAAAGCATAAATAACCGTACTTGCTGTGTGTATATCTGGCTGAGTAGCCGTTGTTTACCTCGGTATCTTGTCACCAAGCTGCTTCAGCGGCAGCAGTCGGCTTATCTACCAAGTCTGACTTTAATTGCGACTAAATGTCTGCTCCATCTCTTTACGGGTAACTTTAGAAAAGACATCGGAGAATGCTTTTCTGCATATTTTTTTCTGCCATGTACCGACTCTCAACTGAACGCTGCCAAAGCTGTGATTAACGTAAGGTAAGTTTCAAACACCGTTGGCTTCGCTAATTGTAAATTGATGCATGATGTTACTCTATGCTAAATAATCAACTATATCGCTTTACTCATGTGTCTGGAATGCAGAGGTTGTACTGCTGCAGAATAGCCTTCACGTTTTTCATATTGTACACAATCAAAAGCCAAAAAATAGACCACTGGTTAATCAGATGTATTCTCCCATGTGTTGCTTTCAGATTTGATTTTTTTTAGATGTGTTTAATGACTAAATTTAATATGCTTATTTGAAGGGGCTTGAAAATGTTGGGAACTTTTGTGTTATATCATAGCTCTTTCATGATTGGCTGAGTGGACTGGAACACACTCAGTACATGTGAGTGTGTAATGTGATGATTTCTTGAACTGACTGAGAGAACTGCCTTGCCTTTTTTCAATGCCTCTGTAGTTATTAGAAGGTAATGGTGCGCTAATTTTATGGTTATTGGTTGATTGCAGAGAGAGTAGAATTGTTTTACGGCAGCAGGGCTGAGTATTTTTTGTGGCTTCCCATTGTAGTTGCAGTGTTCCCTAAATGTGACCAAGGCATAGTCTTAGGTCTGATGCCAGCTTTCACTGCTCTTTGGTCTGCGGTTTGTTCTGTATCTGTATCACACCATGTATCTTGTACACTATTGTGCATTCCACTACACTAATTCCAAGTACATTATTAAACATAGCTGTCCTGTCTCTCTTCCCTCCTTTCCTCTACCCCCCGGGCTTGGTGAGAAAGCCGGGGATTCTGATTGAACTGTCGCCTTCCATTGCATCCCCCTTCCTGCATCCTGTCTCCAGGCACTGGAGTATAGCTTTTAATATCTCCTCTGCGTGTCTTAATTGAAGTACATAATTTCCTGTTCAATTTCAAACCCCCTTTTCCTTCCCCCCCTCTGACATCTCTGTCACCACTGTCTTATCTCTATCGTCACACACCAGTGAGGTGATGAAATGAAAAATGTGCGCGAGCAGCAATGGCACACATACATTTGCAGTCGGATGGGAAGCGCTTATTTGTGTGCATACAGATTTGTCTAGGTCTCTGTGCCTGTTTGAGTGTGTATGTGTGGCCTGTCTTGGAATGTAAATGTGTGTTTGTGTCAGCTGGTGGCTACACACATGTAATCATTTTTGCAAGGGGTCTGTTTGACAATTAATGTCAATTTCTCAAAATGTTGGCAGTTAGTTAATGCCCTGAAGTTGTTAATCAGGCTTTGAGCTGCCTTGTGCATGCCCTCGACACCCAGCTGACTCACAGTTGCAAACACAGAGCTGTTTCTTACCCAGGGTCAAGGGTCCAACCTTCCATCCGCGCAGCCATCCTTCCAAAAGGCTGATGAGCATGCAGAAAGGGGATGGCTGTGAAAAGGTGTTGAAGCCCAATTTGCTAAAAAAACAAAACAAAACTAGTGAATATGGAGAAAAGAAAGATCTATAGTCTGATAGGAGCTGGAGGGAGTCTGCTAGCTTTCTCAAATGCCTTATAGTTAGCCTTATCCTTGACACACACACACACCTGCTTTAGAACCATAGCTGCTACTAAAGCCACAGCAGGTAGCTCATCTGGAGGACACTTTAGCAAATTTTGGGTGTGTATGGACCTTAGGTCAACAGTGATGGGGATACCCTCAAGGAAAGGCATTTCGTGTTGCAATGAAGATGTCAGCCGTGCCTCTCTGTTCTTGTGAATGTATTGTCTGTAGAGTGTTACTAAAGGCTTAGTTTTTTATCTTTGAGGGAATGTGTAAATTATCCGTTTGGTTATCGTATATAATACTGATAATCTGCTTAGAATATATCTGTGCAAAACGGTAGTTGGAATATTTCTAAACTCTAAAAATGCTCAATCTTAAGATGTTTAAGTGAGTTTTTTTCTAATGGAAAGGCCTCAAAATAAGAAATTCAGTCTTTCACTGGGGCACAGACTCAGTAAATTATATTACTCCTTGCCGTTTTGGCAGCACACTAGCAGGAAACCCATAACCCATGTTGGCTCTGGATCTCACCAGGCTGTAGGCTGTTGGCATCTAGACGTTGTTTTGATTAGAGCGTATTGTAACAAAGCCACGAGGACAAACCTTGGCAATATCTCCATCTGCAGCCCCCTATCACTGAAGGGGCAGGATCATTTATTTAAAAGGAAACCCTAGGCTTCTTTCCCCTTGCCTGACCCTTTACAGACAAAACATGAACACCAGTCTAGTCCTCAGGTTGCATCATTAGCCTCATTTTCACTACCGGCCAAACATAACTTGAATGGGCCTGCTTGCTCTGTGTCTTTCTATCCTGCATACACACTTCTACTTCTTCTGCTGCGATTGTCTCCTTCTGTACAATAGTCTGTCATTTTGCCCCAGGAATTGTACTTTTAAATAAACAAAAACTTCTTTCTATTCAGTGTCCGATATTTTGTGTTGACCCAAGTAAATCCCATTGTGTCGTGCTTGTGTGTGGCTTGTGTTGTCTATCCCTTTTCCCCGTCATTGACCTAAGCACAGGCCTGACCATGGTAGTCACTGAGCCTGTGATTATGAGGCTTTTCAAACAACTGGCTCAGTCCTGATAGATAACGCGCTTAACACCGCCGCAGGGTGCTGCTCCAGTAGGGGAGCGTTGACAGTAGAATCAGCTGGATTCAGTGGAAGGCTGCCAAAAGCCATTACCCTCTATCTCTGCTCTATGTATTGCTATTTAGAAGTCAAGGGGAGCAGGGTAAAGATCTGCCAGACAATTGTATTTGGTGTGGCCATTGTACTAAATAAAGAGCATTTGTGTGTGCAAACCAGCGTGTATCTTGACTTTGTGTTTGCAGTAGTAATGATAGGGTGCTAGCAAGCCAGAAATAGTTGTAGTATCCTTTGCTGGATGGACACCACCCAAAAAAAGAAAGTGCACACACCGACTGTGGCAAGGACAGTTTTTTTGTGTTTCAGTAGCTGTAGTGGTACTTGATTGAGCAAAACTATTACTTCCTCTCTTGTGAAGTAATGTTTAAGGAAAAAAACTGTGTTACCATTGATGAGACTGCCTCTATACAGTTTATCCAGCCTGTATCTGTATGATGTGGCCCAGGGTTCATCTCAGGTCTGACACTGATCTGTTTTGGCAGAGATAGTGATCTCATGCTAAGATAGGTCTGATCACATCTTCAAGTACTCTCAGCCCTCAATCTAGCATTTCCTGTTTGCCAAGATGTCTATGACTGCACCTGTTAATTTACATTTCAGTCCATAACTTATCAGATAAGAGCTAACTTATAGCTCCATCTCTGCATGAAGGGCAGCGCTCAGGTATTTGCTTATGACCAATAGCCTTGTATACAAAGTCAATGGGGGGATGGTGTCTGCTTAGCCCCCTCCTCCTTGTCTAACTTGTGTGCCAATAGAGGGGGCAGGGGCTTAGGGGGCCCACCAGGGGTAAGCCAGGCTGGGGTGGAAGCAGGGGGATGGGGGAAGTGAAGCAGAAACTGGCGAGTTGCTGCCTGTGAGTCTTGGCAGGGGTCCAGGGGAATGTTCAATGTGCCGAGGATTGGTAGGGGCCTCCGTCCCTCCCTCTACTCCTTGTCAACTAATTGGAGAGATGTGGCGAGAAAGAGATGGGCATCACATGGAAACTGACAGAGAATATGCAGGACATCCAACCTACAATGTTCCCTTTTTCCTGTTCCAAACCAACATTAGACAGCCTTACTCATTATGTAACAGGACTTAGGCCCTGCAGCACTTACAAAGCTCTCAGTTAAGGCTATGTAAATAGCACTAGCATGCACTGCCTGTTCCTGCACTGGGGCCATGGCTTAGGCAAGTAAGCTCAGGGCAATTGTTTATTGTCTGGACTGTGTGTTGCCTTAATAGCAACTTGTCAATGATTTTCAAGTGTTAGGGTACATTTTAGGAATTTAGTTTGATTCAGCATAACTACTTGAAATCATCAACAAAACATTTCTTGTGATGTTTGAGTTGTAGCCTATTTAAAATTCAAAAAATAAGTGTGGGAAGATTAAGTTTAACAAAAGTTTGACATAGTTTAAGTCATACTAATTAAGGCACAAAGTATGAAGGAACCTGGAGAATTGTGGCTTGTAAGCTGTTATCCCAACACATCATATGGTTTCTGCATTTTAAATGTTTTGATGCTCAAATAGCTGTATTAATTAATAGTTTTTTCAGCATTTTGGGAAGTATGCTAAATTTTTGCTGAATTTATGTGGGAGCTCAGATCTTGGGATAGATGGTCATTCTTATTAGATCAAACAAATATAACTAGCTATTTTTTTTACTTAAGATCATAACTCATTCACTTTACCTTTCTGCTTGTCTTTCACTTTTAAAGACATACATTTGTTGCTATTTCTACATCTTCACTATTATCCAAACAGAAGGGTCTGCCATTGCTTACATCTGTCTGCTTTTCTTGTTTTCCACCCTGTCCTTCTTACATCAGACCAGGCTTTGTTCCCACAACTAATCACAGCACTTACTTTCTGTCTCTCTTTCAGAGTCTGTGTTATTACTTACACTGTTGACAGCCAGTAAATTGTTGACTGACAATGTGTATGTGTGTGTGTGTGTGTGTGTGTGCTTGTACATCTATGTTTGTGAAGATCAATTTAAGCTGTAGACCTTGGAAGTGAGGACATTGTGTACTCACCTTCTGACACACATTCAAAAGGCTTTTTGAGGGTTTAAACTTGTGTTTTAGAGTTTGACTTAGTAAAAGGTTGAGGTTAAGGTAAAGGCTGAAGTTGGGCATTTAGTTGTGATGGTTACTGTTTGGGAGAGGGAGGCTGTACCATAGTAACCTTGAGATTAGTATAGACTTGCTGATACAGCTCAAGTTCATTTGTCTGAGTATATATTGTGTGCAAGTATGTGTCCCTTGATTTAGTCTTGCTCCTGTGATTTTGACACTTTGATGATGACTGGGAAGGAAGCTTGTGTAGCATTTGAAATGGAACTATTCTCAGATGCTATGCATGTTTCATTCCTCCAGAAACCCCCAAATATCAGACATGCACAGAAGACAGCAGTTGCACACTGTTGGAAACAGTCTGCTTTTTGCCTAAAAGTAACAATGCTACTGAATACTGAATCTTAATCAAGTCAATAAGAAAGCATAGGAAACACAACATTTTGTATTTGATTTATCTTAATTGTAGATGTAAATAGGTTTACCTTAAATAAGCACATGGTTGGCACAATTTCCTAATTAAAAGATAGTCAAAGAAAATTCAAAAACGGATTAATTCATAAGTTAGACCAATATTATTCTGACATGTGTCCAGGTAGCAAACTGTGAACACTATTTCTTAGTTAAGCCTGTCATATTTTGCATTAGGGCATGTTACAGTGCATTATCATGTTTTAAACATGATTACTTATCACAGAATACAAACACTGAATCGCTGTTGCCTCATGACCATTGAGGTATCCCAATAGATAAATTGAATCAATATCTGCCAGCCAATCAGAAACAAGTGCCTCCTGTTGCCATGGTATAAAGTGTAATTAATGGGTGACTTTGTAGAATGCAGAACTAAAAATAATTATATTTGGTTGTATAAATATAGAAATAATGTAAATATAAATGAACACAAAGTGTTATTAAGCAAAGATGAACGCATACACCAGCACACTTGGCTTGACAGCTTCTTCTTGAATTCACAAAGCTTTAGCTGTAGTGATGGCAGGGAGCAGCCCTGCTTGGTCTTGTGCATTGTGCTGTTTTCCTATTTAATGAGCTGCCACTGTGTTAAAGTTTCATATCAACTTGGCAGAGGCAACATCCGAGACACTGAGAGCTAATTTTCTGGAGGCAAACCTCAAAGCTGTTATTTATAGCACAGCTCAAACTCTCTTACTATCTGATTCTTTGACTTTTTTTCTCCATCTTGCTTTCACCGTCATCACTGCTCTCCACCCACCTGTTTGCTTTCAGACAGGCTCTCATGTACAGATTTCATTGACCAAGAATATTTTTGCCACAATACATTGTGCAAGTCCAGTCTAGTGGCAATAAAATTTGTATATTTTCACAAGCCACTATCTCCCCCTGCTTTTCAGCAAAGCTGCTATGTACAGAATGCTTACAAACCAAGCAGCCACTGGGTCTGTCAGTGTGACGGAGATATAGAAAAACACACCGACATTTTAGTTACTGCTTATCAACTGTGGAATTTACAGACTTGTTTTCCACAAACCATCCAGGCTGAGTAAACACAAATGCACACCCACACAGATTTGTGGAGAGCAGTTGAGGTATGTTGCAGCAGTATCAGGTACTGAGGAATTATTCCCCAGGTAAGGGCTTCCCATAATATTCCATGTAATAAGACTCAGGAGAGTGTTGTGGCTCCTATAATTCCACAGGAATGGGTGGCTGGTTGAATGGTAATGGTGTTGGAGAGTGCATTTACCACATTCTGTGGTCACGGCCTGACCATATTACTTTTTTTTGCTGAGAGAGGGAAGTCCTCTCCTGCTCCTTTGTGAGTGGTTTTGTGTCTGCAGCTGGTCTGACAGCTATTCAGCACACATGAAGCTTCATGTTTTCATTGCATTTTCTTTTCCTTTTAAGTTCTCCCTCTGTGTCTATCTTCCTTTGTCTTGCTCCATCTTCATAGTCACACAGCTCATTTTATCTCCCTTTATTCTCATTTTCTCTCACCCTTGCATTATTTTCTCCCCTCACCCCTCGTTTTTCTCCCTGCATCTCTAGACACTAGCGATCAAGGTGCATGGATATTTCAGTCCCCCCACCCCCAGTCTTCCCATCTCTCCTTGTCTGCCAACCTCCATAGTGCTTCGTTCAGTTTTGTTTCCAACTCCTTCATTTCTCCAGTGAGGATTCTTTCTGTCTTTTCCTTCTTCCAGCATAGTCTTTTTCCTTTCTCTCTGTACCCTGTCTGGTTCTCCGGCGGCTGTCGTTCTTAATTGGTATTGCTCTGCGTCTGCTTTCATCCTCTGCCTACCCCCCTTCCTCCTCCCACCTCCCTCTCCTCTGCATCCCTGGCGGAAGAAGACAGGCATCAGACAGACTGCTTCCCTGTGTGTGTGTGTGTGTGTGTGTTTATGTTGAGTTTGTGTGTGTTGAGAGTTTCTAGCCTCTTCATTCCCGTACAGTGTGTTCTTGTTGTCATGTCTCCTTCTCTGTAGCTTGGCCTTATATCCCAGGATATGGAACTGTTTTGTTCAGCATCAGAAGAGAGGATCCTGCCTTGCTATGCAGTTTCTTCCCAATTTTACAGGGGCTCCAGTCTGCTGAGACTTGAAATATATCCCTTATCAATTCTTAAATTCTTAAGAAATACATTAAGTCAGTGTAGTATAAATAGTGGGCTAAGGGTTTAAGATTGAGGAAAGATGGGGGGGGGGAAGAAAAAGCGGCATATGAGAAATGTATTGTATTTACTGTTGAAAGGATAGATAAAAGTAATGGGATGGTGGTAATTTGGGATCTGAATATCCTGGTTTGTTTCTGTGCTTATTCTAGTATAAAATCCACGTGTTGTATTACTGACAGTTGAATGAATAATGTAATGTCTTTCCTTATAGCTATTTATTCATTTAAAAGGTAGCTTGGGTTTAGCTTAGTTTATCATTAAGACTGGAACTGAGAGAAGCAGCTGCCCTTGGTTGAGGTCAACAGCTATGTTTTAAGTTTACGAAGAAATGAAAATTGTATTTGAACAAGCGCTAAGGTTGCACATGGGAGCTATCTGTTGATCTACAGACTGAAAGCATCGGCCCGCTTTACATGCATTTGTAACTTTGAACAATATATAAAGGCCTATTTGACATTATTGGTGAACAGCTTGTTATTTAAGAAGGTACAGGATGCAAATACATCTTTTTGTGCTTGTTTGGATGTATTGAATTATTTACTTTAAATTGAAGCAAGCCATTGGCCCCCTGGTTTTAGTATTTGTCTTAAGTAAGGTGAAACATAGCATAAAGCTATCTTTCATTGATATCTATCTTTTCATAAATTACATTCAACAGTGCATTTTCCCATTTTTGTTGTGTTTTTTTTTCAAAAGGCAAATATTAAGAAATAAATTCCCTCTTTACTAATTAACTATTGTATGTTGGGTATGGTGATTTAATGCCCAATTAATGTAAGGGAAGCTTGAAAGACACTTTTGCCTTGTAGGTCACTAACCTCGAAACAGGACATATTTTGCCTAATTGCGATGTCATACTGGCAGTGAAAGTAAACTTGATTGCTAGAAGGCACCACAGAAAAAACGTAGGATCACAGCTGAGGAACTACTGATGTCAGCAGTACTGAGGGAGAGGGACAGGGAAAGGGAGAGGCAGGTAAGGTTATATGTGGGGGAAACAGAGGTCAGGAGGGAAGCTAACTTTGGCAATGACTACATCAGCTCAAAAGACAACTGTCTGCTCTCTCATTTCATGTGGATTTTTCTACCAAGATGGTTGGCTGATGTCCAACATTTCCTTAAATTATTATTAAAAAACACTTAATTGTTAGCCTTTCATAGAGCATTGACACGTAGGAAATTAGGCTAATATTTCTACATCCTTCTGCAGTTTTGTTGTTGTTATTGTAGTTGTATTTGTGTCTTCCTGACCCAGTTTCCTCAACCCTCATTTTGATAGCAGCACTAGTAACCAGATACAGTAGCTACGCTGTCATCTCATGGGTAAAGGCTGACACTACCTGGATAACATAGTCAGCTGTAGTAGAGAGGCTCTGCTACTGGCAACTGATAGGGACAGAAAAATCCAGCACAGATGGAAATGTCAGTTTTTACCCTACTAAATCCAGTGTGCCCCTCTTTGCTCACTTCCCATCACTGTGTCCCATCGCCTAGGATTGGTGTCATAGTTTTTTTGGTGGCTTCTTTCAGAGGTGTAAATTTGTGGCATTTTGCTGTTGTGTATTATGATTATGTTAGGTGACCGGGCAGAGGCTTAATGAGCTCAAATATGGAAGAAAATGAATGAGAATTAAGCTGCTGCACATATACTGCCGACACTACACATACTGCATACAATTATCTGTATGCACGAAAACACGTACACACACCCCCGCATCCACACATAATTTGAACTCCTATTTATTACCTAAGGGCAGCCTTCCCTTAGCTGCTGAGATAGCACAATGACACACAGACTCAGTGTGAAAAATAGGACTGTGTGAGTGTATGTGTGAATGTAGGAGAGAAAGAGTGCACTGAAGGAGGAACAGGGAATGAGGATGTGAAAATCCAGATGGAGGAGCAAAAACATGTAGGACATTTCCTTCCATATTTCTCTGATGCCAGGGCCACTACTCTGGCAGTCTTTTCCAGGGTTTACACTTTAAACTCACTTTTGACAACCGTGTTCATTGTCTCTCTTCCTACATCTGTCTCTTTCTACCCATCTGTATGTATGTCTAACCCTTGCCTGATTCTCTTCCTTCTTGCCATAGAGACATTACTGCACCATCAGATTGTTTCTTTGATGGCTTTCCTGTCTTTTTGATTGACAGTTCCCTCCTCCTCCCAGTGGGCAGCACAGTGGGAGGCAGGCCTTCCATTAATCTTCTGTTATGATCATTATGATTCATTCATATTTTCAGATTTTGATTCATATCCAGGCCCTATGTAGGCACATCTTTTTCTCAATTTATTTTGTGTTTAGTTTTCTTGTCAGGGACAATGATCAGTTTGATTATATTCATTATCAATCTGCCCCTTGTGTCAATAAATCAAATTAAAGTTTGCACTTCAGATGATCAAGGCCTTGTCATTTTGAGGTCTTGAAACCCAAGGCTTTAATTTCAGAGTTGTATTGTCTGAATAACTGTGCAAAATCCCAAAATATATTGTCAGAATATAAAATGGAAAAAGCATCCTCACATTTGATAAGCTCAAACCAGCATAACTTTTAAAATTTTACTTGAAAAATTACTTTTAATAACATATTGTCAGACTACATAAGGATAGTTATTAGTCTGAACAGTGCAACATCAGCTCAGTCATTGGCTGAGATGATTGAATAGCAACTGTTAAAAGAACTCTAAGACATTGTGAGGAATATTGCATACATAGTAGAAGCTGGGATTGTATGTGTAGTTCATCGAATTTGTCAAAAGTATTGCAGACTCCAACAAATGAAAAAAAGAAAGTAATGTCCTTTCAGTTCACAAAGATGAAGTACAATGGCTAATTGTACAAAGCAGGCATGTGTGTATATACATCCATGCTTCGCATGCTGGCCACCACATAGGAATAGGCCCTTATTTTAGACTGACATGGAAATGATTGATTTTTTTTTACATTTTTGAATGGTATCATTTATTTGTTATGACATAGTGCTGTATTACAGATTGGTATCCATTGCACTTAGTGAAGACTAAACACACTCACATTTAGTCCCTATGTCAGCTCATACCTCTAATAGTTTCCAGGAGCTGTCACTAAAGCTGAGCCAAAGGAAACGGAGGCTGAAATGAAGTGGTTAGTTTCCCCTAGCCCTTGGGCTAGCTATCAAACTGGTTTGACTCACACACACTGCAAACAGATCTTTGTAAAACGACCTTGTGTCTTATTCTGTCAACCTGTTGGTCTTTATGTTGTCTTCCTGTCAATCCTTTTAATCCTTGCCTTTCTTTATTTCATTTACAATTTTAGCCATCTCTTTTATGCTGGCCTTCATACTTACTGTTCACACTAATTCACTTCATCACTCTCTCTCTCTCTCTCTCTCTCTCTCTCTCTCTCCCCCTCTGACTTTTTATTCTCCCTTTTCTTTGTTTTACCCTTCTATTCTTCGCTTTCCATTATCTCCTTTTCAGTTTCTGATCATGAAAGTGTTTCTCAGAAGTGCCTGCCATGAATCTTTGTATGAAGTGACGCTTGTGGATGGAAAGGTTTTTCCAGACACTGAGTGCACTTTTGGCTCTGACTTACACAGATCGGAAGGAACGTGCTAAAAGTTTATATGCAGTGTGTGTGTGCGCTTGTGAATGTAACTGTTCTTTTTGCGTGAAATTTAAATATCTCTGTGCACAGACGATGTGAATGTGCATTAATGTTATACACTTGTATGCAGCTGTTTGGGCACCCCAGGGCAAGTTACTATACATACTTTGTCTGTGTCTGATTTAAAAAGATGTAATCCCAAACCATCCACAAACAGACATTTGAAATGAGCCTTTCTTGAAATGTTAATACACTATTACTTTTTATTTTTCAAAGCTTGTGCACTTCCAGTATTTGCTGATATTTAATGGAATCTATTCTTGCCTCTAAATGAGCAATGTTTCCTGTGCCACTGGAGACAACCTCAAAGCACAATATCTTCCAAATGTTTAACAGTTGGCAAGAGGTCCCTGTAGTCAAAAATCTTCCGCCTTTTTTCTCTAAGCACACCTTCAGTGGTTGTGGTCGCCAAGCTCAATTTTGACTTAATCTCTGAGCCTTTTTTCCCCTTTAAAAATGACTCTGGCTTATCCAAATGTTGCTTTCCTGATGCTGACTCTTCTCTGTAAACCTATGCATCAACACAACACTGTGGAGTAATGCACCATTCATTATGTGAGCTAAGCCTTCCTGTAGAACCTTTGCCTTTGCAATCATGTGGGAGTTTTGCTTTGCCTTTCTGTACAGCAGGCATACAGTTTTATCTGTGTTAATCTGAAAGTTAAATTATATTCTTCTAGATCTTGTCTTGGCTAACACAGTTCCTCACACTTCTGTTTCTTTAGTCTGTAATATAAAAAGTAACAGTGGATTAACATTTGAAGAAAAGCTCAATGTATTGTCCGTTTCCTAGATGTTGTATTTCATTTCATTTTAAAAATCTAATGCACACTGGTCGAAATAATATTAATAATGAAGAACTGAAGGACGCTGGAGGCATTTGAGCTAAAGCCTAGCTTTTCTCCTTCATGTTTCACTCATTACTCTTTCTTGTTCGGCAGCTGATAGAAGCTAGCAACAGAAGAAAGAGAACCATTTGATGGAAGAAAGGAAAAAGAAAAAACAAGAAGAAAAGACCAAGAAGGACGTTGCGCAGAAAAAGGTGAATATGAAAATGCATATCCTCTCTTTCACTCAATCGCACACACACACACACACACACACAAACACACACACACACACACACACACACACACACACTTTTATTGAATTCTTTTTATTCAAAATGTTGAACATATCTATTTTGAGTTTACAAGCACTTGCTTAAGTTTGCAATGCACGTGTGTGGTTATACAGTTAGTGCTTCATTCCTTTCTGTTATATATTTAACTTTTAATAATAAAATAAATAAGATAAGTAGTTTTGGGTGACTTTAAAAAAAATAAATATAAGCCGCAAATTTCCAGTATAAAAAAAGTTGACTTCTTTGTTCAATGCTGCTTCCCACCAGACAGAAAAAAACTATACCTGGCTTGCAAAGAATCACTGGGTTACTTTATTCAGTGGGCTCAGTTAATACTAGTCCTTTTATGGTTTAACATATCACAATGTTTTGTCACAATACTTTGGTTTCATTTAAGTTTAGAATTGTTGGTAATTGTCATCCTTTCTGCATTCTCCTCCTTTGCAGGCTGCTGATCAGAAACCCAAAGGTGAGTGATCAAAGACTCTACACCCTCTCATCTACCTCATTTTCTAAACTACATTCCAACCACAGATATACAATAATCAGCTCTAATTAACACACACTAACCCAAAATGGCAAACACACATTATGCATGCTTTATACACACATAGTATTTAGCATTCTTGTATACAGATGGACACAGATTTTGCACATGCATACACAATTCAGCCGTTCGACTCTCTGTTTCTCATACATGCGCACACACACACGCACACATCAGAGCAAATACAGTGGAGTGTAATGCAGAGTGACGCTCAGTACACCCGCAGCACCAGGCAGTGAAGCGTGAGGGCATCCAGACAGCTCACTGAATGTGGCTCTGAGTAAAGAGATGGGGGATGGGATAAAGAAAGCAGGGAGAGGATGAGTGGAATAAAAGAAGGGAATGGAGTTCAGCTGAAATGCAGAGGCGGAAAGAACAGTGTCCTCATATGCCCTTCATGCTCTCTTAAGATGCTAAAAAAGATTTTTTTTCCCTGTATATTGCAGCGAAATTAGCTTTAGATTTATATTGAAAAGAAAACCAAGTATCCAGTGTTGCTTCTGCTGCATCTAGTTGTTTCAGTGACAGGCTTGTGCTTTATATTCATTTAATTTGGGAATTGTTGAAATAAGAAATGTATTGCATCAGTCTGGTCACTTGATTTGTATCTTTTTGGTTTGTGAATATGTTTAGAATCCAGTTATGTTTAACATTGGCAATGAGTAGCAGGATTTCAGGGGTTAACATACATAATGTATTCAGTTGTACTTGAGTGGAACAAATGCACAATAGTTGGTATGTATGCACATTTTTTTCCTGCTTCAAAATAAGGAAAAGGTTATATCTCGACTGTGTAAATTTGAAAGAATGAATAATGGTGTGAGTGAGTGTGCTGGGTCCTAAGCATATGTACAGCACTGTTTCTCTGTCACTGGTAGTTTCCTCTTCATGTCTGCTTTTAGACGTGCATATTTATGCTTCTTGGACAATTCTAATTATCAAGCAGATAATACCGTGTTGTCACCTAGCAGCAATGTGGTGTGATTCCTAAATTTACACATGTGTCTGTTGCAATTAATGCACAATGCTTAAATAAGTAATTTTTTGTAATTGCATAATCAGGTTTGTGGCAAGACGGCACAGAACTAGAGGGAGGTGTCTGCCTTTAAATCTTCCTAGTGTGTCTGTTAGTGCCTGCCCTGTGTGAGCAGCAGCTTGGCCATCTGGGAGTAACTGTGGGGCTTTAACAAAGGTCACTACAGCTTGCCTTGGACTCTGACCTGCCTATTTAATTACCCTCCCTGTGTTTCTCTGCACTGTCTGTGAGCTTGGCCTATTAACCAAGTTCCAAAGCTTTGCAAAAAACTGAAGACTTCTGAATTAAATAAGCATTTAATGCCACTGTTGTTGTGCTTGAGTAATGAGATGGAAATACTAAAAATTTTCAGACTTTGCCAGGATTAGAATTCAATACAAAAGGCGCTTGTCACAAATAGAAACAATGAACAGTATGAGAGAATAAGCAGAATTCATGGTGTGCAGTTTCTTTTTTAACTATTATTTACACAGGGCAGATTGCAGAGCTCTTTTCCAGTAATGCCCAATTCACTATTGCATATGGTTTGCCGTAGACTGCCTTTTACAACCACAGTGTTATCTCTTGGCCACTGCAGATCTTTACTTGAGTAGTTGAGGTCTTAATGCCTTGCACAATAATATGATGATGTGATGATAATGAGGCATGCATTAGTGCTGCTCTTTGTCTATCCAAACTTTTTTTTTTGCTATTTATAGAAAATTAGTATCATGAACTTGACTAGGAGCTAGGAAAGATTTGTGGTTGGATGTCAGGTGGTTCTATAGCCACAGGAGTAAATGGGCATCAATATATGTCACACACTCTTGAATCTCGTCAAAGCCTGTGTCTGTTTCTTTGTGTGTCACTCTATCTTTATCTGCATATATTTTGTATTTAAACACGTACTTGCAATTGCAGTGCAGCCAGAATTTTAGAGCAGTGGCAAATTTTTGTGGATTGGGTTATGAAATGCAGTCATTTTTAAACATAGCAGTCCAACTTTAGTGAGCTGAATGTAATTAGGCTAGTTAAATACATGGACAGACCCTTGTTATCTTCCCCAGTGATGCTCTGACAGACAGTGCTGCAGCCTTTTTCACTGTATTGCTCGTTACAGGGTCCCTTGTACTTTTTGGTTCAAAAATTTCAGAATTGTACGTAGAGCACATCAAACTAGTATTCATAGATTTAATTGTTATATTTCAAATCCAGTGTGCCAAATCAGAGACATACCTTATATCACAACTCTAGTACTTTCTTGCACTGTAGGTTATCTTGGATGTATGAAGCGTTACTGGCCTGAGCAGCAATTCAATGCCGAGTGTCAAGGAGGAAGTATTGAGAACTCTGTTTGGGAGAGAGGCCCACAAACAGGGGCACAACGAAGAAGGAAAGAGTGGAATAAGGAAGAGAGAGGAAGTGTAACAAGCTGTTTTGGAGCCAGATAAAAGCAAAAACGAAGGAAGGAAAGAAAGAAAGTAATGAAGCAGTGAGCACTTTAGACGAGTGCAAAAAATGACCGTCAAGAGTCAATGACGACACTAATATAGAAGAGGACTAATGACATGGACATTTATTTTATGGTATGTTTAATGAGAGATGGAGAGGGAAAGGGACATGGAATGAGAAACTGATTGTGTGTATGTAGTGGGTACTCATGCAGACAGAAAGATAAAGAAAGTAGGAGAAAAGGGGCCTGTTTGAAGACTAATCGTTCAGCGAGCCATCAGGACTTCTGTGAGTTTGCTCATAACCTCCCATCTGCAATATCTTTTAAAAGGAAGGTGGCATCGACTGGAATGAGATGGGTTTTCATGCGTGACACTAAATAATAGAGGTTTGTGTATATGCAGGAAGGGAGAAAATCAGTATGCGGTAGTGATTTGTGTCTTTCCATCCATATCAGTGCATTCTGCCTTCCTTATACACTTTCAGAAATTCATAGTCACATACACATAGACACCTCCTCCCCCATCCCCACAGTCTTTTTCTGCTTTCCTCTCTGCAGGCCTCCTTGGTCCCAGGCATTTCAATTTGTTTGCGGTAATCGATCTCGGGCTGGCGCGTTCATATGTATGAAAATGAGATAAAGCTTCGGCGCACTGGAATTAACTTCTCTGCCCCCTATTAGGCATGGAGCTTCACTGAACGCAGGGTTCCAGGAGGCAGTGTCCCATTGCCCCGGCCCACCTCCCCCACACATATGGGCTGGACCTCTAAAGCAGGGTCCTCCCACTCTCCCTCCTGGTCCTCATTACCTCAGAGGGTTGCTGATTATTCACCCCCAGCACACACGCAGCTTCATCACAATCTCTGCCTCTGCTGCAGTCACTATCAGTCAGTTTGACTGCTACATATACCCACCAACCTTGACAAAAACATGCATGTGCCAACATGCACACACACACAGGAGTATATAGAGTATATGTATCTGTCAGGCTGGAAATGTGTGCTCCTTCATGCTCACAGTCATTAAAACACTCTTTCCTACAGGGACTTAAAGCTTGTCAATGTATTTACAATGGCTAAATTCTCACATTGTGAAATTGCAATCCAGACAAGACAAATAATGTTCTAGCCATGTTGGCTCCTACCATGCACATACACACACACACACAGACAGGAATTTTGTCAAAGTTATAAGAAATCATGGCCAAAGCTGGAAGTTAAACAAATGCAGTTTAGAATACAGGCAGGTAGATGCAGACACAGAAAACCACTGTGCGTCTGTTGCATTCCCACACTCCAGTAATCAGAAATCTGCAATCTCTGCTGTTTGTGTACTTTTCACTGCTGAAAGGTTCGAGAAGTAATATGTCTGTCACGACCTCGTCCCTCACATTCCTCCTTACCCATACATGCTGTTACTTCCGACTGTTTCATTTCACCCTCTATGTGCTTGGCCCCAGTGAATGCATCTGAAGAGAACCATATTAACACGGTGTCACCATGGTTATAACGGCATTATATTTTTCAAAGTGGCGAGAGACGCACATAAACACAAGTGTGTCCTATAATTCTGTACTGGATTAATTTGCAATTTCACATGCTATTAATTGCGTCAACACTTTAAAAATGGAATTTCATGAATTGCAATCTAATTAGAGGCTAATTTACTTTAGCACTCAGGCTGCTTTTTTTCTTCTGTTAACCACATTTCTAAACACTCAATGAATTAATAGTGAATAGCTTGTGAATTACGTCCTGTGGATTTATGACTGCCAAGCATAATTGTTTTTCCTCTACCCCCTGTGCATGCGCCCCACATGCATGTCAAGTGCTAGAGGAGCGTGAGGGATGGAGGGAAAGACCAGGGGCAGAGATAACGGAAACAAGAGGGGTGCTCAAACTTAAACAGTGCTTTCCTCTCTGTGGATTCATGTTGTATGATCACTCACAACCTGCTGACAAGAGAGCCTATTCAGTGCTTCTCGTCCCTCCCCCATCATTCACTCCTCCCCCATCAGTGAGCCGCTTCATGTCAAATATCAGGCAGATTAATAGGATGAAGTGCAGCTGATATGAATGACAGTTCAGCCTAGGCTTTAAGGGCAGGAATTTGCATGTGTGTATTTCTGTAAGGTTTCTGTAAGGTTGTGTGTATATCTGCATGTGAGACTCCTGTCGACTATTGTCAAATGGCAGTTGGACCACGAAGAAGAGAAATATTTGTCTAAATGATGTACTGTATTATTCTTCCAACTGGTTTATATGGTGTAAGGCTAAAATGTAGTCATAAAAGACTACATTTGACTGATTCAATTTGGAACTCCAAATGAGTGGTGCTCGAATTGCCATTGGGTTCCCTGGGCTCTAATGACCGTAGGGCTCTGACTGTGAGAGACCATGCTACTCTTTTATGTATCAGCTTTAAAAAGTTTAAGATACCTTGAATCATGCTATGTCGTTATCAAGTTCAGAAGGCGTGTATCCTCAGGCAGATGTTGCCCTCAGGCACTGACCTTAGTTAGAGGTGTTGTGTGATCTTGTTAAAGCTCTTTACCCTGGGTGTGAGTTAACTGCTATTAGGGTTAAAAAGCAAAGAGGCTTTCTTGGGACAGCTCCATCGTAATCTTAACAGCCAGCGAGACACAGCTTAGTTCCCGTACATGCACAGTTTTTTGGAGTGACAATAAAGCTATGTGATCTTGAGATGAACAGCTAAGACTTGAAAGAGAAAGAACTTGGCATGGACAGAGAATGGGGGCACTAATTGGAGTGAGAGGGTGGAAGAGGCACGTTATGGGAAGGGGTCACAAGAGGCACAGGGGGTCACAAGAGGCACATGGAGGTGCATTAGGCAACTGTCTGTCTCTATAACAACAGCCCATTATGGGATGGGTGAGGGGTGAGAAATTTGGGGTTTATTTTTTGCGTGTGTGTGTGTGTGTGTTTCAATTTTTCTTTACTTATACTGACAGATGGGACCTTCCATAGACACACCCTTTTGACCACTTGAGTGTATAAACAGACACACGCACATATATCCACCTTCTGTGACTCAAGGCTCCTCTTAGTTACTATGGTGAAAAAACCAAGACCCATTTCTGTGTTGCTCCATTACCACTTTGCTCATTTTTAGCACCTGGTTTTTATTGATATTGCAGCCATTGAATAGTATATTTAGACATTTATTACGGCACCAAAAGCCCTAAAGGCCCTTTTACTTGTTTATCAGTAGTTTTTTTTACTAATGAATGACATAACATTGTAAAATTTAATCTAGTTTATCATTTCCACGTAAATGAGAATATAGTTCCAACTGTGGTAATTGTAGATAAAGTATGGAACAGTTGAATGAGTAACTATTTCAATGGGAGGAAAGCTGTTATTGATGTTTAAAAGAGTAAGGATCCCAGATCTGCTCTGCTAGAAAATTTTAGGAAGGAAGCAAGAGGTGTGTTCGGAAACTTATATTGTTTTTTGTCATGCTAACGACAAGCCAGTCTGTTTGTCCCTCTGCCTACATATTGCTTTGATCCTACTTCTTAGACAAACTGAGTGGACATGGTTTCACTACTTTCACTATGGCATGGGAATGCTTTTTCCTTTACGTTGTTTTCATAACCCAAGAGAAAATATAGACACACACACACAGTTATACTCCTATATAAAACCACTCGAAGCAGCATGTTTAGATTTTTTGGATACAGATGTAACCCATTTTAAAACACACAATGTTTTTCTTACCTTCTCTACTTCTTTGCTTTCATTGGATTAAGAGATGCACCATTGTGTAGGGCATATAAGCCTGTGTGTTGTGTCCATCCCTCCCCCCTCTCTATAAACATGCCTGCATAAAAAAGTGGTTCTGCAGACAATAAACAGAAGAGATGTGGGAACCTGCACTGCCTGGCACAAGGCAGGGAACCAATCAGTTCTTTACAATAACAGATACCCTATCTCCTGGCCAGTTGTGCTTTGTTTTTGTATTTTCAGTTCCATATCTGATTTTTTTAATGTATTTCTATTTCCTTTGGTGTTCTTTTTTATCAGTCTATATTAATTCCCTTATTGTTAAGCCATCATCATTTCTCATCTGTGTAATTAACCATTTAGTGTTAAGAGCAGCTAATTAAAACTTTGGTGTAAGGTTGCTGAGAGAGCTTCAGCTGGAGGGTGTAATGTAATTTATAGTGCACTTCATACAGATGCTTGCTTAATTTGCTCACATTTTCAGGTTAACTTAAATGTACTAAAGCCATTACTATCACCAAATAAAAACCAGAATTTGGTTTTCACAGTACAAGCGTCATATTCACTCCTGAAGTCTATATATAGCAAATACTGTTACCAAATTAATAACTACGTGTAAGGTTTTTGGACAGATCTGATCAGTAGCCTGAGAGTTTGTCTTTGTGGACAAAAAAATATTTCTAAATAATTAGGTAAATCCACTGACATCTGTTTACCATGATCATAATCAAGGCTAGTTTCCTGCTTGACCAAACAAGTCAACCAAAGGTGCTCAATATCTGTAGATTTCTCTAAAACTTATGTGAATACATTTGTTATATATTGTAAGTTGCAAGCTCTGCAGTTGTCTAAACAACCACACTTACAGAAGGACTTAGTAAGCAAAAAAAAAATTTGCAAATCTGTTAGTCAGTCATTTTATTTCAAATGCAATGCAAGTACATGTAATGTCACACATTTACCGTGGATCGCAATGCCTTTTACTAGTATTCTGTGTTATGAGCACATTCTTCACTTTCCTCCTTTAATCTTTCATAGACACACTTTCATCTGAGGGATTTCCCCACTTTTCTCCAATATTTTCCTTGGTAGTCTTTTTCTGTGAACCCCACCCCAACCTCTTCAAAACCACTTACCCATCCATCATGGATTAAGGATCTCTCCCCTCAAAATGAAAGACGTGTCTCATTAAATGTATTTATGTTTGTGCAGGGTCGAGGGGAGCGGTGTTTCTCACACGTGCTATTCTCCTTACTGCTTACACATTCAAGACTGCCATTTTTGCTGTCTCATTCTTGTGGGTATGCGCTGACATATTCATTACTGTCCTCTCAGGAGAACATTAATTCTCATTTTCAAGTCAGATACTTGTTAAATACAGACTATACCAAAGATGGTTACACATTACCCAGCTGGAGAGTATTATAGCTACACTTTTTTTGTTTTTTTTATATGTTTTTTTTAGCTGTATTGCAAGCAGGTTTGTGACAGTGTGGCTTAAAATGTATCATGATTGTTGTAGAGAAGTTTCCGTAGAATATCATTGCTTGTATAGAGGAAATTAGATGAGATCATCGACAGCATGAGGGAGTAGCAGCATGGATGCATCCTTGTTGCTACAACAGCACAAACAGACGCTCTATGAAGCATGCTTGAGCTAAGGGAATCATGTGATTGTATCTGTCTTCATCTGATTACCTTACTAGACTGGCAGCAGTAATCAGCTGTCGACAGATTAACACCTATATCGGTCTTATTGATCAAATTGTCACAGCAACAAAGACATCCCAGGGGTTCACGAAGTTCCTTTAGTACATTTGTGTGTCTGTTATTGCTAAGATTTACCAAGTGAGATACATAACAGAAAAAAAAGGATTGACTTTTGTTCTGCAACTGTGATTTATTCTTCTGAATGCTAAAATGACGTTATCTTTAAATTAGGTAAACTGCTACATGTTTTCAATGGTTACTTTTCTTGCTTGCGCATTTAATCACATCAAATCAATTACTAAATCCAGTCATCTTTCAACTTTGTGTCTTTCTAAAGCAGTTGATACCTGGCCATAATAACTGACATTTAGTTTTATAAAGCATTGCCTTCCCCTGGTCTGAATTTGGTTCTTTTAATAACCAGTGTAAGCTTGTAACCTGTCTTAATTCGGAACAGAAGCTTTCCCTGTCGTGTGTCTTCTGTTGTAGCAGTGATCACTGTCCAATACAACAAATTGCATCTTGGTAGTCCCTGGGACATTGGAAAATACTACCCAGAGTCCAAGCCCTTGTGGTGGCAGAAACAGGAGAACTGGAGTTCCACAACCAAAACTATAATTATGTTTAAACCTCTTTTTTGAAAAGGTTACTGGGTTCCTTAAAAATCACTAGCACTACAGTCTTTGGTAACACCAGCAGAAGGAAAGAAAATGAGATCAAAGGGGAGAAAAATGTGTACTCGATAGAAACATTGGGTTTTAGTTATGAGAGAGGGATTAAAGAAATGGAAACGAATGTATAGAGACAGACTGGATGGAGGGGGGAGATTTAGAGGGGTGACAGAGAGGAGTGGAAATAAGGAAATAGCAAGGAGACAGAAACAAGACAGGGGGGAAAAAGAGAGACAGAAAGATGAGAGATGAGGGATCAAGATGGATAAAGGCCCAGAGGGAGAATAAAACAGTGAGCAGAGAAAGACATGCAAATAGGGGGAGAAAAAGACAGGGAAATACAGAGAAAGGGAGCTGTGGGGTTATGGAGCAACCTGCTGATGGAAAGATGGGGGGTAAACGGGTAGAAACAGTGGGTAGGAAAGGCAGGAAAGGGGGCAGGGCGGCGTGTATTCACCACCTTGCGGTGTGATTGGGCGAGACAGCGTCAGGCGGGCTGAGCTGAATTTAATCAGAGATGTGCGTCACCAGCTGCAGTTCCAAGCCAACAGTCAGGCAGCTACTGCTGGAGGGGGGCAGGCTGTCTTTCTCTGTCTGTATTTGACTAAAATTTCATTGGTGGAAAAGGCTGCAAACAACTGTGAAAGTGTCTTTGTGCCTTTGTGTATAAAACATTTTTATTTTCTCTATAAACGTGTGCTTGTGCCAAAGTGGAAGTGTGTGTGTCTGTGAAGGACACCAATAGAAGAGAGGAGAAAAGAAACCCCTAAGATAAATTGGCCACAAGTGGGTAGAGATAGGTAGTTTTTTCCATTTAAAGTGGCTGTATTTTGAATTTGTTGCTGTTACTGCAAATGACAATTTCTTACCTGTCACTGCTGTTTCTGTGTTTTAGCAGGTAAGAAGCCTGAGAGAGCCTCTGTTTTTAGCTGTGCTTTTAGACGAGCTCTTGGCAGGGACAGTGAATACCTCTGTGATCTCAATTTATTTTAATCTCCAGTGTAGTAGTGTTGGCCTGTGTGTGCATGTCACTGTGTGGCTAATTGCTAGCAATTGTGTGCAGTATAGCACTGCTGTAAGAATAGTTCACAGTTTCTCACTGGAGAGATTTAAGCTTTAATTAACAAATTATTTCTATCCCATTTATTTCTCACTTTTGGAAAGCACCCTCCCCCTCCCGCCTTCATCTGCCTATACAAAAACTGTGTCTTTCTCTGTCCCTCTCTCACTCTTTTGAGTGAAAGCAGTCTAAGCTGTTGTGTAGAAATGCCAGTTACCTATCTAGGGACTATAGAAAAAAACATCATCAACTATTTATCATCCGTTTATCCATAGACCAAGAAACTGTAATTCACAGCCGCTCCTGGGTCGCTAGCTATTGGCTGTCAGTAGGAAAGCAGCTTTTCTGTGCGGTAGGGAACTCTTAGGTGAACTACTCATGTACCAGAAATACTTCACTTTCCTTCTCCACTCAAACTCATCTGTGCATACAGCCACAGACTCATACTAACATCCTCCTCAGCTCCCACAAGAAAAATTATTAAGTGTTTAGGCCAGGCTATTTTTTTTCACTTCAATCTTGCAGCACCCTGGAGAGGAAACTTAAGCAAAGCCAATCTGTTTGGTTGCTAGCTATCCAGGTCCTGCTAATAATAACACCTTTCAGGCTAACACTCAATTAGATGGCTGGCTGGTCACTGTAACCACAGGGAAGGGGTCAGGCTGAGGCCAAACCAGCAGGGAAAGTTGTGTGTTTGTGTGTATGTGTGTTGGAAGAAAGAGCAGGAGACAAGAGCGTAATGAGGAGGAAAGAAAGTGTCTCCGTGTGTGTGTGTGTGTGTGTGTGTGTGTGTGTTGGTATTCAGTCAGCAGAAAAAATATGACCTTTTCATAGAGTACGTCTGGGCCAGTAACATATGTTCAAGAACAGACTGCATAAGGCTGTTAACTTAAAGTGATAGTACACACAAAGAGTGCAGAGAGAAATGTATGACGTTAAATCTCCTAATACCTGCAGAGTACCATACATAAAATGCAATGCACAGAATTTATTTTACAGAGATTGCATGAACATGTGTTGCAAGTAAAACATGTCTGTTGCTTATTCACTTAGGATCTTCTTTATAAGACTGTCATTAATTGTATTTACATTGTATTATAGAGTGCTAGAATATAACTTGATAAAATGGCATTTTTGTGTGCTGTTGTCACATGTGCTGTACATATGGTAACACTGGAAAGCACAATTTGAGTGGACTACTGTTAACAGAAACCTTGTTTTTTTTAAGGGTGACAGTCATTTCTACATCAGGACTTCCTTGAAAAAAATGTAGCTAATATTTATTTCACACTGTGTTCAATGTCTGGGCACTACCCAGACAAATATAACTTCTGTTATACAAAAGACTAATAGTGAGTTAAGCCTTACATTAATACCTTGCTACCTGCATGTGTCTTTCTGTGTGTGAATGCTTGTGTGCCCGTGTATTGTATCTGTCCAGTGCCAGAGCCTGCTCCCATTAAGCCCAGTCCCGGCCCATCCCACCACCTCCACCCCGCCAGCCCCACGCTGCCCCTCTCCTCCTCCTCCTCTTCTGGCAATGGCAAGCGCGCCTCCTGCAGTAGCCAGCTCCCGACTCAGACTCCCCCTCAGCAGCAGTGCCAGTTGTCCTCTGCCAGTGCTCGCTACCCGCCCAGGGAGGTGCCCCCACGCTTCCGTCAGCAGGAGCACAAACAGCTACTGAAGAGAGGCCAGCCACTGCCTGCAGGAGCCCTCAGCGCTCTCACTCTGTCCTCCTTCTCTTCCTCCTCCTCTTCACCCTCATCATCTTACTCTTCCTCTTCTACGAGTACCAGCAGCACTACCCCAAACTCTGCCACGTCCACTGCGGGCAACCACCACTCAGGTTTGTGTCAGAATAGTACAAACATTGCCCTGGAATGGGTGTCTGATTTTATTTTATTTTTTCTTTTGGTGGTTGCTGTGTGCAAATTATGATCTTAAAACATCATTCAGCTCCATTTGTTTGTCTCTTTTGTACATGTTGGCTGTATTTTTTCGGCATTTTTATTGAGATTTTACTTCATAAATGGATAGATGATGGATAGATAAATACACAGACATATATTTTTATGACCCTCCATCCACTTTATCCGTTAGCTTCATTTCAGTATTCAGTTTCCCGTACAGTTTTATGCAAAGTAGCGTTGACAGATTTGCTGCATTGTAGGCACAATAAATTATAGTGATTATAACTGTAGTTTAACAGCACAGCTTTTCATCCTGTCAGCAAAAAATAATGACAAGATGTAGGCTGACCAAATTAAAACCTAAGACTCGAAGTCTCAGAAGTTTTCAGTTGACTGTTATCTTTACTTTTCCCTTTCATGAGCATTCTGAAAGAATTTTATTTGTGCTTTTTGAGCAAATCTTTCTTCTGGTGCTTTTGTCAGAGGCCTAGAAAATTCTTATTTAGATGTTGTAGTCTAAGTGAGAAGAACATGGTTCAGTTGTTTTAGCCTCTGTATGGTCTTTTTTCTTGAGTCACCGGAACATGTACAAAGTCAGACCTCTTTAGTCAGCTGAAGGCTTTTAATGAACTCTTTGTTGGCCCCTAAGATCACGAATACTGAATCTGCCTTAAGGGGCTCGTTGTGCAGTGGCTTGTGTGTATTTGTATGCAAGTAATGTGTTCCTAAATGATGGCTATGAGTAATTTTTATCATTATTATCTGTTTTCGGGCATTACTGTTTTTCTTTTCATATGCACACTCATGATTTTCAACATCAGTTCTTCTTTTGTGTCACTCTGAACATATGCTTGGATACCTATCAGAAGGGGGGATTTTTTGTTTGTCTTCTTTTGTCTGTAAAGCAGAAGTAAGCATGTGCCGACTGTACACAGGCACAAAAGTGGTGGTACTTCACTGCCTCCAACATAAATGAGGGTAACATTGAAGACATAGATGTGAAGATACTTTTGTGGCACTCCATGCAGTGTTTTCGTGGTTAGGCCCTTGAGCAGAAGTTTGTTGTGAGAACATTGGGCACTCTGTAAACAAATCTGCAGCAGAAGTGGTGCGTGGCTAGCTGATTAGAAAACTACAACACTGCATTACAGAGGGAACTGATCTTTGCATGCTACTGTTCTTGTTCTCATGCCTATGCCACCAGTCACAGCATCAAACAAAAGCTTAAAGCCTCTGCAGACAGTCAGTGAATAGCTGTATTCAAGTTGTATTAGATTTATTAGTTCTTTTATTTACACTGTTTGATGATTTTTGTGTTTCTGTACATTTAAACACTAAGAAATTAGGCTAGTTTAATTTATCCTTATTGTTTTCTTATTATTGGCTCTGACACTGAAAATTCCTATTTCAGTTTATAATAATAATATAATAGCATTTCCCCTATGTGCTCAGCTGTTTAGTGCAGGGTTTCCTCAGCTGTGGGCCAGGATGTAAATTTGGCTGCAGGCTTAACTCACTGAAGAGAAGCAATATGTCTAAGCCTTTAGATTTGAAGAAATATGTTCCTTTGGGCTCCACACTAGTTAAGAGGCTCTGGTTGAGTGTATTAACCCATAATGTCCTTATTATTGTCCTAGTTCAGCACTTGTTGTCCTGGTTGGCCTTTTACCTCACTCTGCTTTTCCCAGGGGTCTTTGAGTACAACACAGCCTGTGGCAGAGTAGCCATTGGCTGGGTTTCCACCTCCTTTCCAGTCTTGTTCTTGTCCCGAGGGCCTCCAATCCACAGCCTGTTCTTTTTTGTCTGCTCAGCTAATAGCCTCAAGCCAGAGGCCCTGTTGTTGCAATGATTCTGGCATACATAATTTAGAGAGTGGACATTGTAGTTAAATTCACAGCTCTGCAGTTTAGAGCTGAGTCTAAGCCTGCTTTATTCTTAACATTACGCTTTTGTATTTGATAGTGTTAAAAATCAACTTGCTTTAATTAATTTATGTTAGCTGATCATGTAGGCACCAGTTCATTTGCAACTCTGGGTTTTGACTTTTCAGTAGTAATTGTTAAGTCAAGATCTATACATCACTCATCACATCATAGATCAAAACTTGATATATGATGCAGCCTTCAAATTTCAAGACAAAGTTTCTTTTGTTTGTTTAACTGCAAGTTTGAAATGAACTCTGTTTTGAGGACAGAGTTTTTGACCTTTAGTGAGGTCGCTGAGACCCTAAGGGATGTGGTGATGTGATGGTTCAGTTTTGTACTTGTGCACATGCAAACACAAACACATGTATGTATGTAATGGCTGTGCAGCAGTGAGAACACACTAGTCTGACCTAGTTGTGTCCCCTCCGATATGCGTCTCCCTTGCAGGCCAGCTGGCTCAGAGTTTAAAGGGGAATGTACACAAATATACACACACAATCACATACACATCAGCAAACAGTACATTCAGGGTTAGATGTCCTAAATACACTTTTTGAGACTGTTTTGATTACTGTCTACAAATCTTGTACAAATTTGGATAGGAGAAATCCTGTAGATTTAATTTATCAACTATGTAAAATTTATGCAAATATAACATTCCAGCATGCTATCACACACTACCCCATCCCCAAAGTCTGAATGACAACCCCCTCTAGATTTAAGAGCATTCAGACACCACACTCCAACATAACCTCTGCTCTCTCCCACCCCATTTAATTGTCCCACCAGACAGAGACCCCCTGTTCCCTCTCCATCCCTCTGTCGCACCCACCGTCCCCATCTCTCCAGCTGACTGGGGACCATTAAGTAGTCCAGAGCAGCCAGCAGCCGTCCAGACAGGCTCCCCAGTAGCAGGTGCTGGAATGGGGGTTTCTTAAGACTGTGGGAACTCCAGCCCAACAGCTGTTTGCTGGTCATCCAGACAGAACGCGTAGCCAGAAGGCACTCTGCTGGGTGCTTGTAAAACACTTGGCCCTACCATTTGCCCCTCTTTGATTTGCAGGTAAAGTGGTTTGGATTTTTAATTAGTTAAGTTAAAGACTTCATGTGGATGTTGCTTTTAATCAAAGAAGCTATAGCATTTAAAATATTGGGGTTGTCTTATTAAATAGGCTTTAAAACGCTCAACAATTTTCTAATTTTAAAGCATGTAATGCTCTTCAACTACCATGTCATGAAAATGCAGATCTACTTCTTCAAATATGGCACTATTAAGATGTAAAAATAACTACCCCTTAGATCTTGGTTATTTGTGTGTTTTAAAGTCATCAAATAATCACAAGACTACTTGGCCCTAATGAAGCCAGGGAGGTATAGATTGCCCCTTGTGCTCAAGCTGTGACACACACATAAGCACACAAGTGAGAGAACCCCCTAGTGGCTTCATTAATCCAGCCTCTGTCAGGGAAACCAGAGAAGTCACCATGGTCTTGCTCTCCTATATTCTCTCTTCTCTCTGCAGAGGTAAACAGACATGAATGATGAGCTTTTTAAACCCCCTGAGACCGTTCCCTCAGTCTTTCTTTTTCTCCCAGCTTCCGGAAAAACAAGTACATGCCGTCCTTGATGTGAGTGGGCGTAAAGCTCTCCTCAAAGAGAGATGGAGAGGGTCTATTTGGGGACAAAAGACTAATAAACATCCCCTCCTGCTTTGGGTTCTGGTTCATCCCACAGTTTGCACTGAGAAACCAGGCTTGGTTTGTGGCTCCGAGTTAAACTAAAGAAATCAGGTTGTTGCCACACTACCTCTCTTAGTCTGTTCACCGTCTCCTTTTCTGTTCCCTTGCCAATGTATGCACCGACCCCTCCCCCCAGACTTTCCTTCATTTCTCCCTACCACCCTCTCCCTCTTTCTTTCTGTCACCCTGCCTTTATTTTATTTGAAGGGGAGGGGAGGCATTTAATTCTTGGCTAAATGCCCATTTCCATGATGGCAGCTAAGTCTCATTATCAGGAGTTCATCTCTTGCTTATTTCTGCTTCAACTCTGGCAAGCTGGCATCACACAGTCGTCTCTGCATTGTTTCTGTTGTTTGGCACTTTTCTGTGACAAGCACTGCCGGTTTTCTCATCATTAGGAATTTTTGTTACTATTCAGCTACAGCCCTGTAGTTGTACAGTTCTATGTAGTTCTGTTCAGAGAGCAGGCTTGCATTTGCATGCATGAACTTGCACATATGTGTACACAAAAAGACAGTCTTGCTCCCTGTTGGAAGCACGAGGAGCCATAGAGGGCCCCTTTGTTTTTATTTTTGACCCTTTTCATTCACAGAGCATAATCAGAAACTGCCCTCCTAATTGCAACCAGGATGAAAGCAGCAACGCATTACTGACACATGATTGCAAATGGTGGATGAAAATAATTGTCCCCTCGTCTTTGTTGTTCATGTTCAGCTTGCTTTCGTGCCCCTCCCTCAAATCAATGATTTGCCAAGAATCAGCAAGACCTTTTTTGGAATATCTGGGAAGGCAGCTGAAAGAGGAACAATTGAGACATGCTGAGGTGAAAGGAAAAAGAGACTGCATTCGTCCACACATGCGTACATGTTGGTATTTACAGAGCTAGACACAATAGCATTAAAACCTGTACAATGTAATGCAAGCCAGTAGTCCTGTGATAAATACTCCTTTTGTGGAGCTCATAATAGTCCATTTTTGTTGAGGCTGATACCCACATTTACTACTTACTTAGCGCTCAGTTACACAAATGTATTCAAACAGCTTATACTGTAGGTCCAAGATACAGCCTAGTCTCCCAGTGGCCGTACTGTATTGCTTTTGCAAAGATTTTGTGGTTACACCAAGTAGCTTGCCGCAGACAGAGGATGTCTGCTGTTTCCTATTCTTGCATGGATCTGTGTAAGCACTCTGAGAATGAAGCTGGTGCACCTCTCCTCAGGTATTTTTCCACTCTCCCTCTCCCTGACTGACCCCTTTTTTCTGCTGCAGGCTACACAGTCTCCTTTTCTGTCCTTTTTCATGTAGGGTTTTTGTTTGAAACCTGGTTTGTTCATAATGTCTGTGACAGGAGTGCTAAAAGATCCCTGCCTTCCCGACTTTGATTAACTTGTCTTATGACCTTTTTTTTTTTTACATTCTTCCGGAAACAAAATGTGCAAATGAAAGAAGGAGATATGTTGGGTGGGTGTGGGGTCGGCTGAACCAAGTAGAATTTTCCTGAGGCTGCAGTCGCCCAGCTTCTTGGATAGGGTCCAGGTCTGATAAAATGGCGCTCCTCTTTGCTCGGAAAGCTTGTATTGACAGAGCAGAGAAAGGAGTAACATTGGTGGCTTTTCGTGATACTGTTATGTTTTTCTCTCTGCGTTTAGAAAACAACCACCTACAAGCCACTGAGAGCTTGCAGTGGTAAATGAAAAGACCAGCTGTTTGGGTGTTGTTTATTCTTTTCTTTACAATTTAATTGGGTAGCGAGAGGCATGCACCAAATGAGTAGGTCTGAAATAGTGCCAAAGCAGCTTTCTGTGACACTCACTTTCCTCATTCAGTGTTGCAAGCAATGGTATTTGATACTGAACACCCTGATTTAAATGCATTTAATATGCATTTGTAACCAAGATAAATTTCGAGACTGGGTATTCCATCTCACAATGCAAAACAGGAATACATCAAACTACTGAAACTTCTTTAAGTCCATGTTTTCTACAAATACGATTACTTTATCTAGCTCTGGGTTTATAATGGTAACATTTGTTTGTAGTAAATAGTGTTTAACGCAGCTCTTCTCTCTGTGAAGAATGCAGGAGGATGCTGTAGTAAGATCACATGAACAGTGACTCTTTATTTGTTGTCCAGGACAGTGGGCACAATGCATAGAGTTTCAGTAATTGTTATGCTCTTTGAAGCAATTTCCAACTGATTAAAGTACTGTTAGTGCTCCTTAAAGCGTACAATCTTCTGTGTCTGTGACAACGTGCTAGCACTTCTCTCCCACACTGGGAGAGTCACTGTCCACAATATACCCTCTAGTCCTAGTGGTGTTTCCATAACTTTCTTTTTCTTTGTAGCATTTTGAAGTATCACATTGGAGAAGTTAATCGAAACGCAGTATTTGAACTTGCAGCAATGTAAGAGGTGATTTTTTTGATTTTTTTTTTTAAAGAGTTAATGTGCAGAGTGGGAGAAATTCTGACATGGCAAGCATTTAACTCTCTACTCACTACACAGCCTAGTTTATTCACTCCAAAGCAGTTAATGGAAGCAATGTTTTCTTTTCTTTTGTTTTCTGCTTCAAATCCGTTTGACTTTTATACAGAATACAATTTATGTGACCACATTCCTTAAAAGGAATGTTCAGTTAGGCTGTGGGTGTGCTATCCTCAGCTGTTAAAAACATAGCAGTTATAATAATTCATGCAATTATGAAGTACTAATGTTGCATTGTTGAAGTCATTCATTGAGAATATTACTTAAAGTAAAAGTATAATCAGGAAAAAATATAATGGTATTAAAAGTATTCAATGCAGAAAAGTTTCTCCTGTGGCTGTGTTTAGTATACACTGTATATTTTCCCATTACATTATTATTATTCAAGGATTAAGGTAAAAGCATGAGTTTAGTTTTGTAAAATGTGCTGTTGTAATCCTATCCTTAAAGGACTGAAAGTGAGAATCAATAAGAAGATGAGATGAATTGAACCAGAGTCAGAATTGTTAAAATTCAAATGATACCCAACCATAGTGAGAAGACAGAAAACTTATGGAAGGTCTAGTTAAAAGCTTTCCAATTGAAGGCTCACTTCTGTCTTGTTTTTAAAATTTTCTTCAGCTTCTAACTATACTTTAAAAGAAAAGCACAGTTAAAGCAGATATGAGGGATCTCTTATGCTGTGATGTCTCAGTAGGTTTTTTTTATTCTGTTTTCAACTGATTGCAAACTGACTGCAGACTAGCTCTGGTGTGAATGTGTATGCCATCAGTCTTGACGACCCTGTGCGATAAGGCTGCCTGGGGAGTGGAGATAAGTGTGTTGAGGCGAAAATTTCATTCACAGTCACTCTGTGGCATGTAGCGCAGTATCTTAAAGCCACATATCTGCCAGCATTTGTGTATGTGTCCACACAACTCAAACAAATTGACTTTTCCCCCCCATCTCTGTGGATTGTTTTGACCACTTGGTCTTTATCTCATAGTAGATAACTTCCAGCTATTATTGAAATCACTGCAACAATCTGATGGAAGTTAATCGCAAAGTCATAGAAGGTAAGGCAGCTAAATTACCAAACTAAACAAACATTTTACAAACAGCAGCAACTTTACAATTGAAGCTTAGTGAGGCTCACTGGCTGCAGCTGCTCATAAAGATAGCTAGACATGTAGCATTGTCTATTTGCCTTCTGATTCTTGTTGACAGTGACCGTTTGTGTATGCACTGCAGTCTTTGTTTGCACTTGGTACATGAAAATTGAACATTTATTGGGCTTGACATTTTCATGAAGAATGTGATGGTTGCATAAGAATACATGGTATTGTGAATGTTCTAATATATCTACTGTTTTACTTTTGAAACTTAGACTTCTGCTGAATTTTTGAAACACTCAGATCACTGTCTGTTTTGTGGTTGCTGTTTCAGAATACACATTAGTTTTCTTTTCTACTTAAACAGTTACAGGACGATTTTCTCCCTTCATATGCTTGGTTGGCCTGTGTGCTGGTCATATTAATAGCAGTACTTCTCATTGGCTTTCCAGCCAATTGCCTGAGGCTGGCCTAGTGGTTAGAGTGTTTGCATGCTGGATCAATAGCCTCCCTGCTCTCACCCACTAGCATTAATAAGATCATTGATTAGCTGCCTCCCACTGATTGATTACCCCTTTACTGCATCGACTCAGTCTATTATTAGTTCCCCATCTGATGGGATGCTTTTGTGCCTAATGAATTTGGTTGTGTGCAGTACTATACTGATCAGAAAATTGTTGTAAAAGCTGTGTTTTCATAGTGTGGTGTTGGATTTGCAGATCCAGCTTAAAAGGTTGTAAGTAGTAGGACAGAATTTACATGCAGTCTTTAGTTCCCAGACTGTGATATATATATATATATATATATATAATCTAGAAATGTACAGAATCTAGTGCATATGCATACAAAAATATGTATATGCAGGTAGTAAGAAGCCAGCAGACATACACAATTATTCACAGAAGCTTGGAGGAAGTGTTTTGTGGTTTCTTAGTGCAGTGCAGTTGGAGGAGGAGCAGGCCTGGTGGAGCGTAGGGAGTGATGGATGAGAAGCCGTCCTGGTTTCATTCCAATAAATGAGCGGCGTTCCACTTGGGCTTCCCTTCACAGCCTCAGCCAGCGAAGCCACGATGGAGACGGATGGGCCTCTCACTGCTGGGTGTTAGAGGAGTGCAGAGGGGAGAGTGGGAGAAATTAAAGGGTGAGGAAGTAGGTGGGGGACGGAAGGGAGAGAGGAGACATGGACAGAGAGAGAAATGGGGCAAGGGGGATATAATAATAATAAGGGCATTAAGAGAGTATGAAGGAAATAAGGGGCAAAACAAGACGGCAAGGAAAGAGGTAACAACTTGAAAAGAGAAGTAGAGTTGTAAGTTAATTTAAAAGTGAGGAGAAGGAGAGGAGGACAGAAAGATGAATAAAGTGAAGAATGTAAAGGCTCGATCTCCCTGTTTCTGTTTGCCTGACTGCACTTGGGGCAAGGATATATGGACATGCCATAGCTGATATGACATGGAGCACGCTTGACTGTGCATTCTGATTATGTCTTGGATTGTGAAACGTGCAAGTGTGACAATCTCATACTGCCAAGTCTGATAGCTAGCATTAACCAACCAAGAAGATAAAATTGGTTCAGGAAACTAACTGTAGCCTGACTGTGAACCTACCTGTATTACATTATGTTGCTTAATCTAACCTAATGTATTTTGTCTCTCCCCACCCCATTTTCCCTTTCCCTTCATCTTTTTTCTCTTTTTTTATCCTTTGTCTACTTTTGTTACTACACCTCTCTTTTATTTTTTACATTTCTGCACCCTCTGTCTTTCACATCCTCTTTTATTTCTGTGTTCCTCCTTTTGTTGTATTTCTTACCCTTTGCCTCAAACTTCTCCTCCCTTGTTCTGTCCCATTTTCTCTTTAGACATATCTCTTCAGAGTGGCCCTGGTGCCCAGTATGAGACCGCTCATTTGGGAGCCTCTGTACCAGTTGACAGCCCCTCAAGTGCCAACAGCTGGGACAAAGTGATTATTGACGAAAGTGACACAGAAGCTTGGCCCTCCATCAGCCGCAGTAGTGACCCCAGCCACCCTGCAACACCAGAATGCCCCTTGGGCTCAGCTAGCTCTAACCTAGACACCAGTGTTGTCACTACTACCAGGAGGAGTAGTTTTCCGAGTATGGCCACAGGTGCCGCAGGCCAGCAGGCCCACTATCCTTCTCTCAAAGCTAACAATAACATGATGACAGGACCTGGATCAACCAACACATTAGCAGGTAATAGAGGCTGGGGCTCAGATGGAAAACAAGATGGTATGAATGGTGGCCGAGGAGCGCCCAATAACTGGGGCTCTCCCAATTTTAACTTGAACCTCAACCCTAATGCCAACCCTTCTGCCTGGCCTGTTCTAGGCCATGAAGGTGGTGGAGGTGGGGGCATTGGCCCCAATGGAGTGTCCAATTCTTCATCCCTCCCGCCAGGTATAAATGGCAATGGAAACATGGGGAATGGGAGCTTGGGAAATGCTGATAATGGTGGGGGAGGTTGGGTTGGCATGATAAGTGATAATGAAAATGATCAACAGCACCCTTCAACCAACACAAACTTGTCCTTCAATATGGAGCCTGCTAACCGTAACACTGATGGACCAAACCACACTAAACAACAACAACAAGCTCAGGAGCCTATGAGCCCTATCCATGGCATAACTGGCTGGGGAGGCCAGTCACCCACTGAATCATCCCAGCTCAATGGGGACACAACAGGCAGCTCTGTATGGGGTAGTGGAGAAACCAAGGCAGCTGAATCCCCTAAGGACTCAGGCTGGGACTCAACTCCCTCTGGAGGTCTTTCTGCCTGGGGCCGCCAAGGCAGTGGTGGAGGGAGTAGTGGAAGTGGTGGCTGGGGTGACTGGGGAAAATCCTCTGGTGGTGGAGATGCATCTAAAGGCTGGGACTCAGTAGATGCTGGTAGTTCTGGCTCTGGCCAGGAGCAGCAACTTAGCTCATGGGGCCAGCAGCCTGGAACAGCCCCTGCCAGTGAGGATAGTGGAGACAGTAGTGAAGGTCGATCCAGTCGCAGAGACAGAGCCTCCAGCGTGGAATTTGCCCCTCTGCTACCCCGGCAGGACCTGGACCCCCGAGTGCTGAGTAACTCGGGTTGGGGACAGACCCCCATCCGACAGCACACTGTGTGGGAAATGGAAGAAGCCAACTCTGATAATGGGAAGAGCAATTGCAGCTCAGACACCGTAGGAGCCCCCAGCTCTAATGGTGGACCCTCAACAAGCAATGGAGGTACCATAAACCCTAACATTGGTCCCAGTCAGAGACCTGGGTCTGGAGGAAAAGGTGACAGTGAAGGATCATCCTCTGGCTGGGGAGCCCCTCCATCTCAGCCAATTCAGACTGGATCAGGATGGGGGGATCCCCCACAGTCACTCAGCAAAGCCCCAAATGGCACTACTAGTGGCTGGGGAGATCCTTTGCCTACCAATGGTCCTAAAAGTGGGGGCACATCATCCTGGGGTTCTGAGGACAAGTCACCCAGTTGGGATCAAGGCCTGATGAAAAACCAGCCAACTAGCTGGGGAGAGGGCCCCAAAAGCTCCCATGGTTGGAGCAACAGTAATGGGGGCACCAATGGCTCCAGCACAGGGGACTGGGGAGAGCCAGACGTCAAGAACAATGGGTCCTCCGGCAGCATGTGGGAAGGTGAAGGAGGTAATGGAGGAAGTGGTGGCTGGAAAGAAAGCCCAAGAGGAGGAAGTAGAGGAGGAAGCTGGGGTAAACCTGCTGCTGTTGTAAATAACAGCAACTGGGGAGAGACCCCACGTGCCAATGGCCCAGTGCAGGGAGGCTGGGGCTCTTCCAAGCCTCAGGAAAGCAGCAGTAGCAGCACTGGCAGTGGAGGAGGCGGCAGCATTGGCTCTTGGGGTGGTCCTGGTTCTGTAAAGCAGAGCAACTGTGGCTGGGGAAATGTCAGCAAACAAGATCAAAGCATGGAGCCTACTGGCTGGGAAGAGCCCTCTCCTCCTTCCATTCGCAGAAAGATGGAAATTGATGATGGGACATCCACCTGGGGCGATCCCAGCACCTACAAAAAGACTGTCAACATGTGGGATCGTAATAATCCCAACGGCAACCCAAGCAACAGCGGCCCAAATCCCAATAAGAATGGTGGAATGATTATACCCAACAATAACAACAACAATCACTCTGTTGTCCCCGGCAACAACAATCACCCTCACCCTCACCACATGCACCACCATCCCCATCATGGCCAGGCCCCAACTCACCTGCAACACCATGGAAATAACAATGGATCACCCAACAATACCACCTCACATCCAGGTGCTGGTCCCCAGGGTAGACCCACCCTCGCCAACCCAGGTATGACAAACCTCAAATTTTATCCTAATTGAAATTTATTATTATTATTTGATACACTGTAAATGGTGAAATAAATAAATAGAGTAATAATTACTGAAAAACCAATACAAAATACAAAGGAATGTTCAAGGTTTCATTATGTAATAATGGGGGGGGGGGGTTCTGACAGCATAAGTATATTTTTATTGTAATTAACAAGATATGTATCTCCTAGTCTGCCCAAGAAGACGCATAAATAAAAAATATTGTTGACCCAGAAAAAAAACAAAATTAAAAAACTTTGCATTTAAAGGTTATTATTTAGAAGTATTCACACAATTATTATTATTCAGATAGTCTCAGAGGAATTAAAATCCTCACAATTGTCATGGATACATAATTTAAAAACTTAGCTTAAGTTAGTGCTTCAACAAATTCCAGTAAGTCTTTGTGAATACAAAGGCTATGTATATAGACAAGGTAGAGCTTTAATGCAAGTCTCCCACTCCTTTTAGTTGTGAATGAGACTACTGTCCCCTGCTGTGTTTTGTGTATACTTCACCTTCTAAGGAGTACCACCTTAAGACACACTTTATTTATTCAACCATCTCTACTGAAGCCATTCTTGTCCTGCCCTGTCCTGACCTCCTGCAGAAGAAAAAGATTTGTTTAGTAATTTCCACTGTTGAAGGAACTGTCATTCACTTGAATTGTTAAGATACTATAATTTGGGGAGAAGATATTCTAGACCTGACTTGTATCTCAATATAACACAGGTTTCAGGGTCTCACTAATCTTTTCAGACATGTCTTAAATTCAGAATCTTAGTAATAAATTAATTGTTTAATTCTCATGGAATGACACAGGAGGAATGATGTACAGCTGGTGATAAAACCTGCAAGTGAATGAAGATTTGTACTTCAATGAGGCTCAAGTAATTATTTTTCTGTAATATGCCTCTATCTTCCAGGTTGGGGAGAGCTTCCCAGTGTTCAGCCTAAGTCAGAGCCTGCTTGGGGAGAGCCAGCAGCTCCAACGTCAGCTGTGGACAATGGTACCTCTGCCTGGGGAAAACCCCAAGGTGGGGTCGGAGGATGGGGAGACGGTGGCCATGAGACCTCTGGCCCTTATGGAAGGCCTAATGGACCCCCAGGTTCTGCGCCTTGCAAGCCAGGTAATACTCAGGAATGAATATTTGCAGATACTGTAACGCATGATGTCAGCTGTAGGAATTCAGCATGGCCTGGCATTAAAATTCTGTCAAAGCATAGGACTGTTGAGGAACACTGTTTATTCACACTCAAACTCACACATCAGAAACTATAAGAAAGAACAGTTTATGACTATCAATTTTGGATGTGCAAGTGTATACAATACAATATATAGTAAACTGTATTGCTATCTCAGTGTTATGGTGACGATTGCATGGTATTTGGAAGATTACAAAGTGAAGTCAGTTTTCTGCTTCAACCTGTGAGCGTGATTGTCACCTTCAGTATTTGAACTGTGGCTTGTGCACAGTTCAGCTGTTTTGGGTTGTCCAGTATTTCCCATAAACCTCCTGTGAAAGACTGACAGTAGCTTGCAGTGTGTTTGTACAACGCACTTCAATTAAAAAGCAAACATGTTGTTTCTGTAGACCTTTACCATTTCTACCATTTCTGAACGTTTTTGTTAGTGCTACCAGGTTCTGTACTACCAGTTTCCTGGGATTAAAGCAATACCATCCTTCAGTGGGTCTTAGTTATTTGTGCTCTTGGCTTGAATTTTTTTTTGAAATGATAGAAGGAGGTGTTGGAGAAAAGTGCAGAGTGCCAAATAGCAATAGTGTCACCAAGTGGTCAGGTTGGAAATTGCCTGCTGCTCACACACAGAAATGGTTTAAGTATTCTTAAGATAGGATACCTCACCTATACTAAAACACTGACTCACATCTTGGTTCTGTATGTGACATCTCTTTCTCAGGCCCCAAACCTATGCAAGATGGCTGGGGAAGTGGAGGAGAGGAGATGGGTATGTCCACTGGCCAATGGGACACTGAGGATGGGGATGTATGGAACAGCCCCACCTCCCAGGAAAGCAGCTCTTCTTGCAACTCCTGGGGCAATGGACCCAAGAAGTGCCCAAGCAAGGTTATAGAGCACACTTAACTTTTGTCATAAACATATCAATAGATACTGGCCTTGTAAATAACTGCATAGTTTGTAAAATTCATTAAAACAATATTTTGGCTTGTGTGTCTCCAGGGGAAGATGTGTACCAAGCCAGATGAGGCTTGGATCATGAACCGTCTCATCAAACAGCTCACTGACATGGGCTTTCCGGTATGGACACGGTGTATCTGGAAAGAAGTTTTCATGCTGCCACAAAACACTAACAAGCTTTCTGTTTGAAAATAGGCAAAATGTGACACTTGTTTGACTTTTAGAAAATTAAATAAGGATTCATCCAGCAATCTTAACTTGAGAAAATTGTTAAAAAGTTAAAGATCAGACCTTGTTGTGTAATTAATATAATTACAAGTTTATGTTACCCATGTGTTACAGAGAGACCCTGCTGAGGACGCATTGAAGAGCAACAATATGAACCTTGACCAGGCCATGAGTAAGTTTAACAATATATTTGTGTAGAGTGTATTAACTTGGGTTCGACTTACAAATGCCTCCATGACATGGTTTTACCCACAGATATCCATTTTTTCTAAATTTCAAATAAACCAGTTCATAATTTGTAATTCAATACCGTTGTGACTTTCCAATTTTAAGTAATACAAATGGGCAATTTAGGCTTTCCACATCCATTTGCACAGCATGATGTGGACTTTGAAAACAGACTGTAGACATGTAAATGTTCTGTTCATATAACAATAAGTTTTTTTTTACATGATATAGCAGCTAACTAAAGATTGTTCTGTAGCATCATGTCAGTGATTATCCCTGAGGTGTGTGTGTTGTGCTGAGTAGGCATGCATAACACAGGATTTTTGGAGAATCTTCTACACAAGCATTTGCTTTGAGCAACATTTGTTTTTCTTGCACATATGCAGTAGTTGTACTTGCAGTACAACTGTAAGCAGCCCAAAATTTGCTCAAGTGTACCCTTACGGGCAAGAAAGCATGAATTTGCCGTAATAGTTCCATTTCTCTATGTCATGGTATTGATTCTCAATTAATGCATTTTCTATGTTTAAATTTTTTTTTGACCACATCATGTAGTAGATAAAATACAACTCTATTATGTTACTATATACTATTACACAATATAAATATGTATATATCCACACACAGTATATTTGCCTACTAGATTTTATAACAACCTTTGCCATTATCCTTTCTGCATCCAGCCGCCCTGTTAGAGAAGAAGACGGACCTGGACAAGCGAGTCATGGGCATATCTGATTACAGCAACGGCATGAACAAGCCTCTTGTGTGTCGGCCCTCTGCACTCTCCAAAGACCCCTCCGACCGCACCACCTTTCTCGACAAGGTAAATAAAATCATCCAGCATTGTCCAAGTATCTATTGGGAATGATGTCTTTTAGATTGGTCACTACTCTGATTAATATTGTATGTGTCAAAGAAAGGTTAAGAATTATTATCCTTTGATCAATAAACATTTTAGTATCGAATCTTTTTTGCAGACATTTACATCATTTATGTTGGTAATTTTTCTTCTGTCTTTATTCTGCTGAACTATTTATTCTGCTCTGGTCCAGGATGGTGTCCTGTCAGATGATGCCCCCCCATCACCATTTCTGCCTTCCCCCAGCCTGAAGCTCCCCCTGGCCAACAGTAGCCTTCCTGGGCAGGGTTTGGGACAGGGCAATCCGGGGCTGGCCATGCAAAACTTGAACAACAGACAGGTAATACATTTTTTTTTCTTCTGTTTTACTGTATAGATTAGAGTTTAAAATAGATGACTGAAAGCAGTGCTGTATATTGAACCAGCAGTATTGATACATACTATTTGTGGTCCTCAATTTAATACTAAATACGTAAACATTTAAAGAAAGAAGTATGTTTGGACGGCTGTTTTATTAACAACAGAATACATTGACAGATTTCGGCCTTCCGCTTATCCCACTGTAAATGCAGAACCAGTCATTTGTAATAACTTTGTGCAGGATTTGAATGAACATGATGCAGTAATAGAAACACTGGATGAGTTGAATTGGATTTACACACATTTCTCTCCCACAAGCTCTCCCAAATCTCCTCTTTTCTGTTGCTCACTTATGTGTGTTTGACCTTGCCTGAAGTGTCCATTGAAATCAGATAGTTACGCTCTATCAAGTATCACCCCCAGAGGCAGCCATGGCCCAGAAAAACTACAGTATGTCCTTGAAGTCCAAACAAAGGCACTGAATAGACAGACCTCTCCACCAACACAGAATTGGAAATGTGAATGAAGCAGTCTTTTACATGATAATTGTTTTGGCCCATTTTATGATCTAACGGCTACCTGCTTTCGCTTTGTGTTCAGTATGTGCTATGGTGCACAAATTGTGGTATCAAGCTGGACCTTGAGGCTAAATGAAAATGAAAAATGTTTTTAGATATTGGTATGTGAGCGGGGACTATCATCGACCCGTGCTCAGCTTTTGAGTGCACTTTTCTTTTTTCTTCTTTTTTTCTTTTCTTTTTCATGCACTCATTCGTGTATTGAATGAACCCATCAAGTGTATAAAGACTAGACAGTTGGATGCTTAACTCGTGACCATACTCTTGAAATCGCTTGAGTAATTGTAATACAAATGGAGATTTCATTGTACCATTATGGGTCCTGCTTATAGATACCCAGTGGAATGTTTGGCAGTAGTGGAGCAGCACAAACCCGGGCCATGCAGCAGCAGCCTCCTCAGCCACCAGTGCCACCTCTCAGCTCCTCCCAGCCTAGTCTACGTGCTCAAGTGCCTCAGTTTCTCTCCCCTCAGGTAAATGCACACACATGATACTGTTCATATTGGTTTTGTTTCATGGCGATATGTCAGTTCATTACACACAGAACCTTGTGAACACTCATAGATTTTCATGTTGAACAGAAAACACGATTTGATGACCAAAATTCTAAGAACTAGTGTATCTTTCCTTTGTATTTTTTCTTACTCCATGAGTTATACTCTATTCACAGTTTTCCCTGACTTTGTAAATGTTGTTAGAATTGTTGCTGCATCACAGTTAGGTTTAAATAGTCTGAAAAAATGGATTTTTTTAACCTTACCAACTTGGCATATTCTTAGGTCTTGGCATAACTCTTTGCTTTGGACTTCTCTCAGACTCTACATCTTTTCCTTTCTTCCTCATTGCACACTTATAGCACTGACTAGTTTTTTCTTGCCAGAGGGTGCTCTTGTGTAGCTCTTGTGATTTGCAGTGACTTACTTGTCATCTCTCCTTTCTTCCTCCCCATTCTTATCCTCCCTTCAGGTCCAAGCACAGCTCTTGCAGTTTGCAGCAAAAAACATTGGTCTGAACCCTGCACTTTTAACCTCACCAATAAATCCTCAACAAATGACCCTGCTGTACCAACTTCAGCAACTGCAAATGGTGAGGCATCATCATTTCCTGAGGCAGAGAATGTGTGTTCAAAAGAGGTTTAGGCTCTAATCTAAATAGAAAGCACATTAAGCCAAGTGCAGAATATCAAAACACGTCATATTTTGTTATGTGGTAATGCTAGTTTTTTATTTTACTTCTGATAACTGATAAACTTCTATAAAGAATAAAGACTGTGTGCATGTGGTAATGTGGCATAATATGGTTTAATACAACAAAAGATGTCAGGTGGAAATGGTCAACTCCTATCTCCTACTCAGATAGGAGATACACAAACTTTTGACTTTGTTGATGCATCATTGTATTGTATTTTTGGTTCTCTTGATTCAGGCGTACCAGCGTTTACAAATCCAGCAGCAGATGATGCAGGCGCAACGCAATGTTTCCGGCCCCATTAGACAACAAGAGCAGCAAGTGAGTTAGCAAATGCAACATTACAGCCACAAAAAGTATGATTGTGGACATCAGCCTTTGTGGTCTCGTGAGCACTGACTCAAAACACTGTGACACAACTTCAGTTTTCTCAGCAAATGCTTTCAGTCTCACATGATACCATATCAACAGACAAAAACATGCATTGTTACAGCAGGAGTTGCTCAAGCTCTTAGATATCGGCATAGGAACAAGCTACTTCCCATTGTACATGGGCCAACAGCTCGTCACTTTTCACAAAAGGAGAAAGAGTTTCTTCCCTTTTTAAAAATTTATTTTCTTTTGTTAAATATAAAAAGTCTGCCATAAGGCCTATTCAGAGGAGGGATCCTTTTCTGAACAATTGCTTGTTTACCACATGATTTTTTTCTAAACTTAAACTAAACTTTATATTCATATTATTACATATCACCTCTTCTTCCACCTTGATTTTGTGTTTTCATTACCTTTCAGGACCATTTTTCAACTTTTCATTTTCTTATTTTCACATCCTTTCCTTTCTTTTCTCAACTGTTTCCCTCTGTCTCATTTTCTCTCGCTTCCTTGTTTTCCTATCCATTGTGTTTTTTCCCACTGAATACTTTGATTAATCTTTTTGCTTTGCTTGCCTTCATTAGCCAGTTATTTTTGTAATACATTGTTTTTACAATCCCTCTCTTCTCTTCCAGGTTGCACGTACAATCACCAACATGCAGCAGCAGATCCAGCAGCACCAGCGTCAGCTGTACCAGGCGCTGCTGATGAAGCAGCAGCAACTTCCCTCTCATTCCTCCTCTTCGTCCTCCTCGTCTGCTGGTCTGCATCCTCCCGGTGGCCATGCTGGAGGCCCTGGCTCTGGCAAATCAACCCTGGACCCCTTCACAGGCCCACACCAGGCTCCGGGCCTCTCCGACACACTCCACACCAAAGAGCCGCCGTCTTCGCCCAACGCCTACAGCACCTACCCTCTCTGTGAGTCTGGGATAGGAACGACACATGGTTAAAAATCATTTTTGTTTGTGAATTTTGCTCAGACTGTGCCAACTGTCCCTTTTTGCAACCATCAAAGTAGAATCCCTGTTATGCACACACCTGTATATAGGGGGCCTGACGTGGCAACTAGCAGTGCTTACATACAATTTATGAACCACCAGCAAAGTTAAAACATACCTGCATGCAATACATGCAAATTTTTTCCTCCAGTGTCTGATGGCATGTTAGCCACTAACTTCAAAAACTGAATAAAGTATTTGTGTATACAATCTTTTGTGTTTAAATTGTTGCTATGCCTGCTAGTAGAAAGTGTGGTGATACTTTGTTTCTCCCATTTTCTTTTGAGCTGTGTTACTGTATTTGTCCCAGAGGATGTAAAGGAACTATTTTTGTGTTTCTTTGTAGCTGGACTGAATCCAAACATGAATGTAAACTGCATGGAGGTTGGGGGTCTGTCCCTGAAGGAGCCCCCTCAGCCCCAATCTCGCCTGTCCCAATGGACACACTCCAACTCCATGGACAACCTCTCTGGCAACTCTTCAAATTTGGAGAACAACCTCAATAAACACGGTACGTTGCAGAAACACACAAGCAAGCAAGTGCTCACTCCTACAGATTATTCAAGTAAATGGAGAGATATAGCCAGCTTTACAGTGAATGTTTTGCATGGACATATCCTATGATATTACATGCAAAAATTCCCACACCATTTTAAATTGATACACACATTTTACATATTTTGTACAGTCCTCATGCTTGTGCATAATGATTGTGAACTGTGACATTGCTGAAACATTAAGGCTCTCCGACTTTCTTTGAAGATGAGAAGCTCAGCAACTGACACTAGCTTGTTGTTGCTTGTATCTTTCAAGTGTTATGTTTTTTTTCACACGTTCCGACTACAAGCTCATTCTCATCAAAGAATCCCCGCCAAAAACACTTTATCTTAGGTGTTAGAATGCCGCCCACAGCAGTGACATGACATTCAGAATCTGCTTGAGCTCCTTGACACCACAAATTTTTACCTATAAACAAGTAAATGTTAGGTCCTTGAATATGATATAATCTGATATATATATATACATATATGTATCTCAGATTATATCATAATCTGATATATGTGTGTGTGTGTATATATATATATATATACACACACACACATATATAAATATTTTTTTTATATTGTAATTTTTCACCAGAAAATGCATTTGTATCTTTAGGTCAATTTGGTACCACTGAAATATGTATATTTCCATACACTATGAGCACACATGAATAATGCTGGCTATTTGCCGATGAGAAACTAATTAACTGACAAAACCTGTCAACTCCTGCACTTTCCATTTTAACATTTAAGATATCATCAGGATTTGCTTTTATAAACAGCCTGTATAACAATATGCTGTTATGCTTAGATAAGAATGTGTCTACCACACACGCTTGTTATTAGGTGTCATTAATCTTCTCGTGCTGTGGAAAGATGTGTTGGTGGCCCTAAAAGATGTTCTGAGCATCAGTAGACATACAGCAAAGCTTATCATAGACATCACATTAGTGCAGATATTAGCTGTATTGATGGTGCTGATTTAGTAGCTGATGATTTGAACAAGAGTGAGTTAAAAGTTTGACAGGCAACATAATGACAATACCTCCTATATGCTTGTATTGTACATTGTTTTTTCACTTGAATATTTGAAATAGTTGTCAATAATTATATTCTCATTCTTCATAGCCTAGCTAATTTCATTTGAATTTCTTATTTTTTCTCTTTATATATGCCAGGTGCCATATCTGCTGCCTCTTCCCTGGTCCCGCCTGGGAAGCCTCCCCAACTGGAGGACTCATACAGCCCTTACAATCTAATCTCCAGCTCTGAGTCCCCCACCAGCCCCCTGGTGCCCCCTGAAAGCTGGGGCCAGGGCAAGAGCCCTAACGAAAAGATCTCCAATGGGACCAACATTAACTGGCCCCCAGGTGAGGATGAGATACAAATTGTGTTAAAGCTACTTTACAACTACAGTCAACTTACAACTTGCTTTCCTCTTACTTACCTTGCATCTGCTTGTTCAGTCTGCAATAGTTGTTCCTATCTCCAGCTTTGGATCTTTTTAGTTTTTGTGCTAGCAGTGCAGTTTCTGTCAGAGAATTACTTTTATTATGGTCAAACTTGTTAGGGGAGCAGTTGGAAGGCTGCACTCAGCACTGAGTTGACTGAAAAGAGTTCAAATTGACTTGCTTTGAATTTGCAAGCAGCTAGGAATACAGCCTTTTTCACAGCAGACTTTTTGATTTGCCATTGTAGGAAAACCAAAGATGTTGCTAAAATTAATGACAGGGGCTTTGTTCTGGGTCACAACAGCGGCTTCTATTGAAGAAGGTAATGGGTCTACAAGTAAATGTAGAGAAAGAAAAGATAGATACACATATTCTGGGCTTCAGACAATATACATATTTTAGGCTGTCCTTATAGGTTTCACATACTTGCATGAAAACCGGTATTATTTCAGAACAAAATGCCAAATGTACCACTACAACAAGGAAGTGACTAGTTTTTCTTTTCTGCAGTCGTTGCGTCACTCGGAGAAAAATTCTTAGGAAATCTGTCTTACAGGATGTGTTAATTAGATGTGTTTAAACTGTGGGAAAGTCATGAGACACCACTTTTGAAGTTCCTTAAAATCTAATCTTGTTGTTTCAATCGCAGTCCATTCATTGCTCTATTTGCATGTTCTAGAGTTCTGTCCAGGGGTGCCATGGAAGGGCCTTCAGAACATCGACCCTGAGAATGACCCCAATATGACCCCCGGCAGTGTCCCCAGTGGTCCCACCATCAACACCAACATCCACGACGTCAACCGATACCTGCTGCGAGACAGGAATGGAGGTATGAAAGGAAGCAAGGCCACAAATATTAGTACAGTCAGTAACCCTGTAGAAATATTTAGGAATTGTAAAGTCAATTAAGTGTAAATTCAAAATCACTTCCTTAAGCTGTGTTACTATCTCTACTACATCACGAACCCCAACATCATGTGCTTGCACTAATGCATACATGAACTTGCCTGCTTTGTTGTCTCTTTCTGCTCACCACACTGTTATCTCTACGACCATATAGCCAATTCCCCAGCTTCTCCACTTCCAAATGGCTCTCTGTCTCCAACCAGCAGTGACTGGCCAGTCAGTGGCTACTCTAGCTCTTTCAGTCTGTCATCCTGTGGTGGAGACAGCTCAGGTACACATCCAGAGTATCTTCCCCCCATGTGTGGACCTGCTAAACCTCTCCTTACCCGCATGGAAGCCCTGACACCCTACAGTTTAAGGGTTTCTACTTATCTTGAACCTTACCCAACCCCTTACCTGTATTTATGACCTTTTTTAACTCCAAGTCACACCTTAACTTGTTCCTTCAGTGCTTTTAGACCACACCTTTACCAAAGCTAAGACAGCAGCCTCAAAGTGACCCTCAACCATCTGTGCCTTTTCTAACAAACCCACAAAAAACAAAACAAGCCTCACCCAGCCAGTTGTGATATCTGTACACACCCCGTGTGTTGTGTGTGTGCTTGAAGACAGGAATTCATTAAGAATTTCTTCTTTATGAATGTTATGTGATGTGATTTGTAAAACATACACAGCTATTGCAACTTTAGTGCATTTATAAACTATTATTATATCTTAATTTTTCATTAGAAGACAGAGCTTGCAATGGACCCCGTATCTACCGTTTTAGAAGAACTGCTTAAAATGTTTTTGAGAGAAAGATATTTAGAATACATCATAGTCTTCTCTAAAGGGACAGTAGACCTAGTTTTCTCTTACACACAAACAATCATTTGCTGTGTGTCTTGACTAAATTCTTTTGAAACTTTTGAATTTTTGAAACATAAATATTCCAGTTAGATAAAAGTTTTTGCATATTTACTTCAAAAAAATTGTCAACAGAGTTTTACAGATATTGAGAAGAATACTTTTAAAAGTTTTTAATAAAGGCTTTAATTGCTGTTTGCCTCTTTTTTCACTTTTTAAAGCTAACCCTAGCAGAGTCCAAATAATCTAGTTTTGTGCCAATAGGATGTAACATCTTAGATCTTCATCTCTTTCTATAGTGTGATTTTCTCTTACCTGTCCTCTCTCTCCACCTTCTCTCCATTTATAGGTAAACTGTCTGACATGAAATCCACCTGGTCTCCAGGACCAATCTCTCAGAGCCAAGCCTCTCTGTCTCACGAGCTGTGGAAAGTTCCTCAGGGGCCACGCAACACCACAGCGCCATCCCGGCCCCCACCAGGCCTCACCAACACCAAGCCCTCCTCTACCTGGGGGGGGAACTCACTGGGCCTGGCCCAAGGCTGGAGCGGCTCCTACTCCTCTGGTGAGCACTTATTTTTATTAAATACCCATTATAAAAATCTGGTGTGAAACTGTTACATTTACAAACTCATGCATGACGCCTCCATAATTTTCAACAAATCTTAAGTGTCAACTGTATTCCAAAGCATGATATTGCAAGAAACAAAAAAATGGCAACAACAACTTTGCAAAACTTGCTCATTGTCACCATTGGCACTTGAATCCCAGGACTTTGTTTGACCTGTTCTTTACCAAGACAAGATCTCTTTATGACATACTTTATAGTTCAGTTTAGTTTTATTTACACAACACCAATTCACAACATAAGTCATCTCAAGAAACTACACATAGTAGGCTCAAGATCTTAAAATAACATATTATAGAGAAACAAAAACAAACAGTTCCCTGTGAGCAAGCGCTTCTGTTTTCACAGCACTGCCTATTTATAATTACTATATCAGATTACATTAAGAATTGTTCAAAAATTGCTGAACTGAAACCATTTTCAGCATTTGTTTTTTACTGTGAGAATAAATCAGTAAGTTTCCGTGGATTTTTACCCAAGTCAAAGCACAGATATCGCTCACTGCGATGCAGTTCACACACATCAAACAGAAATGTGAGTGAAGATACATAGGTGTGGTGTTGCTCACACCTGGGACTGTGCAGTCGCAGCACTCGCCTGATGCGCTAGCTGAACACACCCAGCTAAACTGACATTTTGAGGTTTACTGGCTGTTCAAGAAGCCACATTTAATGATCGCATATGTGACCTTGTTTTGACATGACATGTCAACCGTCATGCAGCAAAAAGGAAAGACTGCTTTTAACAGCGAAGACAAGAATTGTGTGTGGAAGAAGATAACTGTTGGTGGAAGGTATCACAATTAACTCTGTACTTGAACTTTCAGACCTCAAACCCCAAGCTGCTTGGCCTCCCATACGTGCATCACAGTAGCAAATACAATTTAGTACAGATAATTTCACAGGGAATTACATTTTGAAGTAACACTTAGCCTGAATGGGGCTTTTAAAAAGAAAAGGCATCCAGACTTCTTATTGTGTAGCTAACTTTAGCTTTTATTTTAATACTGCATAACTGCTGTTGGGACAACATTGCAGAAACTGTTACTTTCTTCCAATGAAACGCTTTCTGATTAACATCATATGTGACTGTGTTTGCATTTCCGTTACAGAGGGAACCACTTGGAGTACTGACAGCTCTAACAGGACCAGCAGCTGGCTGGTGCTGAGGAATCTCACCCCACAAGTGTGTACTCTGTTCTGCTAATTTTTGGTAGATGGAAGCCGCAATGTACCGTGTAGAGACAGTATGTAAATATATGGAATTTAAAGATAGATCTGCTCCTAAGGTCATATTTAAAAACAAACAAACAAAAAATAATGATCAAATGATTGTTCTGGATACTATAGGGTGGGGCGCTCAAATCGAACAAATAGTATAATGCACTTTAAGTTAAAATGCTTGCATGTTATTTATATATTTGCAGAGTGAAGAAAATAAAAGTGAGATGAAAAAGACAAAAACGAATAAATCACAAAATTAAAGAGCAGACAGTGTGTGTTGAAGGAATAAACGGTAACTGAAAATATAGTGTAAAATACTCAAACTCAGATATTTGTTCTAACAGCATTTTTTTTTGTACTATCATTTTGTTTTGCTCCTCAGATTGATGGTTCAACTCTGCGGACCCTGTGCATGCAGCATGGCCCCCTGATCACATTCCATCTCAACCTGACCCAGGGGAACGCTGTGGTGCGCTACAGCTCCAAGGACGAGGCTGCCAAGGCCCAGAAGTCACTGCACATGTAAGCCTCAGCAAAGTCACTTTACTCAAAATGGGCTTAGAAAACTGAAACTTAATTATATATATTTTTTTCTCTGGACTCGTACTGCCTTTGTCATATTGAAGGGAAGCAGCTATAACAGAGAAAGACGATAAGGAACACTTCAGGAAATCTCCATGTTCCTGTTTTCCTGTTGATTTTTCCCCTGTTGAGAACACTTTAGCTTTTGGAATAAAAGCTAACAGTGTTATTTTTGGATCTAGACAGTCACATGAAAGAGGAGGTAGAGAGTCATGCTGTAATCAGCTGTGCATTAGAATTACAGTGATTATTGTAATAACTTCATGGTGGGAAAAGGTCACTGTGGAGTCAGTCTATGCCCACACTTGCTGTGATGTTTCTCTAAGTGTAGCAAGAGTCCCTAATTTTGTGTAGCTAATGGTGACAGCCACTGCTGTTGGTTGTCATGGAAACAAAACACAAGCTGTGAGACCTACTTCTCATTATCAGCAGCACGAAATACGGTCGCAGCAGCACGTAGAAAATTATAATGACGATGTGAAACCCTAAAGTACAACAATGGCGGTCCATTCCTCCAAAACGTGAAGAACATTTTGTCATTGTCAATAATTTCTTATTTTTGATCAGTTTTTTATTTTAAAAACAATATTTTTTCTTTTTTGTCCTGTAAGGTGTGTGCTTGGCAACACCACAATCCTGGCAGAGTTTGCTGGTGAGGAGGAGGTGAACCGCTTCTTTGCACAAGGCCAGTCGCTAGGGGCAAACACCACGAGCTGGCAGGCCAACCCGGGAACCAATCAAAACCGGATGGGCGGAGCAGCGCAGTCCCACTCTATTGGACAGTGGAGCAGCGGTGCCGGTGGAGGCAAGGCCAGCGGAGGCGACCTGCTGTGGGGAGGGGTGCCGCAGTACTCCAGCCTGTGGGGACCGCCCAGTGGAGAAGATGCCCGTGTGATTGGGAGCCCCACCCCCATTAACACCCTGCTGCCTGGAGATCTGCTGAGTGGGGAGTCCATGTAGGATGATGCCACAATACACTAACCAACCAACCTACCGTCACCATGTCATGTAAGCTAATGGTGGAAGGTGGAGTGGAAAAAGAAATGCAAAACAAAAAAAAATTTCATTATGAACAGGAGCAAAACCCAAGCAAATCATGTGGCGATAATCAGTATCAATTTGAACTGTTTTGAACTGTGAATTGTGAATCAGAAGGCTGGGGTCCCTACCACACAGACTGCAGACCCCAGTCCTTCTGTTTTACTTTGGTCCTTTTTTTTTTGTTTGGTTTACCTTTTTGGGGGGAAAAATTACTTTTTTTCCTTTTGGTATTTTTGAAATGCATCATATAAAAAAAAAACCTGAAATGAGACACAACACAAAGAAACCCTTTTAAGTGTTTTTAGTTTTTCCATGAGTATACATTACATTCTGTGTGAAGTGTTTTTAGGAGAAGCAATCAAAGCTGCCATCTGAGACTTTCCTTTTCCCTCCACAAAACAACAAAAAAAAATCATCCCAAAATAAGACTTAAAACGACCATTCCCAGCATATCCATGGCCAATGATGTTGTTCAAAGACCTTTACTAGTTATGTTAATGTTTGTTTCTCAGCACTAATATTAGCCTTAAGTGCTCTCTGGCCCAGGTCCTACTTAAGCCGCCTTTTTTAGTTTGTTTTGTAACTGAAGAAATAGCTGAAATCTTGCACAGTTTCACCTCTGAGCCAGCAAGTGCTACAGGACATGACTGGTGACCAGCGCTGTCACTGGGCAGTAAGAAGGCCTAGCCACGGGACTGGCACTACCAATCATCTGCTTAATTATTTTAATTTGTCTCAAAGGGATTGACACAGCTGTTAAATGTTCTCTTTTTTTAGGTCGAAATCCAAGCAAATTTTTTGACATCTATCACAACATATAAGCTGAGAGAAGATTATTTGTCAACTGTGCTGCGTGTGTTTGTTTTTTATAGTTATGTATGTCCGGTGGCACCTAATCATTGACGTCTTCAAGCCCAGATCCTTCTGGTCACCTTAAACTTGGAACCCAGGCGTTTACTGGTGCTTTGTCGAATTTTCTATTGTCCAATTTGTTATGAAGCCCAGCGGCCACTATGGCCAGCCAATTTTTGGAGTTTAAAAAAAAACAAAAACATAATTTTACTTTAGAGTTACATTGTGCAATATACACCATATACCTTTTTTCCGTCCATACTCGATGTCCACCGGAACTCGTTTGTTTTTTTGTTATCTTTGTTTTTTGATCGTTGCTGATTTCAGCAAAAGACTTTGGAACTTCAAAAACCTTACCCCTTTTCAAAACTTGGATTCCCTCCAGGCCGCCAATCTCCCTGAAACTGTTGGGAAAACTCTGCAAAGAGGAAGAAGCAGGTGTTGAACTGTGCATGCGGCAAACTGTACTGAAAAGTGACACTGGGTACACAACAATGCACACTTCCTCTCTGCGTGCCACAGCCACACCCAACAGAGACTGAAACCACAGTGGGATTGGATGGTTCTGGGTATCTGGCACAATACCAAATAAGAGGGGTTTCTCCTAATGCAGTAGACCTACGAGTGTTCCTTGCGTTTGGTACTGTACAAACAGAAGAGACTAAGACTTTTATAAATTCAAAGGGTTTTATCATAGCACTTATGAAGAGCAAATCGCTTCAACTGCAATCCAATAAATCAAAAAAAAGGAGCAGCAACAACATTGAAAACTAAAAACATGCTCTTTTATGTACTGTATCTATTCCATGGAAATGTGTCTGGCGTTGTTCCTCTGGTAGCAGGATGAAGGGAAACAAAACTGAAATGTACCATTGGACTTTGGGGGAAAAAACTGCAGTCTCATTTTTTTTCCTTCTTTGAACTATATCAAAGTGAATATCACTGTTACTCCAAAATCGTTAGCCTTGTTCTGTTTGGAGGCACTAGACTTGCAATGTCAGCTGTCTCTGACACCCGCTGGCCAGTCAACCAGTCAGTCAGTTGGTGGGTGAGTCAGAGTGGGGTGGGGTGGGGGAGTGTCCACTGAGTGCCTCTTTGCTGTGGTCCTCTGGGTGTCAGGCGGCAGCCCCACAGCACAGCACTTCCTCCTGGGCTCCACTTGACCCTTCCTCAGTCTGGCAAGAAAAACAGCTCCTCCAGGACTGACCAATCACGGTTCTCTGCCACACACGGCATCTCCACCGGGGGCCCACCACCACTCGACCCTGTTGTCGTCCTGCCCTCTCCCCCCATCTCTCAGTTCTTTGACACAAAGATCACTTTAGCTGGAAGAAGTAATAGTCATATTTCTGGAATTTTTGCCAGTGTACTTTGTATTTTTTGAAAAAGATCATTTGACTTTATTTTTTTTCAATGTGTTATATTGTTATTTTTGTCTACATGCAGTGGTCTACAAAATACTGGCTGCTGAACTAGCCCTTCACTGTTCATATGCAGAAACACTTTGGTCAGAGGTGCCTCTGTATGTTCATCCTGTGTATTGAATGCAAAATGAGGATCAATACTACAGACCGTTATTGATTGTCTATTTGTTTTTAACTGATCATGCTTTTGTGTTTGACAGTATTCTGTAGTACTTCTAGGTAGTAACTTGAGATGTGTAAAAAAAAAAAAAAAAAAAAGGTGTCTCAGAAGGGGATGTGGGTGTTTGTCGCTCCAAGCTGCTCCGCCTGCCTACAGGCTGTCCCCCCTTGCCCTTTGCCTAGCTGCTACGCTATAACCTCCTCTTCTCCTCCACCTCAACCAGACCCAGTAGCCCTCCCCTGACCAGGCACCAACAGGCCCTCGTATCTGTTTCTATGCAAAAGACTAGAGGCTGGGGCCCTTTACAGCATGCCAAACCTGACTTGGGAATGAGCACTCCTCCCAGAGCTTGGCATACCCATCGTGGCATACCAATTGTCCCCTGTGCACTCCTGTCAGCACTTCAAAATGGCCGCAGTTTCTGTAATGTCAGGCTAAGCCACCAGAACACTGTCATGTACTAAAGTTAGAACACTTTATCATAGGTCGGCCTTTTCTCTCTGCGCTGAAGACACTTCTGTCCAGCTTGATCTCAGGGTAGGGGAGTTGATGATACCAAGTATGAGATGCAGCTCTCCGTATCTGTCCTTTCTACTGTGAGAGCATAGTCTTAAATTAAAAGGCCATCTGTGCAACCATATGTATAGACCTCATGCCTCGAAATTGAATCCTTATTGGAAGGGGAAAGGCTTGTATTGAATCCCTTTCCTAACAGGTGGCCTATTGTTACTGTTTGGGGGGGACATTATTGCATGTAAAAGATGCCAACATATTGTGCCAATATAAATTTGCTGTGTCATACTGTATCTTTATAGAGAGCACTTCTGTTACCTGTTCGGAGGAGCTTTGATAACCTTTGCGGAGGGTGCAGCGGGGGACAGGAGGGATCAAACAAAAGGGCGGCAGCATCACACCCTTAAATGGCTGAGATTTTTTTTATGCTTTTGTGGGGAATGCCCCATGCTAAGGAGAAAATCTTTACTCAGTTGGGGGTTCCAGTTTGCTACAGTGCACAGTTGATGATGGGTAATCCCGGGTACATATTTTTTTAAAACCAAAAATGAAATTGCATTTTAACGTCATTTTTATGAAGTTTGACATAAAAATCTTAAAAATGCTAAAAAATCTAAATGAAAAAAAAAGATCTATAATATGTTAAAGCTCTGCACTTCTAGCTGAAACATCTCCGGTCATCGGCCTCTATTACCACCATCTAACGGAGTAGAGCGGTGGCCGGGGTGCCTTTTTGTGGATGCTGTATTTATCTCGTTTTATGTTTGTGTCCTGCTCAAAGCGGGCCCACTGAACTGTACATTTCCACAGACCCAGATGGCTTGGGCCCACTGTATCAGCCTCACTCTCTCAATCTGCAGCAGCAGGACGGGAGAGGCACATTTCAAGAGGTACAAAGTCTTAAAAAAAAAAAAAGCTAAAAAAAAGTTACAAAAAAAACAAGAAAACGGGAAAAGGCTACCTTTCAGGACTTGCAGTCCTGCAGCACACAAGCAAAAATCACTATTGCCTGTTTCTGTAACTGCCTTGATCCAAGCTCAGACAGACCCAATAGCCGAGGACCTCCCAGCATCCTGTACTAACTGGAGAACCCTGACAGTGAAGGGGGTTTCCCATGCTGCACCAGCATCGAGAGGCTCTCCTCTCTACAGCTCTGTTCTAGATAGCAGTATATATGTATACACTACATACATATATACTGTGAGTACGGTGTGTGGTATCACCTCTTCAGACTTCTTGGATCGTAACCTCTGAAACTTTTCATTTTTGTTTGAAAGGTCTTGGTTTAATACAACTGAAAATGAGCAATATGTATTTTCCCCGCAAATAAGTGATACAAAGGAAAGAATTTGGGTTGGGTGTAAACTGATACTTGATTGACTGAAAGCTGCGTCTTTCTTCTATGGAGTTGGATATGCACGTTCTGGTTTTGATGACATATTACAGTACTCTGAAGTGCTTGTACTGTATATGTGTGTATTTGTTTGTTAATTAGCCTGTCTAAAAGCCCAACGTGAATCACCTGGTTTAATGCATATTTTACCCAGTTGATAAAAAAAAAAAATCACAAACATATCAAAACTAAACAAAATATTGAACAGAAATACTTGAATCATGGAGCGCCAATAACATAATGTGAAGTCAGTAATTATTTTTGTGTTCTCTCCATCTGACAGGTACACTTAGGGGCTTTTAGAGAATATCAAATATGTAATGCATTAAGTTACAAATACAAAATCTTTGAAAAAAAAAGTCATCTTAGATGTGTGCTTGAGAGTCAGATGTTTGTATGAATGCGTGCGTACAGGGCACATGGCCTGCTGTTATGTTCCACTCAGTATGTTATATTTTGTGTCTGTTTTTACTTTTTTTGGTCGTTGTTGTTCTGTCAAAAACTATTCTGATAGACATTGTTATCTTCTAACGTTGCACTGAGTGTCTTCTACCCCTCACTCAGCTAATCGTAGGTAAACGAGTCTAAGTACGGAGGGGTGACGGTGACAATTCATGTGTACATGTTTACTCAAGGACTTTTTTTTTCATTCTATCTGTAAAAAGTTTATCTACCTTATAGTGGCTTTTATTGTGGAATAATCCAGTACAAGGATTATCATTGAGTATTGCACCATTTTGTTCCAATTATACAAAAAAAATGTAGATAAAAAAAATCAAAAAAAGGAAAAAGTACGAAAAAAAACTAAAAAAAACAAAAAAAGGAAAAAAAAACTAAGAACTGTGGCCATAGATAGCTGTAGAAGGACTAGTAATCCCGACGTTAACTTCATGGAGAAATGGAAAGGGATAGTGGGAAGTGTGGGAGGTGAGTTTGTTACAAGACTCATTTCAGAGGTGCCTATCTTTTCTGTTTTTGTTTTGCAAAAGCCACCTGTCGTTTACAAGCATTTCATTTGTCTGAAGTTCAAGGAAATAGGAATTTATAACAGGAATGTTGTTTAAAAAAAGACAAATTTAATCTTCCATCAAAAATGGACATGAAAATCTTGCAAAATGAAGATTTATGCTACTTTCAGAACTCTGGGATTGATCAGTGTTGTGTCATATTTCAATTTTTAATTTCTCTTTTCAGTGTCGATAGACTATCTCTGTATGTATCAAGTTGTGATTTTATTACTTCTGTAATACTGCAATGCAGTTTGCTCACTATCTTGCACACTCATAAAAGATGTGGATTTTGTCTCAGGAAGGCCAGGGTTCCAGATACCAACTCCATCATTTCTAGGTTTAATGTTTGTGTGGAAAAAAAGCAACTGAAAACTATTAAACTCCAAGCAAGCACTGAAGTTTATGAGTTTAACAGAATATAGAGAGTACCATTGTTTCTTTAAAACAACAACAAAAAAATGTTCGTAGCAAGTTACATATTTACCAAATAAGACTGAGAATCAACTTTGAGAAAAGTGGAGCGCTTTACATGTGAAATCTACGTAGAAATTGCTTTACATTTAAACAATGATCAATGGTTTGATTGTCAAAAAAGACAAAAATGCATTTGTATGTTTTGACTTTTGTTCCTTTAAGTTTCCATCCTGTAGTTCAGGAGCATCGTGCAAGACTTTCTTTTTCTCTTTCCTTTTTAAAATCATCTCTCCTGTCTGTTAACATGGCTGTTCCTGTAACAGGTATTCAGTAGTTGAGAGATTTCTTAACGTGTAACAGATGGTTTTCAGAGGCAGGTTGAAGAGGAGGAATAAAGCTGGTTTTTAAAGGATCATGATCTATGCACAAGTGGGAGGGAAGAGTCCAAACCCCGCTGCTGTACTGCAGGCGTTTGTCGACTCGGACTCTGGGGTTCAGGGTTTGATGTAGGGTTGTTTTACTTTTTTTTGTGTCTTTCGCTCAAAATTTCTTCCACTCCCCCCCTCCATCGTCATCTAATGTTTTAGCAAAACTTTACATTGCGTCGACATGCTGTGTAATCCTTAACCAATGAGCGCTTATCCTTCTGCTAAAGCACTGTGGGTTGTACTGAGAAAAAGCCCATGACTTTTAAGGCTGTCTGTTTTTTAAGGGGAGGGGGGTGGGTGGGGGAGTGGGGGTACTTTGCCTTTGCCTTTCTCTTTACTTTGGGAAAAAAAAACATTAAGGAAAAATGTCTGTAACTGAAATACAAAGTTGTGGCTTTTAATGTTGTTCTTTTTTCTCCTCATAGAATGTGATTGTTAAAGACATGCACCGGAAAAAAAAATGTTTCCATTGATTATGGAGCTTCTTTCGGACTATATTAATAAATTACAAATTTTCTTGGCTGTTACTTGCCGTCTTGTCCCTCTTTTTTTTTTTTTAAAGAAAAAATGGATTCCTAATTTGTATCACCAGTGGGTAAAATGATTTGAATGTCATTTTTTAACATATACAGATGGTCAGCGTTAGTTGTTTTGTGCCATTGTATGCAATTTTGCAAATGAATGAGCAGCACTGCTTGATGGAGAAGTTATGTTTTTATTTACTTTTAGCAGGCACTTAAAGTTACCATACAGAGCGCTATGGAGCAGCATTTTTAAATTGGTATCTTGTCGACAAGCACGACTTCTTCGAACTAAATATGTTCATAAAAGTTTTTAAGGAAATGCCAAATTGAAAAAAAACTACTGGGTTATTTCATCTAAAATCATCAGGGGCCTTTTAAAGACAAAAGCTTTAAATTTTCACCATTATTTCCCATCTTGTTATTGATTCAGAAAGTGTTTGGAAATGAAAAACATGCTCATATTATTATATAGAACCATTCGCTGCATTCCTACCTCGATGAGGCTATCTAGCAATATTTTTGTATTTGTAGTCCAAATTGTAATACATGCTCAATCAGTTGTAACAGCTCAATGAAAATAACTTTATTTTGATTTTTATAACAAAGTATTTCTGATTAAAAGTATCCTTGGTCTTGTTTTGTATTCTTGTGACACGTAGCTACATGTGGTTCAAATAATTTCACCGGCTGACCTCTGCATTAACAGTTATTGTGTGAATATGAGCTCAAAGACCTGACTTTTCATGACAGCTGCGATTTTTAAAAATATTTATACTCACCCGTAATTAGAGATTATTTGATCTACTTGTCCAATATTGCAGCTTCTGAATCAATGGTATGTTGAGAAATAACAGTGAAACCTTCAGGCTTTTATCTATATTGGTTCCTGATATGCTGTCGCTCAAACGTAGCCTCAGATTTCAGTGTGTGAAACAACTGAAAGTAGGTCGACAGGCAACTTTTTTTTTGAAGAAGTCGATCTTAGAAAGTTTTTGATATATGAAGCTTAGATTTCACAAATATTTTTTATAAATATCCACATTTTATGCTGTAAAATTTTCAGGCAAATTGGAAATGGTGGAGCAGAAATTGTTTTATAAATCTGCTGCTTTGAGGTGGAATGACCCTCTAACAAACAACAGTCAACAATCCATGAGATCAAAACAAGAACCTTATGCTAAAGACAAACAACAAGCTGAAGAAACTTCCGCATGCTAACTGGAGTCCAGTGAGTTTGAGGCAGTCGAGTTGAAATGTCGTCACGACACAAACATTTCATTTCTAAGACTCTCTCTTGGGGCAGAGGCCCCCAGTGGGACTTTCGTAATAGTTCTCAGGGCAGGATTTCTTCACTGGGCAGTTCCTGTACTCTGAAGACTCCATTTCCTCCAGCTGGTGAGAAACTGCTTTCCGGGTGAGAGGCTGCACCCCAGTCATCTCCTCATAGATGGGCGCTTGAGGGTGTGACTTGACACTGCGGCGTGCTTTGCCCTGGCAGTCACCGAGATGGGAGGAAAACAAATCAGTGAAGGGGAACGAACAGATTTAACACATACTCTCGATTTCCTGTGTTAAAATCAAAGTTCGGCATTCTCTCAAGATAGCATCCTTTACAGGAAGCCCTGGTGAAGTCTACCTCACTGTGACGTGCTGTAGTTACTTGGAGAAAAAAATCAAACAAGATGTGTGGTTAAGAGCTCGTAGAAATGTCAGTAAACAAAGAACAAGTAAAACAATGAAAAAAAAATAATTAAAAAAATCACACTTAAACTTGTTTATGTCTCTTATCCAGGTTGTTTTCTCCTAACTAGATCCTTGCTTGTGTTGTTTCTACTCTCAGATGGAAGTCGCTCTGGATAAAAGCGTTCGCTAAATGAAATTGTAGAAATTGTAGATTTATAGACGTAGTTCACCCCCCTCCCTCCCCCACTGAACTTCAAGAAAAACATGCTGACAACTGGCAGCAAAAAGTTATGAAACTAGTGTGGTTTTTGCGGTGAGGAACTTTCTGGCACGCTCTACAGGCAGGTGCTGTTTTTAGGAGCGCTTCAGTCCTGTATTTCGCCCTCCTTTATTCTTGCATAAGGTCAGAGCAGCACATTATAAACTACAGGCCACTCACTTTATACATCACCACAAATCCAACGAGGAGCAGGAGGAGGAGTACAGCCACGGCTGAGGACAAAGCGTACAGCAGAGAGGAGTAGCTGGAGCAGCCACACTGATCGCCTGCAGAGAAGCAGAGAGAAGAAGAAATATTGAAGATAAAACTGTAAACACTCAGGGTCACATCGAACCACGCTGACTCCAGACTGCTCAAAGATTCATTCATTCAGCCATTTAACATCATTATATCATAAAACACTGTAAGACAAAAACAACACACGGTGTTCAGTGCAACAGCAGAAACCACTGAGACAAGCTTCCTTCCTACTTTCAGCCTGCAGTTAGAAGAAATTATTATTTTCAGGAGACAGCAGTTATTACACAGCTATACACCTGAAACTGTACAGAAGTAAGCAGAAAAGCACGTATAATCATCAACCAGGTGGTGTGGTATGCAAAAGAGGTTTTGGTTTGCACAGGGAAAGTAGGACAAGACAATTAAAAAAAAGCGATATTCTACATTTTTCTTACTGTCAACAAATTCAGAGAGAACCAAACACTTCAATTGATTTCCTGACGCTCTCAGCCCAAAGCCCATTCATTCCAAATGAAGAGGTAAATCTTCAAAAACTGGTCACAGTATGTGTTTCTAACTTAGTTTTTAACGAGGCTCGGAATTTTCCTGAAATAGCAGTCCATTTTATAAAAAGTATATTATTCTGGATTTTGGCAGGGACTACTTTCACCTGTGGATGAGTACACGTTTGATGCACTACTGAGTATTTACAGCAGCAGGACAGCTGATGCTCATCAAGGAATGTGTGGCGACGAGCTTTATCAGTCTGCGGCTACTCAAACCTTACTTCGTGGTATTAGGATGAACTCATTTTTGGGAAAACTGCAGAATATCACCAAAAACACGTGATCTTCACTTATATTCAAAACACAAATATTTTAAAGCACATATATAAATTGTAGAGCATACGTAACACCCCGCAGACCACCACTTCTACAGCCATCTATCACTACCTACTGACATTAGAGGCAATGAATCACAAAGTGATCAGATACTATTGAAACACAATCTGCAAAGTGTATTCATTACCTCCACCAAGGAGGTTATGTTTTTGCCGGGGTTGGTTTGTTTGTTTTATTATTTGTTTGTGTGCAAAATAACTCGAAAAGTAATGGACGGATTTGGATGAAATTTTCAGGAAATGTGTGAAATGGGACAAGGAAAAAATGATGAAATTTTGGTACTGATCCGGATCACCGTGTCGATGCAGGAATTTCTTTAATCTAAGTGTAACCGGGTGGACAATTACATGCGGTTTACTCTAAAAGCCACCAGAGGGCACTCTTATTTTTGAGCTAACCCCCTTTGACCACATGAGATTTTGTTGATTTAATTAGATGTGTTTGTAAATGGAAATTAAAATTAAAATACACCTGTTGAAAACTTATTTCTCTATTCACTGTTCGTTTTGGCTCAGTGACCCGTCTGACTTGTGACGAGGAAGGATCTGGTATCTGAAAGCTCCAGTGTTAGCTCACTGTTAGCAGACCTTCCTGTGTGCCGTGGCCTGATGAAGACCCACTGTGGGGTCCAAACGTTGCTTTGTTCACTATTTCATAGTGGACTTTTCTCCAGCGTGGGGTTTATTTGTCCCTTTGGAGGGACCTTGTGGTGCCGCTTTAGCTTTGCATTTTGGTTTCCTTACGTTTCCTCAGGGTGGGGGGCTTCTGCCTTGAGTTGTTATTTCATTTGCGGGGTGTTTTTTGGGGTTTTGTTGGTGTTTTCTGCCGTACATTAGTGTAGCGGAACATTCATTTTTTGAGGGATTTTTATTTCATTACCAGGGTTAAAAATCATTTAGCTAGCATAGACTGGGCTTAAAAACGGGGGAGATTTGTTTTCCGGGGTTAAACTTAATGTTTAGGGGTTTAAAATAAAGTTTAAAGGGCTTTAATTCATACAAGGGACTGGATTGGGGACTGTAAAGTGGGGGACCGGGGTTCAATAAAACGTAGAATATTTTCATGTCGTAAGGGTTAAAAATTCATTGGGTGGGTTTATTTAAAATACTTTCACGGGCATTTCATAGTTTCAGGGATTTCATATAATTTTTAATAAGTTCAATTTTAAAAGACAGTGGAGACAGCACTGTGGGGATTTTATTTCATTAAGGGGTTTGTTTGGACGTTTTTTGGTTTCATTCACCACTTTTCTGTTCATTCTTGGCCTTCAGTTCATAAGCATTTGCAATCCATATCCTCATAATAAATAATACACATCACTCCTTATTGTTTATGCCTACAAAGCTCACAGTATAACAGACACAAGACAAGAGACACACCGCATTGTCGGTAGGACATTTCAACTGTATGTAATTATATGTGTATCTGTAATGTTCCACACAAAATATGTGAATTGGGAGATTGTGTTGGGGGTGGACTGAAGCTCCTTGGCGGAGGTATGCGCTCTCTGAGTGCTTTTCTAGTTTAGTCTGTTACTGATGCCTGTTGTGCAACTGCCTTTTGTGTTTCAAAGCCTGTAATGGAGCAACCAAACCCAAATCTACTCAGTGCAAAGTATTAGTTGCAGTTTATGTTAATAGATGCCATAAACTTTTTGAAAGTTATCAGCAGTGATGGTCACTAAAATGACAATGCATAAGAAAAAGAGGAAACACAGAGGTGTCAACAAAGAAAGTTAGTATGGAAAAAAACTGCACTTTGATTTAATCTGAAGTTGAAAAACGAAGGTCAGCTGACGTCACATGATGAGTCCCACTGTGAAGTTGACCCACCTTGCACAGACACAAAGAACACTCGCCGCCCTAGACTGGGGCTGCTGTCAGGCCTGCCATGCAGGAGCAGCTGGCAGCTGTAGAGGGCGCTGTCGTCCGGCTGCAGCTGCTGCAGGGTCAGCTGGTAGGTGATGCCGCTGGGGCCCGGCGCTGTGGACAGCTGGACCCTGTCAGCAAAGAACTGAGACACGCTGTGGTGCTGCTTTGAGTGGTACAACACCTCCACAGGTGAACGGGCCTTCTGCCTCTTTAGGCTCACCCCCTCCACGGCCGAGCTTTCCCCGTGTGGGGGGAGACAGGGGAGCACGGCCGAACCCCCAGCACATGTCTCTACCAGCTCCATGTCCACAGACCCAGGGGCATCTCCAGAGGGTGAGAGGGAATAAAAGTGATGTAACGGACTGGGGCACCACCACTTTAAACAGTGAGATCATCTGGAGAAGAGCAGCTGCTGTATGTTGCTTTTATTTTGCTTTAAATTCATTTTCAATGTTGAATCACTTTGAGCTGCATGTGTGGCATTAAAAGAGCAATAGAACATTATTATTATTATTATTGTTATTATTATTAGTTGTAGTGGCAGTAGTAATAGCAGCAGCAGCAGCAGTAGTAGGAGGAGTAGTAGTACATTGGGATGTGAAAAATCTTGCATGTTGGTATACACTCTCCTTCCCTCTGGCTGCGAAGCTCCAGTATCAAACCTCACTAGTTATTAGTTGTTATTTCTTGCAGCTGCTTTCACAACTAAAGTACGTCTCGTTAGATTTAGTGGGAATATGAATGCTGAACAAACCAGTGGCCCCTCCAAAGGGAAGTCAATAGGGGGCCAAGAGGGGCCACGGCCATCTCTGACATCTCAGAAAAATCCCAGATCTGACTGGGAAAGTTGCTACACTAAAACTCTGATGTCCAAGTTTCAGTAAATGCATCGGTAGTGTCCGAATGCAATTTAAAAAAAAACACCACAGGCTGGCTGTACCAGAAATGCATCTGCTCTGTAGCTATTTGCATAACCATTACCTTTGCATAGATCAGGACCTAACAGTAAAAGACACTGTGTGCTTCCTTCACCTCAGGCTGCTACATAGAGTTACAGTTTAATCCTGAGTTTAGCCACTTCTGGATATTATTTTTGCTGTAAAATTCTGATCGTTTTACTAAAATCTTAATATTTCTCTGTCATAGAAAGCTTTTTAAAACTATTATTATGGAGATTTTTCAACTTCACAGCAGGATATTTGCAGCAGTGACATTAATGTGCGTTTAGATGTATTATAGAACCTCTCTAATCAATAGATTAACAGCACAGATCAATGAACACACAGTTTGTTGGAGCAAAACTTGCTGTAGCTACTTAAATCATAACACATGGATAAAATATTTAGTGACACACCCCAGCATTTAATTCGTGTGCCCCCCCTAGATTGTTCTGTGGCCTTATCTAACCACTCCTGTGGAAACTTTTTGAAGAGCAAACAACATGAAACACACTTCCTGTGGATCGATGTGCTGATGGTTTGACCTTCTTGCTGCTTTTGAAAAGTTGGTGGGCAACAAATAAGTAAAACGTGGGGAAAAATTTAAAAAAACACTCACCAGCAGTAACAAGGAGGAAGAATTCAGTCTTTCCCTCAATGTGATCATCGTCAGAGGAATTATTTTCCACAACAAACTCGCAGTAGTATTGGTCTGTATCAGTGGGCCTCAGCTGGGAGATGGTTACGTTCAGGGAGTGAAGGCTCGGGTCCCCGCTGACACTGGTACGGTTTTTGTCAGCATTGTTGCCCAAAGAGAACTTGTTCCCTGTGCTCTTGTACAGCACTTTCCTGGGATCCAGCCACTTGCGTTTCAGGTAGACGCCAAAGGGTGAAGGCCTCCTCTCGTCAACCACACAGGGAAGAACCACAGATTCGCCCTCATGCCGCTCGATGAAACGAATGTCACTGCAAACTAGAAACAGAAACAAAGAATTTATGACTGATGACATAAAAAATGTTGGTCAATTATTCAGTGAACCAATAAATCAATCGGCATCTATTTCGATAGATTAATCGGTTTAAGCAACTTTACAGGACAAAAATTCTGATTCCAGCTTCTTAAATGTGGATTTTTTTCTGGTTTCTTTCCTCTTTTGTGACAGTGAACTGAATACCTTTGGGTTGTAGAAAAAACAGGACATTTGATCGACATTTTTCAGCATTGTCTGACGTTTTTAGACCAAACGACTAATCAGTTAACGTACAAAATAATGATAATAATCACGTGCTGCCACCTCATGAAAAGATTTAACGTAATGTACTAAAAGATCAAAAACACACAGCACTTGAAAAAGAACAAATAAACAAACCCACCCCATTTCTGACTTCTTATTTTGTAATTTTCAGACCATAAATTCTGTATATATATGACACAAAAACCATCAGTATTTCCAACATATAATCCAACATAACTTTACAAACAGTGTCTAAAGAAATGATCAGAGTGGAATAAATGTGGCAGTTTTTCACATTTTAATGGAGATTCGATGCGTTATCGAGTGTTTCTGCCAATTTGTTGTTTAAAAACTGACTTAAAGTGATAAGTGATATACAATTCAGACAGAGAAGAAAGCAAAAATTCAGCCCACCAGCCTGAACTGCAGAACCAGACTTACCAAACCCAGTCTGTGTGATGACCACAATCCACAGACAAGCCAGGCCCCGGATCCCAGTCATCTTTAACACCACCACAAGATTCATTAACTAATTAAGAGCCTGAAGGAGGCTGCAGATGTAAACCATGACAGCATAGAGGCGAGCTCTGAAAACTGGATGTCAAAGGTTTGGTTGTCTGCATATGAAACCAAAAAGGAACTCCAAGAAGCTCCACCTTCAAACCTCAAGGCGAACACAAGAGGAAGCACATACTACCCAACATCATGCGAACTGGATCAGCTCCTTCCTAAACAACACAATTATGAAAATAAAATGTGACCACTGAAACAGTGTTCAGGACCAGATTAAGAAACACAAACCAAGCAGAGTAATAACCAGGTGTTCTGAACCGCCTCTTAAGATCAATTAGCTCCATTTAGTTGATGATTTTTTAAACATTTGCATCTACTGGGTTTAACGTTTTTGAAAAAACAGAACTTTCCACAGACAAAAGGTTTTTGTATATCCCAGGGGAAATGCCTCTGACTGCCCGTATCTGAGCAGGATGTCTGCTTTGTGATGATAATTTGCATCAGTCTATTTAAAAAAGAAAAAAGAAAGTCCGCTGACTGATGATGCCATGCGAATTACCTTAATGTGGCCTTATTCACAGAAACATGAAAATGAGGCTGGACTACTCCAAAACATTTGAGTTTTAAGTTTGGATTCAGTAAAATAACATAAATGAAACACCATAAGGTCGGACTTGTATTTCCTTGCAGCGTCAGTATTTGGTTTTTAGGCCCATGTATTGAATAAACCGACTCTGAGCTGTAGGAAAACAAGAGGCCTAAAGGTTTGCAATGTGTCGCGCAAGATTTGAGACCTTTTATTGGGAGAGTTGAGATCTGACCTGTAAAACAGTTGGAAAGAGTGAGGTGAATGGATGTCTACATGAAAAGTTACTTCACTGTCTTGTGCTTGAGGACAAAATAAAAGCGTCATTTGTGGTTTAGCAGTGAGTTCCAGGAACTGAAGTTCTTTTTCACACTCTTGTTCACACATCAGCTCAGCAAACTATACAGCAAATCAGTGACCACAATGGACATGCAACTTGAATACATTAGTAAATATAGAAATAATAATTAAATCTGAAACAGTAGTTCTGAGTAATTTTGCCCATTTATAAAAATAACCTGTTTATCTAACGTCAGTGGAAAGGAACCAATGCTGTATTCAGCACAGCAGGAAACCACAGTTACTGTGGGGTTATAGCAGGGACTCTTAGAGGCTGCTTATAGGCTGCTACAGTTTGACAAAATGCAGAGAATTCACTTTTTACTGGTCAGTTCATGATTTTTTTTTTTTTTTGTTTTGCTTATGTCCGAGTGTGAAGCTTTCTTCACAATGTTTGGTGAACTCAACGCTTTGAAGCAAAATATTTCTTAAGTGTCATCGAGGACATCCTCGGTTCTCAGTGATGCTTTTAACCACCACTTTAACGTGTATGACTCATTCCTGTAAATATTTGCAGCCAGTCAGACAGAAAAACAAAAAAATAGAGTGTAGTCTAAAGGTCCTCTGAGCCTCATGAGCTTTTTAATCATTTTGACACCAGCATTTATAACTACAGGTTATAATTCCAACTTATGTGCAGTTTTTTTTTAACATAAAAGCTGTCACAGTGGCTTACAAAGCACTAATATTTCAATTTGGTGAAGTATCTTAATTTTCCTGTGAGGAGTTATGGGTCTAATATAGAGGACTGGTTTCTGAATATATACCAACACTGAGGATGTGAATGTACTGGAAAGTCTTTCAGTAATTGAAGAAAAACAAGTGACAGGAAAATAAAGTGAATTAGTTTTATTGAGAAAACATTAATTTTGACATTGTGATACATGTAGTTGTGGGCAGTTGTTCTTTATAGGACAGCTTTAAGTTTTTTTTTAAAAACTAATATAGAAACACATCTGATTCAGAAAGAACAGTTTTGTTTAATCACTGGAAGAAAACATGCGTATTAGAAATACAGATGTGACAAGGTGTCAAAACCACGTTTATTTAAATTCTAACACATTTGAGCTTCAACCTTCAGCTTAGTTAAAAATGTAAAATCATATCACTGAAATTACAAAAAATTTTTTTTTAAATGAATCACCGCAAAGAATACTTCCATATTTGATTATTTACATGTTAACGCTTGTGAGCTTCTAATTTAACTAAGAACCATTCAGCACTTTTCTCTAGTGGTGTCAGGTGTTGGTTTCATTTGTTCTGATAAGTAATCTGTCCATCCATATCTCAACACATAAGACACAGGCTTTGCTGAAAAAATGTCCCAACTGCAGCAATATATCAACAGTACACTACCTAACCTGTCTTATCAGTGGCCTTTGTTGTAAGAAACAGGGCCTATAATGTGTTCATCTTTTCTTCTATGGATCATTCAGACAAACGCTGCTTCTGGGAAGTAATGTTAGAGGTTTTCTAAAATGTCACTTTTCAGTTCTGTGATCAAAAGTTGCTAATCTCTATTTTACTGCAAGACAGGGGGGAAAAATTATCCTAAAACCAGGGAAAATAAATAAAAATGTTTAAAATCTGTGGCTCTCAAACTGAGGCCAGGCCCCAAAAGGAATATCAGCCACACCTTTCATTTGTTTACAAAAATAAATCAACTGGTAAGGTGGAGCTGCACATTTTAAGGGGCTGTCCACCAGCTGTACATAACAAATTTAATTGTGGATTAGGAGGTAATAAAAGGTAAAAAAGTAATCCCTCAAACACCCTGTGAGACAAACTGGGGTGTGGAAGCTTTAGAGTCGCATAATGTTTTGCAAGAATGACTCATATTGGATGTTTCAGCCTCTGCTGAGTCACTGATAACCATCAAAAAACTCCCTTGCATGTCCCAAAACAACACAGAGTTCAGATGAATACAAGCGCACAGGTTACAAGCCAACAAGTTTGAGAACCACTGTGTTCGACACCACTTGAGAAAAAACAGTGAGCTGATCTGTTATAATGTAAGGAGCCTCGCATACACACACAACTGTTTCTGACTACTTACCATGTTAGCTGACTGCATATCAGATGGTACAAGAGCATACAAATACAAAATGTACATCTCACTGTCCAAAGCTTGTGGCTTCTGACAAATAAAATGGAATACAGATATCACTTAAGGCATATTCCTCTTTAAGACATTTGTGCCTTTGACAATCCTACAAGTTTAAAATATCACAATACATCATGTATTGAAAGGCCGAGAATCCAGTTGTACAGGACAGACCCACACTATAATAAACATCAGGTACTTACTGGGTTTAACCGACCTGTCATGCCAGCTGACTGGGTTTTAAGGCTGAAAAGCTGATATGGATGGGCTACAGACAACAAAAACAAATACAAGCAGTAAGTGATATGCGCAGAGGAAAAACTTGTGCCACACTAAATGCCTCCAAGTAACTCTTGCACCATGTTATTTTTGATCCATGTGTGCACTACAAGACTCAAAGCTTGTGCACCTGCTGTCTTTGTATGAATAATCAGTGTTGTTCTTTCAGAGATTGCTTTCTGTAGAGCAATCTCCAGCACAGGATTACTGCAGATGACACTAGCTGGTGATTATGTAAAACATTTAGAGTAGAAAGGATGGACAAAAACACAAAACCACCCAGCAATACAAACTAGCACTGCAGTAGAGACGAATCAAACAGCTGTCATTACTGTCCTTCTCGGGCCATAACTTGAAGTGCCATTTAGAAACGTGTTGTTTATGTTGAGTCGATCAGTGCTAATGACAGTCTCCTTGTGATTTATAGAGCAGTTTTTTGTACTTAAAATTTCATTACATTTTAAATGTCCATGATACATATAGGAAGGGCTGTTTTGTCAATTCAAGTAACTTAAATCAGATCACTGAAATGAATAAGTGCTGAACTGCCAATACATCGGTTGAAAACACTATATAAAAGGAGGAGTCCATAACTAAATAAATACAAATTTATACTTCAAAGAAAAAAGCAAAGTCTTAACCAACTTTACTACTTAAAAAATTTAAAACTGAGCTTGACAAAATTTGAATTCAACAGAGCTACTGTATTGTTGGGTTTGTTTTGCTCGTCCTCCGCGATGCATTTTAGGGACATGACTATGGCATGTGACAGACATTAACATTACAGCATTCATGCATGTTTGAGTACTGGTATGTATGTGTAAAAAAAGGTTAATAAATCTGAAATGAAACTTGGTTCTCTTTCATTGTAGTGTGAGTGTACTATTTTCTACAAATATAATTTCATTTGCAGTTATTTCCATCATATATCATGGGTAACATGCAGTATTTGGAACCAGAAGTTGGCCAACATCTTAGTTTTGGGCTACAAGTACACAAAATTTGAGGAAATTTCATTCCGTTTCTGAACTGATATAAACTTTTGTACTTTAACACAGCCTCACATTTCAGCAATGGAAGGTAGACTAAAAAGAAAAACAGATGATGGCAAACTTGGTGTTTAAATACCTGATGAAATCCTGTCATTAAACAGAGCCCTGAGATGTGTAGAAATACAACACCAGTACAAACCTTCATGACTCACCTCCACGTACGTCAGGACAAACCAGCATTGGATTTCAAGATGGATTTTATTACAACAGATTGATAAAACATTACAAAGGATGCATACAAGTAGACTTTTGACCAAGGAATATTAAAACAAACCTGAAAAAAGAAATACGCTAGAAACTGATGAGTTGTGGAATTTAACACTACTTAGTTGGAATCATTTTCATCACTGAGACCCTCACCAACCAAGGTTGGGGACGAATGTCCAACAGCACCTAAGCATGCTGTGAGGGCCTCAATCATATCTACCAAAAAATAAACAAAATAAACTCAAATCAAATGTTTACAAGAGAAACTTGCCTTTGTAAGGGGTTGGTACGTTCATGTAACTCCAGCAGCTTCAAAAGAAATATGAACCATTTTAACACACTTCACTTCTATGAACCTGAGTGAAACCTATGGGAAAAATATATCCTCACATGTAATCAGATAGCAACAAAATAGTTGTTAGGAACTTGTGTGGTGTTTGGCTGTTCTCCAATAAAGATGTTACATTAAATGTCCATGTGTTCTAACAAATAATGGTTGTCTTCACCACCACTGGTCTTACTGCTCTTTGCTTGCAGCTAGGTTTGAAAAAGCACAAGGGTGAGAGAAAGGTGTTAACCTCAAACCTAATGTGGTGGGTGCTTTGCTGCTTCAGTAGCGTCCAGCCGGAGACATGACAGGCGGCCTCATACCCATGGGAGGGCCTCCCTGGTAAGGAGGAACCATAGGAGGACCCTGCCCATATGGAGGCATCCCACCAGGCATGTAGCTTGGCATGCCCTGAGGAGGAGCACCATACTGACCTACAGAGAAAACACAGAGAGCACAACATTTCAGTGCCACAATTCTGAAAGATTCAACAGTTGCTATCATTTAAAGTGTAGCTTATATACTGAATTCTATTTTGCCAGAACGCTGAAGCTTGAAAGATATTTTAATGGCCAGTATGAACAGAAAGAACAATTAAAGCAAGCAAAGGCCTCGTAAAACACAACAGAAACACATTAAAAACTCGTAACCTATCCTTTTAACCAATTAAGTAATCAAACACTTTATTTTGATTTGAACAGTTTACAAACATCAATGTTTATACGAGTGACTGTAGATATAATTTTCCTAACAGAAAAATCGTAGATCTAGTTTTAAGTTACTCTTTAAAAACAACGTGCACAGGGGTTTTGTACATTAACTGACGAGGACCAAGTCTTTTCTTACCATGCATGGGATGCCTCATGCCAGGCTGCTGTGGTGGCATACCTTGCTGTGGGGGCATCATGCCGCCCACAGCTGCCACTGGGGGAGCAGCCACATGGGCCTGACCTGGCCTGGGTGTAAGACGCTGGTAGCGGGGTAATTGAGCCTTCATCTCTTCCTGTTGGTATGGACAACACACAAAGCAAACACTCAGACTAAAAAAACACTGATATTCCCCTCACAGTACAAAGAAACACTCACAAAAATGTGGAGGAATTGGGTACCAATGTTGGCGTGCCCTGATTTCAGACTGAGGATATTCAAGTTCAGAATCATCCTTCAACATAACCACAAAAGAGAAACTACTAAGTTGAATTAAAGATGTGCAATCTAAATGTTACACTTGACATCTGACAGATATTTTATAAATACCAAATTTCATTATGATCAAAAAAATTTTTATTCAGCCAGACTGTTGGTCAAATGTTGCATTAGTCTATTATCTTCTATCAGTAAAGTTACAATTATGTATAATATATATATCAGTTATTACTTACTGTGAAAAGGGCAAAATAGAAAGCTCAAGCAACTTACCAGTGAGATATCCTCATCAGGGTGGATCAACTTACTAGTTGCACTCGTGGTGGTGAGGGTGGCAGGCTTACTGGTCACTGTGGCTGGGGGTTTGGCCACAGTGCTGCTAGAGGGATTAGAAGAAGAAGTGGAAGAGGAAGAGGAGACAGAGGGTTGGGTGTACGCAGGGAATGTTGCTTTGGGAGGGTCGGAGGAGGCGGCTGTGCTGTGGGAGTTTGAAGCTGCAGCTCCTGGAGCGTTCTGCTGGGCCTGTGCAAAGACATAACACAGGTAACTAACCGGTAAAGGCAAGTCCAAACGGGAGCTTTCCTCATTTTTACAACATGCAAAAAGAACAACTGATGAAAATATTTTAAGGATTATTTAGCAGTGATAATCATTATGTGATAGATTAGAAGATTCCAATCATTCAATTTCAATCAAAGGTTTGACTTTTTTTTAACACTCAGATGTATAATTGTATTCGTGATTTGGTCCCCGAGTATAAAATAAAGTAACGTACGACTTTCACATATGCAGAACATACACAGTATAATGATTTGACATGTGAATTCACAATAAATCAGTTAAAAAGATCATTTAATTTGAATAGCAAAACTATTTCACTTCCACCATTTACTCTCAACCATGGCACAAAGTCTGCATGAAACCAGTTTAATCCTTCATAACCAATCAAGACATTCAGAACTCAGATTGTGGAGGAAAAAGTGCATTATGTTGTGCTGCCAACATACAAAGTCATTTCAAAGCATGATGAATAGTTTTTGCACATCATGCTCCAGAGGTTACAAAGGGTGGATGATGCTGAATAAGATCCATGTAAATCCCTTTTTATGTCTCATTCTGTGTTAATTTAACAAAGCGCATGCACTGTAATAAAGCTCACAGACAAAACAGATGCCAGTTCTTGTCAGGGATAAGCCCTCTCTGACACCAGCAGATAGCCAACGTGCTTGTTTAGATGCACAATTAGGCTTACAAGGCAAATACTGTTAGTAAACAGCCTAATTTACAACTTTACAATTTTCAGCCAGAGTGAATAAATGCGCAACATGCAGCTGCCGCAGTCCACGTCAAAGTCCTGTCTGTGAGCATACTTGTGGCATGTTAGGAAAGGGAGTCTGGGAGGAGGCAGACTGAAGGTCTGCAGGTGGAGAGGAAACGGCTGCTGTGCTGCTGTGAACACCAGAGCCCATCTGCAGCATGGTGGAAAGGAGATCACAGCATTGGCATATAACATGTCCACATAATCTATACAAATTCAACTCTGAACATAAAATTTACTACACAACACCGATGCTGAAATAAAAAATGGAATGGGGTTAGAAAAAGGAAAGGAGAAAGCAGAAATCAAAAGACAACAGAAATAAAACAGGTTTATAAAAACCCTGAGTTCTGTGTTTAGTAAAATCTTGACAACTACACTCTCTAACTTCTCTAAATAATCTGTTTGTGTAGTTGTGGCCAAGTGTGGCTGCATGAAGCTCACCTGTGCCGCACTGGGGAAAAGAGGTTTGGTGACAGTGGGCTGGGCCACTGGTGCTGCTGGCCGACTGGGCATTGGTCCTGCTGCAGGGGCTGGGGCCATGTGGGGCATCCCAGGCCTTGGAGCCATGTGAGGTGGCATTCCTGAAGGATCAACCAGAAACATTCAGTTAACATTCTTCCTTCAGTACACATGCAACATGAAAATAAGAGAACAGGTAATAAGCTCTTTAATTCTCAATGTGTTAGTCTGACATGCTAACTTAACGCATAATCTTCAAGTGTTTTGGTTATTATACCTTCTGTTCAAAACCATCAACAATTTATTATCATGCAAGACAAAGAAAAGTGTCAAATCCTTACCCTTGCTAATCTTGAACCAGCAAACTATATTTCCAATTATCAAAACAATTATTTTCTGCCCAAAGACTAACCAGTTAATTGCTTGAATTATTATTCAACTAATCTTTACAGGTCTAAATATTCATTGACACCTACTGTACCTAATGATGTAAAAAAATAAGCCTTGTGATGTATACTTTTTGAGTTACAGTCTTGAATTAAAAGATTAGTATCAGCTCAAACTATTGGATAATATTCAAAGGCAAAGGCTTCTGGTTATAAGGTAGTGTTTCTTTGAACATACAATTTCAAAAAAAATAAAGCTATTTTGCTAAATTAGATGCAACAATAAACAAACTGTTCAATAAACTTTAGTGCATGAGCTGCTTCCAAACTGCAATCACCACTCACCTGGAGGAATACCGGGCATCCCTGGCATCATGGGAGGCATCATCCCTCCCATTGGCATCATACTGCAAAAGGCAATGAGAACAAAAAGAAAAGTGAAAACAAGCTATATTTGACTGGTAAATGCATCCAAAGACAAAAGCTTAATCATGACTCAAAAAAAATTATACTGCATCTGACAAGGTATCATAAAACCTGTAGTCAGTGACTGAGCTCTCACCCTGGTGGCATTCCATGCATTGCAGGAGGCATGCCGTGCATCATAGGAGGAACACCTGGCATCATAGGAGGCATTCCTGTAACAGTGAGTCAGAAGACATGTTGTGTTTACTAACTTAACAATACATTGATCCACACAGGCAGCTATACCAAAGGCAAACACACACAGCAACAGAATACTTCTGTTATCTAGACATTTTTTGAGACAGCTTTACAAGTATGAACTTGCTGTGGAGGTGGAGTTTCCTGTACATGTGTGTGCAGCAGTCACCACAATATCAAAACTGACTGCCACATATTGATTTTTTCTTATTTCATTGCAGAGCTGCTCAGCACTCTTGCTTATACTCTCTCACAAACACCAACAACAAACCTGCCTGTAAATAACCATTCTCTCAGGCATGCACTGAATCCAAAAATGACCATGCAGGGCTCCAGACTACATTTTTCACCAGTGGCACTGGTGCGACCAACTTTTCCATTTGGTCACACCTCCCACCTTGTCACAGGTGAAACGGCTCACTTGCTGAACATCTGCTTATGGATAGACACTAAATTTACTGATGGTTCCTGAACGCCACATAGTGCAGGATGCAGTAGCTGCTGCTTGTTAGCTGCAGTGCCCTTAGACAGGTGTGTGGCAGCAAATTACTTTAAAAAGAGTAAAATTGTTAAATTACTCTGTTAAAACAGAGTATTTTTTTCTCCATGCCCTGTTTAGTATGGACGGAAAAAACAGCACATGTAGGTGCCTCACACTTTTCTATGAGCAGAGCGCATTTTAAAATGTTAATACTGTAGTAAATCATGATGGGAAGCTAAAATCAAGACTGTGATGAATATTCCTTTCCTTTTGTGGCCCTACTACTACTGCATTAGCCTTTGTAATTGAATGTATTGCACTTTTTCCTTCACCGAATCAATCGGTCAATCTGTCTGAGTCAGACCGTTCCCTCTCCACCAGCTGCCTCCTCTTCACTCAGTTTGTTTGTTGTTTGAAAATAATCAGCTACAGACCACTTTATCTTTGGAACACACAACAGCTAAATAGCATCAGACAGGGACAGTCTGACAAGGTCTCAGAACAAAGAAAAGTATACTTTTCCACCACTGTGGTTAATGCAGCAGCTGCCTGCGGCGGTCAGAGCGACAATACAGCCCAACGATCATCATTCGCTCCCACAAATTTGAACCATTAAAATATTAACTCGCACATTCTCAAAACAAGGTCAAAAATGCAAGGATTTTGGTCGCAGTCTGGAGCCCTGTCATGCATGGGAGGAGGGAATGTTGTTGGCTTTCCCCACAGAACAAATGAGTTCACACTTTATTATTAATACCACTGCACAAATTTCTCTAAAACTCATGGACTAAAGGCAACTCCGACAAGTTAGTTAATCATTTAGGAATCAGTACAGCTCTCACCCCATAGTAACCTATCCATCTGCTGCCTCCTCCTTTGGAGTCATTTTTTGTTACATAAATGCAAAGACAAATCCTGCCTTAAAGTTACAACTCTCATGTCTCATAATTCCTGTTGAAAGATTCTTCATTTTCCCTTTTTCACAAGTCTTTCATGAGTCTCAAGTGTATAATTCAAAGTAAAGCAAGCATTTTAGTTAATTTTATCAGACAGATTTGATTCCCAACTTCCACTTTTTACTACAAAATCCTTGCCTTGGTATCCTCCAGGAGGTATCCCAGGTGCACCAGCCACAGGAGGCATCCCTGGTTGGGCCATTGGGGCAGCGTAGCCTGGCTGGGGCTGGACAGCAGCAACCTGCTGAACTGATGGTCCTGCTTCATCGTCATCATCGTCTTCATCAGAGTCATCTTGATTTGATTTCTTCTTTTGACTCTCTAAAACAAAAAGGTGATTGTGATGCCTAAACAAAACAATAATTACCCCATATTTTCACAAAAATACCCTAGGGTTGGTTTTATGTAAGCACAAAGCCTTCAGAAACAATGCAATTATTGCTATTACTATAATCTGAGGAGGAAATCGCTGTGTTTTGCACATTCAGCACTGTGCTTCTCTCCCACTTCCCATGTAGTCATGATAAGAAGCACTAGGAATCTGCCTCAACCTAATATTTTCCCAATTACACCATGCAATTCTTAACTCCTTTGGTAATCTAGGCTAGTGCTTTTTCTGAAAAAGTACATGCAGTTGGACAAACCTTGTGATTTCTGTTCTAATGTCCGTCGTCTTTCCTGCATGTCTTTCTCTGGAATTCCTTCCATGCCGTAGATCTCCAGCTCAATGTCTGTTCTTCCGGGAATTGCATTTGGTACACTGTCAATTGTTTCTTTGTGCACCTGAAACACAAGCAAAATAAGTCAGCTCAAACTGCAATAACAGGCAAACCATCAACAAATTGCTCTATTCGAACAAAATGTTCCAAAAAATACGGAGGGCACTGTATACTCGGGTAAATGTCAGTACCTGCATGCAGTGAATAGCCAAGCCGGGGCCTGTGTACAACTTCTTGTGGCAAATATGACATTTAAAATGTTTCGCCTTCTGATGCTGAATAAGGATCTTTTCATCGTCGAAGTCTCGATTACAATACCTTGAGGAAAGAGTTAAGGACTAAACACTATTTTTGACCAAGATCCCAACACAACAAGCCAGATACTCCCATACAAACAAAAAATCATTAGCGTCGCTTAAAACAATCCCAATGCTCACACTTTCTTGTTTACAAGCAAAGACCAGGAAGCGAAGAACAAGCGTTCATATTAATCAGCCGTTAAGCTTGAATCATGTTACTCAGAGGAAGCTAACTAATAAGCTAACATCGGAGGTAACATTAGCTTCCTTTTTAGCACAACTTCAAACTCAAAGCTATTTATTAACAAGTAAACACACCCTATACCAAGTATTCTTCAACTAATACATGTGTTGTGTGGTTAAAACCAAATCTGAACGTGTTTACTGGCCTGCAATGACCAAACGCTAACGTTAGCTCACTAGGTGATAAACCGACGGAGAGCTTAGGCCTCCCTTTTGTCAAGCTAACGTGTAGCTCCCGGCCTTTCTACGACGGCATTTTGTCACCCAGACAAAAAGGATACCAGCACCACGGCTTCATCTGCTTCTTCTTTTTTCGTCCCATTGTTAACGAATACTGAAACGAGGTATCACAACGCTAAACACTTGTCTTATTATCTGTTTGACAGCAGCATGCTGTAGTCCGGTAACGAGGCCGAAAATGGCGCTTAGCTGGAGGAAGTTGTAGTGGACGGTGAGCTCATGCGTAAACACGACGTCGACATCGTAGACACGCCCCTAGATTTATAAACAAGAAACTGACTCAACTATGTATTTTAATACATCCGTGTATCCGCATTTCTACTGACAGAGGGCACAAAAGACAGTTTGCACACACATAGAGGTAACATTAATGATAAAAATTCATCATGATTTAATGATTAATAAAAAATATAAATAAAAATGTATGTGGAATGTACATTTTTAGCGACAATACATTAAAGATCCCGTGAGATAAAAAAATCATTTGCATTGTGTTTTGTGTTCGTTACAAGGTGTACAGTAAAAGCTAGTAAGGTATAAATGTATGCTCTTACAGTACCAGTCAAACATTTGGACACACCGTCTCATTAAGTGGTTTTTATTTATTTTACTCTAAGAGTGTGCAAGGCTGTCTTTAAAGCAAAAGGGGCTACTTTAAAGTATATAAAATATAAAATACATTCTGGTTTGTTTAACACTTTTTGTTTACTCCATAATTCCACGTGTTCTTTCATAGTTTTGATGTTTTTTTTAATGAATCTACAATGTAGAAAATAATTAAAATATATAAAAACCATTGAATGAGAAGATGTGTCCAAACTTTTGACTAGTACTGTATGCCATTCCTCAAGCTGCCTATAACTACATACCCTCTATGTTCTAACTGAGAAATCAGAAGTTTTCTGGTTCAACAGTTGTATAAATCTCCCCTTCAATGCCCGCTGCTTTCAATAGGAGCCATTTGGAAAGTCCACCATGTTTATTTTCTTTCTACAGCTGCTTCTGCTAAATCTTAGATGTCTCATTCATGAGCAAAACGCATAAATGTTTTACTGGTTTCTGCAAGAGTAAGCACGAGAGTCTTTATGCACTTCCAGCATCTGAGGAGCTTGAGATCCAGTGGGATTACTTTCTTTTTTTGATGGAAATATCACCACAACAATAGGAAAATCCTTTGTGCAGCTAATGTGCCAAATTAATTAGTTTTGATCACAGGTCATTCAAATGCTGAGAGACTTTCAGAAAAAAAATCTGACTGTGCAATCTTTGAGATCGATTTGAAACCAAAAAACAAGGACAAGGTGGGTTGTTGTGTTTTCATATCGTATGTTGTGCTTCATGTTGCATGTTAATATAGCTGCATTCCTATAAAAGCTGGTCTTATTTACATATTTTTGTGTTTCTGTTGTCAGACAACAGAATGAGAATGAAATAGAAACTGAAGTGCAGCCTGTAAAATCTACATGTTAGCGAGCAGTCATTTCAGAGTCATTTTCAAGCTGTGGTTCTGCACCACTCAACCACTATCATTCAGAGAGAAATTTAGATTCCAACAGAAAGTCCTGTTTTTACACACTCATTCATGCCTGTCAGCTCTCTTGCTGTAAACTGTTCTGCTCTCAGCTGTCAGTCGCAGATGCAGAGAGAGTCTTCTTCCTGAAGAAAAGCTACAGACACTGAAACAGCCCGTTCAGAACAGGGCTAAAACCAGGGGTTAAACAGCTGTGGTAAAATGAAGATTCTTAGCAGTACTATAACAGAACTAAAAAATGAAAGACACATTCTGAGGACATGCAAGACTTTCTTTTTTTTTTTTTTTAGCTTAAGAGGGGCACAAAAATTATGATGAAATATTATATACCTTCTCACAAAAAACAATGTTTTTCTCCACACCACATCTAAGCATGGAGGTGAGAGTGCTGAGTCATAAAGAAAGAATAATGCAAAAACTGTTGTAAACTTTTGCACTGAATTAGTCTATTCCTTGAATTCAGGAACATTTTGACTCAGATACAGAAAAGAAGCCTGCATTTTCCCTTGGTAAATAACAAAATTGTGCAGCCTTTGTAGATGAGTCTACTCCCTTGGCGCTTTCTTTAGTCAGATTTATGTATAACAGTCAACAGGTAATAGGTCTGTAAGATCACTCTGATGCAGTACTAGACTTCATTCACTGGAGGGTGATATTTCCCTCTGTATTAAATGTAACTGCTGTCAGTCTACAGCAGGGGTGTAAAACTCCGGTCCTCGAGGGCCACTATCCAGCATGTTTTAGATGTTTCCCTCTTTCAACACACCTGATTCAAATGATCAGCTCATCTTCAAGCTCTGCAGAAGCCTGATAATGATCCTGATCATTTGAATCAGGTGTGCTGAAAGAGGGAAACATCTAAAACATGCTGGATACTGGCCCTCGAGGACCGGAGTTTGACACTCCTGGCCTCCAGAATCCAAAGACATATCATCTTTAGGGTTATTTTCAGTTTACAGAACATCAAAAAATGTAAATATTTTAAACATTTTCCATCAAACTGTTCTGACAGCAGGGTATTTTTTTGTTACATCTGAAACAGAGAGATGCATTGCATTTTTGTGTTTATTTGTCTGATCAGTTTAGCATGGATGATGGGAGGAAGGGAATCCATGGTGGAGGATGATGGGAGGAAGGGACTCCATGGTGGAGGATGATGGGAGGAAAGGAATCCAGTGGTGGAGGATGATGGGAGGAAGGGAATCCAGTGGTGGAGGATGATGGGAGGAGGTGGGTGAGGGAAATTTAGGAAAAGAGAATGAACGTTACGCGTCTCTTATGGTATTCTCCCGTCTCTCTACAGCATTCCTTTTTTCTTTTTCTTCTCTGTCTTTAGTTTTCCTCTTTCTCCTCTCATCTCCTTCTCCAGCTCTTTTTTTAGAGCATACAATATATTATAATATGACGTTTTGAGGACATTTTCGCCGACATACCACGGTATGACGTTTTTGTGACATTATGAACGACATACGTACATGTGGTGTGAGGTTTTTGAGACATTTTTGACGACATAATGTGTTCCAATTCATGCAGCTGGAAAATAAACAATTATTAAACGCAGTACTGCCACTGGGCCAGTGCTAGAGGGCATAGATCACTTGCTGCAATTATGCTGTTGCTATGCACTTGGGGGCAACATGGGACTTACTGAACGACATGCTTTAATATTATGTTTTTGTGATATTTTTGACAACATGCTATACTATAATGATTTTAAGACATTATTGACGACATACAATAGTATGACATTTTGTGCCTTTTCGGACTACAGATCATACTATGAAGTTTTCAAGACATTTTTGACGACATCCTATACTTCAACGATTTTAAAAGGCGAGCTCCTAAAATCAAACAACAACATATATTTCGGTACCTCTTCTTCTCCAAAGGCTCAATCCACAATAAGCTATTACAATCCATCAAATTATTATTCATATTTCATCAACTGAAATGACCAGCGGTACCAGAAGCTCAGTATTTTGCTGGATTTGGAGCTTGATCTCCTCCAGCTTGCTCACCTTGTTGACGCACTCTTCCTTGGCCAGGCTCTTCTCCTCAGTGTCTTCACTCTGCTTCTGCAGCTCCTCTGTTTGTATGAAGCTGCCCTCTTTTGCTGCCAGCTCAGATCTGACACAGCCCTCCAGAGTTTTGTAATTTTTTTTTTTTTTTTTTTGCCTTTCAGTTTCGCTCTGGTGAATGTCTGTCTTGATTGTTTTCAGTTTGGCTAAGTTCTCTCCTACCAGTGCCATCATTTCAGTTCATTGGAAGCTGCATTCTACTTTTCCTGGATGATGTGGCTTGGTTTTTTTTCACCTCCTGCAGAGTTTTATACACGACAGTCACCTCTTCCTGCTTTACAAACCACCAGGATTCCTTCTCTGCACCGCTTTCAGTGACAGTTTTGTCAAAACAGCGCTTCACCATATTGACCTTCTTGCCTCCCAGAGCTTTTGACCCTCTTGGTCTTAATCTGCTGGATGCCCACGTTTTCTTTGAAGCAGCAGACTTCCTTCTCCTTTTCTTTTATTTTCCCATCTGTCTCCTGGCCCTTGATGTCAAATTGTTTTTGACTGGCTCTTGCAGATTTTAGAGCCTTCACCAAACTGTCCAAGTCCTGTCAGGCCATGAACAGAGTTGACACTAAAGACTCTTCTTTTTTTAATCCAGCAGCTTTTCTTTTTCTTGTTCCCAGCTGACTCCGTTTGGGCATTCAGAGGGGTTTGCTGCTGGGTGTTTAGCACTCTGCTGAGAGTATGTCTATGTTGCTGAGCAGCATCTTCTCACTGCATTTGTTCAAGTGATTAAAACAAAAATATACAAACAGCAGGCAAAGATAGTTCACAATTAAATGAAATTTAGCTGTTTTCATCTGCTTAAAAATCTTTAAAGCCTTTTTTATAACGAGTGCAAACCAAAATAGTCGAAATATTGATGAAAATGAATTTAACTGACTAGCGGTAAAACTGGCTAATCACTGTTCTCAAAACAAAATGCACATGTACCACACATGTTGCACTTCTCTTGGTTTCAAAAACAAATATTGTTTAAAGCATAAACAGTAACAATAGAAACAATTTTAATTTTCATGAAACAATTTTAATTTAAAATTGTCTCTCTCCATTAAAATTAATCATCACACAAAATTTTGCTTTGTAGCACAGCACTTCACGTGACCTGCAAAAAGCATAACTCATGTAGAACATCTACTATAAATGCATATGTCCACATTTAAAATGTTAACCAAGAAGGCATCAACACCCATCCATCCATCCATCTATCCATCCATCCATCCATCCATCCATCATCTATACACCCCTTAATCCTCTGCAGGGTTGCGGGGGGACTGGAGTCTATCCCATTTGGCTTAGGGTGAAGGCAGATTACATCTTGGACAGGTCGCCAGTCTATCACAGGGCTACACAGAGAGACAGACAACCAAGCACACTCTCATTCACACCTACGGACAATTCAGAATAATCAGTTAACCTAAGCATGTTTTTGGATTGTGGGAGGTAGCCGGAGCACCCGGTGAAAACCCACGCTGCACAGGGACAACATGTAACCTCCACACAGAAAGATCCCAGGCGTCCCAACTGGGATGCAAACCAGGGACTTTCTGTCATCAATACCACTAAATAAAAATTCATCTCTCTCAGGTTTTGCAAAACTGAAAATATTTTGGTTCAGAATAGTTTCATTAAGCTTAAACATAGTAACTTAAAAGTCAAGCAAAAAATCCTCAGCAAACAACTGTAAAATCACAAAAACTAAATACATGCAAAATGTTTGTGAAAAGTAATCTCCTCTCTAAGTTAAAGATGAGGTACAATAATTGTATTTGTTGAAATGTCAGTGATAAGATGAAGAAATAAATAATATATATATATATTTTAATTGTTTGGTTATTCTGTAAAGATCAAGCTAATTGTAAGATGGTAAAAAAAGATTTGCGTAAAACTGTCAACTTTTTTAGAAAGTCTCACTTTACCTGTCCATGTTGGCTGACTACAGTTAGTGCACAAACCCCTGGAGTCTAGAATGGTTAGAGTTATAATTGCTTGTCATTGTATAGATTTTTTGGCTCCTCTTACTCAGCCTTCATTTGACTTGATTAGGTACAAACATCACATCTACAGCTTATGTAAAAATCACATAACCTGATTCACTTCAGGTCTCATAATGCTGTTATTATTAGGATATTATAATATCTCTGTACCCTCAGCAACATTACTGGACACACCAGTACTCCTATTTTAATATTTTTCCCTAAGGTCAACCACAGTTTGAAGTTCATACAAGTGCACTGACTGCTGTCTTTATGAGACACCTACTCTCTCACACAAAACTACAACTTGATATTTCATCCACTTGATGGAGACAGTGCTGCAGAAATAGACCACTGCGTTCCCTGCTTTGGTACAGTGACTCTGGAAACCCTCCTTAAAGAGTGGAGGCGGTTAAAGTTGCACAGTAATGCCAAAGGTTTAGAAGTGAGATGTTCAAAAATCACAAATGGGTGTAAAGTTTACTTTGGGCCACTGTGTAATCCCTGCTCCATGTGAATACTAGCAACCAGTGAACTCAACCTGTACCAGCATCCCATTAATGTTAATGATCCAGAGCATTTCAAAGACAGATGCATATATTTGAAAGCTTCAGTTAGTATTTGCTTTGGAGAACCAGGTTATTAACCCCCCCAAATAATCAACAAATCAATTTTGATAATAACTTGAACTAATTTTGATTTAGTATAATTCCCAACCATATTTAAACTTAGAGTCACCCTCAGCAGCTGCAATATAAAAGTGGCATTTATATTCCTATTTCTATCACTCACAACAAGAACTTTAAATGTATTTTGTCTGTATTTGTCCTTGCATGTACCTCAAAAGGTGTGAATTATAAAAAATAAATAAGGCCAAATTGTAACAAGTGCTTCTCTCAGGAAACAGCGTGAATGCAGAGACGCGACAAATGTGTTCAGACAGATTTTTTTCCCCTACAACTTCTCTTTCTCGTTCTCTTTCGTGTTCTCTTTCTCACCACGGTGAATGATTACCTCTGAAATGGGAGATTTATGAAGGGGAAACACAAGTGAGGCGGCTTTCCTTGGTCGCATAATGAATTTTTCATTGTACGCCTTCAAAACCGCTACTCTCCATATGGTTGTACTGGCTAGACAGAGAAGACGTTCAGTGACAGCTTAAGGGGTCCCTCCTCTGAATGAATTATGGCTGATTCTTGTACGCTCACACATTTCATTGATCACTCTGACGTCTGCTTTTTTCACAGAGGCTCTCACACCGGCTCTCCACACTGAGGCCATGAGCTCTCTCAAACAGTGGGTTTGAATTATAAAGCTAATCTGGTTTCAAGGCTGCTTACTTTGAGCATTTTTTCTTTGCACAATGGTGGGTAACTTCTGTTCTCCTCCCTGAATTTTGAATAAAATTAGTATGTGTGTGTGCAGCCATGTGTGACATGACCTAAGGTCACAAAGAGGTTTTGGAGGTTTGGGTTTAAATGCTTGAAAACCTTTGCTCGTATAGGACTAAAGCAGAATGGCCATCTCCTGATGTGAGGCTCATGTCTATGTACTGATAGGTTATTCACTGAAGCACAGACAAAATAACAACAGTACAACAGTGATATAGGAGAGGGAGACATTTTGTTTTGTATAAAATTGTTTATTTTACCCCAGTATGTACATATCAAATCTACAAAATATGCACAATGTTAAAATATTATCAGTGATTTACCCCTCACTCAGTTGTGTGTCGTAGCCCTTATTATATACAATCCCAGGCCATCATTAATCAGTTTTTAAATAGGATACATACAGGATATAGCTAACATATCACAATGTAGACCGACCAAACAATTTACACAACATACCAACATCACCATGTAAAAAAATCAACAGAAAACGCATGTTAAAATATTAATCTGTATTTAATTACATTATATTAATGTCTGTGCGAAGCAGTTACCAGTGTAACACGAGGTTAAAATACAGTACAGTTTGAGACTTACAGCTTGGGGCTGGGGTCGCTTTCCATCCCCGTTCAATCAATTAACAAATTAAGTTGAGACAGGAACTAATGAGAGAGCATTGATTTACTTCTTTGTCCAATTGCCTCCTGAACTGAGAGTGAAACAACCCCAGCCCAGATGTAGTCGAGGTCAGGCATGTGTGCTCTTCTACATTTGGTAATAAAAAAAAAAAACACTTGATTTATTCAGAATGGCCCAGCTGTCTCTACTGGCGAGTGTTTTCATTAGTCTAATCCTGCTTACATCTCACCATCAATAAATAAACTTCCTCTAACTCTTTGCAGTGTTCAACCTTTATAAGAAATCACTGAAAATGCCCAGTTGGGATAAAATGACAAAGTCTGACTTTAGAGAATATTATCAGTAACATTCGACCGACTCCTAACAGGACAAAATTAGGTTAATTTGCGTACACAAAAGCAATACTTGTTAGAGGTTGTGCTCTTCCCCTTCGGTGCTCGCAGCAATGTTTTGGCATCATTTTTTTTAAAAGCTTAAAGTCTGAATGGCACTTTTATCTATACACACAATGATACATAAGTCGCACTCCCTGCACATGCACACAAGACACAAGTTTGAGGTTCGAAATAGTGCCGCAGACAAATTAATCCTTCTCTGAGGAAGTGGCAAACGCTGAAGGCAACACTGAACAGTAACCCACACTTTGCTTCAAAACACAAATTCATACGAACTTCTGAAGGTGGCTTGCAGCCTATTTATTCCCTGCTCTCTTTGTGCTGTGAAACTTAAAGAGGGTCGACTACCCCGCTGCCTGTTGTATCTGAACCTCTGATGCTTGTGAGCTGCTTGTAATGATGACAAAACACCCAACTGAGCTTAAATTCTCACACGACCTCCTTGTTCATTTACAGATACCAGGGTTCTTCAGGAACCGGTTCTCATCTTGAAATGCAGGGTTTTTACTGCCGTCACCCTACACAAGAGGCAACTGTGCAGAAATACTTTCATCAGTCTCTATGAGTAGGCACTGTCGGAGTGAGGAGAACAGGCAGAGAGTGTTGAGCCATGTGGACAGGTCAGTTTCTGCTTGTTTCTGTTCTGTTGGATCTGAATCTTCTCATTTGTCGATGCAGTGTCGCCAACAACAGTCCCACTGGCTGTTACTCTTGAGACAAAAAACAAAAAACAGGTGAAGAGGTTGGATGGTAAGTGAGGGAAAATGATAAGGCTAAATCCACAAATGTAGCAGGTGGGTCAGAAAATACTAATAGGAGCTGCATGCCAGGTATCCTTGCATCAGAGCACTGGATATAGAAGGAAGGTGGCGGTCAGTCGACTCTGATCACCGCAAGATGAGGCTCAAGAGTGTGAGGGCCGACGTGACTCATCCAGCCAGGCGGTCAGGCATCTACCAGTGGAGGAATAAAGGGGGTAAAGTGTCCTGTTTACTTATGATAAGCGACTCACGGTGGCGGAGGCAGTCGCACGTCGAGCAGGCTGTAGGCAAAAATGTTCCAGAAGACAGCACAGAGCACGAACAAGGTGTAGACACAGAAAAAGATCCAGAACAGGGACTGCTCCTGCAGTCGCTGCTCGTAGTTTTGCAGGACCACCACGCCCAGTGTCAGGCCGACCACCACCCCTCCCAGGTGAGCTACGAAGCTGGGATTGGGACAGGGAGGAAAGGCTGGAGGGTAGAACCGCAGCCACACTGCTCGACCAAACTCTACACTCACTGTGAGCCGAGAGAGAAAGAAGGAAAGATGTGAGGTAACAGAGTGTGTATATAGATATATATAGATGCACTTATTAAAATAAACAGTCCTTTCTCTAAGGTAGAAAACAAGACTAAACCTCTTGAAACAACAAACAGGAATTTTATACTTAAAAGACTTGGAAGATACCTGATTTAATACCTTTCACTTCCATCAAGTGTCACTTATTAATGTGCATATGTCAAAGGTCACAAGTAGATTAGCTGTTGTCAAACACTATGTATATATGCAAACCACCTCTACTGCAAAAATTACTTGACATTGTGTCAAGCAGCACTACATTTTTGTTTGTATCTGTAAGCTTGGAGGCACAAGACATGCATCTACAGCAGGTAAAGAGTAAGCTTTGCGACGCACCACTGCATTACTAGTTAATTTTAAAGTGAACTTTTAACCTTTCAACCACTCCCTTATTTTTGCCTGGAATACTGCATTGCTTTGCAAAGGAATCTGCTCGTCTTGCATAGAAAAAAAATAAGTTAACATTGTCACACTCGGTAGGTTTTCACAGTGGGAAAATTTTAACATGCTGAAGATGCACTGCCAGAAACCTCAAAGACCCCCTTTGGTGAAAATCAAAGTTTTTTACTTTGCTGACATGTCCATATGGTGTTTTCTATATGCTAGAAGACACACCGTGAGCAAAATAAGCTGTCAGTACCACAGCTGGGATTTCATACAAAATTTGACATTTTGTAACGCAGAGTAGTTTTACAGTGTTTGAGCAGAGTTGCAGGTGAGCTGGTGTGCTACAGCTGCAGCAAACAGGGAGGGGTGGATGGAGAAAGAGACAGGGACTTCACAGATTTGTAGATTCTAGATGAATAAACAGTATAGGAGATACATACATAAAAATTTAAAGGAAGGAAAAGATTATTTCCATCAAAAAAAACCCTCCATATAAGCGACTGACACGTGTTTTTAGGGGTTTATTCAATGACCAGAGACTTTGTATTACAGACTTTGGGGCAAATTGTATTTTGCTAATCAGGAATCTATATTGCAACATTAATTTCTGGTGGCAAAGCTGAACAAAAAGCATGTTAAAAGCCTAACTCATGTGTTACTGTAAAGCTGAGGTGAGTGTGGGAGTGTACGATATTCATTCAGACTTACTGCAAACCAGAGCCATGGCCATCCGAAATAACTTAAACTGACACTTCATTCCTGACCAGTTCTACAAAAAACAGGAAAGAGAAAAGAGAGGATGTAGAAATCATAAGGATACACAGTTCTAAAGATAAAAACAGAGCCAACTGTGCTGGAAGGTCAAGTCCTCCTCAGACACACACACACGTATGGTGACATTAAATGGCACAAGATTGTGCCCTTTGTCTCAATTCACGTCAACTGTAAAAGCCCCAGAGACACTCTGACCCCCAATCTGCTCTTGCTGTGTTAGATAATAAGATTTCAGAGGAAAGCAGGAAGACAAACACTCCAGCCCGACCTCAAGAATGTTGTGGAAGATCTGGCAGGGTACATAATGAGAACTCCATTGCACATAATAGAGGTTCACCTTGAGTGATGCCTCTGGCTGAGGAGGGGCGGGAGTGGGGAGTTAGACCAAACAGAGTAGACATAGATGTCAAAGGACAGCAGAGGGCATTGAGATGGGATTCTATTCGCACTCTGTCACATAAACATGTGCGCACGCTCACACAGTTTTCTGATCTTTGAAGGAAAAGGAAAAACTGATGGTGAGGAATGTATGGCATCTGTAGATAGAGAAGCACCTGGTGGGGCCCAGAACAGGCTGCTGTGATAATGTGGTGATGCTCTGTCGTGACAGGACAACTGAATGATGTGATAATCATCTACACAACCACATATGTGCACATAAAAACACAGAAACTTACCATTACTACATTTGCCAAATGTGCTGAGACCAGGGCGTACACTCCCCCAGATGACCCGACCACTGGAGCCGTCATATCAGTGACAGACACAGCCAGAGACCCTGCAGCGGTGATAAAGGCCACAGGTCAGTGAACTTGCTTTGGGCAAAGTTAGAAACAAAAGAAGACAACCTTTTATTATCTGCATCTTGAAAAAGATACCCAGGTGTTCTCCTTTGTGCAAAGCATTTATTAAAACCATTGTTTAGCAATCACTCTGCTGTTTTTCTTTTTTTGAGGGTTCAGATAAATTTAAAATCATGAATCATATCATCAGGGAATCTGAGTGTTATGAAATAAAGACCAAATCAGATACTTTTGACTGAGGCATGAAGTCTTTAAATATGCAACAACCACTTTTTTGCCTGCCATCCAGTGACAGAGAAAACAAACTAACATTGCCAATTTACCATCAATTACTCGGAGCTGACATAGCAGACAGTTGCCTATGTATGCATCCAGCAGATAGAAAGTAACACTGGTTGTGTTGGTGTCCACTCAAATCCAATATTGACTTTTCTTTTAGCTCTCAATCAACTCCTGTGGGAAATATTAGGCTCCTAAGCTGCTAAGTGCTCCACTATATTCACCACTGTGTCTGTCATTTGCTGCAAATAAGATAAGAAACTGCAGGGTTTTATCAAAGCTGCCCTAATGCTGAAAAGGATACTTTGAGAGCAATGATAGTGAACAGTGAAGTTACAAGGCAGGAAAACAAGACACTGAGTCGAAAGATGCAAAGTTGTGATAACTGTTGTGTTTTATCTTTTTTGTACACTCTTGGGACATAGGCTGTATACACAGGTCATGATTAGTGACACTTGTACACACATAAAACAAAAGTAATTATCCTACGTTATTTAAAATATTCATTATAGATTATTTAAAGTGCTCTGAATAATAAACATTTGTATTAGATTTCTGCAGCCTGTTAGTTGGCCCCTTTTGAGATAAATGGATGCATATATAATGCAAATTTGCCATAACATGATACAGTACTTAATGATACCATGCTGTTTATTTAAAATTTGAAATGTGTTGCATGTGCCAATTTTGAGTTGGAGCTTTTACTATTCACAAGGAAATGCAAATATTTCTTCCCTTAGAGGGTCATACAGACAGATGCCGTGACTAAATGGCTAATTTAAACGGTTTTTGTACAAGCTGTGGCCATTTGCACAGTGAATACATCTATTCTAAATGGCATAAAGGCAGCTTTGCCACTTGCTATTTAATGTGGGTGTATTATAAATAGGCGTCCGTGAGCAGAGGCTTGCTCATACTGTACCAGCACATGCTGCGATATTTATGTAAAACAAATACATTCAAAGAAACTGGGCAGCAGCAAACAGTGAATTGCTCTCTTTAGCACCTTGGTACCAATTCATTGCGTGCACAAAAGATTCAATCAAGCATAGAAAAGTTTAAATATGAGGTGGGGGGCATTCAGAGGCAGACATTTGTTCACACTGCAGTCTCTGTGCAAGAAACAGAATAAAAGAAAAAAAGGAGACATGTTGAGGTGGACTATTAAATTACCCACAGAAACACTCTCCTCCACTCTTCTGCTTATTTTCCTTCTTGTTCTCTCTCTCTCTCTCTCTCTGCATCCACTCTCTGTTTTGCAGTTTATCTTTTCCTTCCCTACGCTCCACAGCACTGAACTCTGTACATTTCTGATGCTAAGTATATGAGACACAACTGCCCACACCACAAAGAGAGCATAAGGAGCTGTTGATGAATGGTCTCACACTTTGCCTACTGTATTTTCACCCACTCTCTTTCTGTTTCTCTCACAAGACAAATAAACTTTTTTTGGGCTTAACACACAAAAGTATGCATGCATGCTGTAAATTAGAATTGCTGTTATAAATATACAGAATCTTATAATTAACAGTTATTCATTGTTTCTTTTAGGCTGTTGCTCTTTCCTCCAGTTTATTAGATTTTTCCCATTTTGTGGCTGCAGATAATACAGACGAATTTAACAGGCGTTTGAGCCCCAGCTGCAGGGGTGGGTCATTCTCTTGGCTGTGCAGTGTCCATTTCTGATCCTGATTAGAGTCTGGATCACTTTGGGACAAGTGGTTCCAGAAATTCTCTGTTTTGTCTGTAATAGGAACACATATTTTATAAGTTCTTCTGATTAGTTGGACTCCAGTAAGTCTCTTTTTTCATGGGGACATAGCAATGTTTTATAAAAATTATAAATGCTGTGTGACATTTATGTAAACTTTTTCTAAATGCATAAAAGGTTCTGTGTTCCAGGGTCCTTACACTTATGATATATTGTATAAATGAGGATACGTGTTGGTGAGTAGTTAAGTAATCCTTAGTTTCGCCAGACTTCAGGTTTTGTCGTATCTCGCATTTCGTTTATGATCCCAAGTCCTTGAAGAGATTCTAGTACAAGAACTTGCAGTACTTCTTCAGTGGTACATAATAAAGAATAAATGTAAACAAAAGAGATGGTCTCACTGAACAGTGAACCTCCTTTACATGTTTAAGCCCTCAAAAATCTCCTAAATCTAAAATCAACTGACTAAGCTGAAGCTACACTTGACTAACCTCATAAAATTGTACATTACTACAGCTGCGTGGGCGATGTCAAGTTTCACCTTTGTGTCTTTCTAGCTCTCACACTCACACAAAAAAACGTAGTATAAAAATATGGTATGTAATTACATGTTATATAGGATGCTTATGGTGTTATAACCATCCTGTATAGCATGTAATTACAACAGACAAAAGGAGCTCGACTTCAAATCGCCATAAGGAGTTATGATTGGATGAGCCATGGTATTTCAATCATGATGCTATTTATAGGATGCGAGTACTGCATGAGGTCAATGAAAACACACACACACACACACACACACACACACACATACTAGTTCTTGTACACAAGCATGAGAAAATGTGTTATTACAATAAAAGTGAATTAGAAAAGCAGAGTTTCCTAAACATGGTGACAGAATGAGGCCACTGTAAGGACATCAATTGAATTCAGTTGTTTTTGCATCATATTTGAATGGTGTGTGTGTATTTTTATATTGTACTGCATGTGTGTGTGTGTGTGTGTTTTCTTATTGCTTGCTTATCAGTATAGTGTAGTATAAATTACTTAATTAAATTTATGAAAAAACACCAGATGGTTAATGTGTGGGCTACTGTAACACAATATTCATACTGAAAACACTGAAAATGGAACAACAGTGAATAAACTGTGTCTTAAACTACATAAAATGGCAACACTGTACCACCTGTAGAGACTTACTGCAGTCGTATCCCTTTGATTTGTGATTTTTAGATAAGGAATAGGAATACACAGTGATGTCATATAGTAAAGTAATAATAATTCCTGTATCAAGTTTAAAGTAGGAGGGCAAGTTGAGTTACCATCAAATGGTGTCTACAAGTTTTCAAACCGGCACTGAAATCATTCCGAATTATTATAAAAACTTTAAAGGACAACCCTAAGTGAGTTTCAATTCAGTGTGCTTGAATTCAGGTCTATGCTGCCAAAGTAAAATGTGATTGAAAGTGAAATTAAAGGACATTTGAAAAGCTGAACCTGACATTTAGCACCAAACAGGACGTACTTATATTTCTTCTCAGGTGTGTGCAGCATAATGCGCCTGACTCATCAAGTCATTCAATATTGCGTAGTAATCTAAGCAGTCAAGTAATTACTCAAACACACACACACACACACAACCTAATGAAATATTTCTTACATTAATTGTGTCAACTGTGGAAAATATCAGTCTAAACTTTAAATCAAGTACCGCGTTTAAATCTAATTGACACCTCCTGAAGTCAAAATTAAACGGTAATATTCAAATTGCTAGTCTTTAGATTACAGTGTTTCCCCTTCCTCTATGCTCTTCCACACACCCAGACACCTGCTCAGGACACTTCCACCTCTGTTTGGAGTTTAGGCAGTGTGTCTGTACAGGGTGACCTCCATCTCTGTAATTACCTTGGTTTAATAACATTATTTTAGCACTGTGGCTGCGTGTGCACACACACACACACACACACACACACACACACACACACACACACACTCAGACAAGGACACAGTCTCTCATAGTCCCTCAGAAGGCCCCAGGAGGCCGGTAGTTTTTAGAGTCGAAAGCAGCATCTCATTTTTCTTGGCTCTTCTTCCAAAAGAACAGGGGACATAATTATGTACATCAGTGCTCATGATGAGGAAAACCAACAGCTTAGCTGCACATTGAGCTGACTGAAGCTACCAAGGCATTACAGTGGTGCTCTACGGCCTTTATATATGTATTTATATTTTGTTCACTTTTTTGTCTGCATGTTGTTTTTTACACACTTGTTTCTGTCTGTTGCTGCACCTGTCTTACAGCCTCTGTACAGACAAGCTGCTGCTTTATTGTGTCTATGCACTTGTCTGCTTTCCATAACAGAGTACTTTGTGTGTTTACATGCCAGTCCATTGTTTCCATTAAAGTGTGAGCATGTGTGTTGGCTCTAGAGGGTCATAGACCTTCCGCTGAGTCATTACTTGACCTCTGATCTTTGGCTTGACCCCTGTATGTGCCAGCTGAGCCTCCTCCCATTGCTTGTTATATTTATTCACACAATCTGACAGTCTCATTATGCAGCAAAATATAAAGTAGTTGTTTGCGTTTAACTGATAATTTACAGTCTAGCATGAGTGGAAAATGAAGGAATAAGCTAAACTGTTTAAATGTCCTTAAATCACTGTAAGAAATGCATAGATACCAATAGATATTGGACATGAACATCTGTTACATTCAAACCCTTACCAAAGTCTTCACACAATGCTGATTAAGCCCACCGCTGACTTGGTAAATCTCTCTGTATCTTGTAATATACCAGAGTTTTACATCTGGTTACTGTGGCAACATTGCTGTGTTGGTAGTGACATGTTTCACATTAACCAGTGATGGGTGATTTTTCAGCTGAAGAGTGGAGCAACCACAGCAATGAAGACAGAGTAACCTACAGCAACTGTAAGTATTGCTGAGCCTATGGTGAAAAAACCAAGGAAATGTTCAAGAAGTGTTTTTTGATTCCACAGTGAAAGAAGAAACTCAGCATTTAAAGGAAGGAATGAAGTCTAAAAGAGAAAACAACCACCAGTGAGGCGTACAGGACCTATAAAAAGTATTCAACCCTCTTGGAAGTTTATTCCAAAGGGGGTGAATACTTACAGACTGCATCAGGTTGTCCCCCAGGATTCCCTTATATGTTGCTGCATTCATTACAAGCCTTCCAGGACCTGCTGCAGAGAAGCATCCCCACACCATGATGCTGCCACCACCATGCTGCATACACTACAATCACTTGAGACACATTCACTGCAATCATGCTCTCTATGCCTCCATGTCACTAACTGTGTGACTTCCAGCACCAAATGACTGAACCTGTGTTGAATTAGGTGAGTCACTTTAAAGGGGGTAACAACTTGTAATGCAATCACTTATTTTACTTTGTAAAACTGTTTTTGTTTGACATGAAAGAGTATTTTTTGTAAATTTTTGCCAGAAAAGCCTATTCCATTGACCATGATTCAATGTTGAAAAGCAATAAAAAAGGAAAACTTGTGAGGAGGAGTGAATATATTTTTGATAGACGTTATACATCAGAAGCACACGTCCACAATGTTTCAGTAATTACTCTCACTACCAGATGGAGGAGACAAAAGTTTGGCACTGCAGGGTAAAGGAACATAAAATAAACAATAAAATTTGAACATAAAACTTTATAGGAAATTAAATCTTTCAGTATGGCTTTCTATCAAATAAACTCAGAAACCACCATCCTAACCACTGATAGCCTAAAATTGCAGTCTATAAAACGCTGGTTCATATATACCACATATGGAGTGATAAGCAAATATTCACTCGCTGCTAAATGCTGCATGTTCTGGCTCGAGTCTCTCTACTGCCAAACCTGGAAAAAAAAAGAAAACAGACACAACAAATCCAAACATTGCAGCCAACACAACCAGAGCGTGCCTCCCTTTTTCCGCTGGTGGTCGATATCTAATTAAAATAGCAGACGTGTGTGTGTGTGTTGGTCTGTGCGCATACATAAGCGTGTGTGATTTATGGTGCGTTTCCTCCTCATTTCACTGTGAGGTTAATGCTACAGGCCACCGCAGCTGGTATCCCCAGGGTGTTTGTCAGTGACCCAGACACACACACACACACACACACACACACACACACACACACACACATAGACTCAGAGACGTGGAGGAAGAAATGGACAGGAAATTTCATGAATATTAAACAAAACCTCACTGGCTGCAATTCATATCACGCAGTCATTTCTGTCTTTCTTCTCTCTACCAGTAACAACCCTCATTTACTGCAACAAGGCGCCATGTTTCCATCAACAGGAAAACTCTCATCTGAAAAAGTAGCTCAATATTTCCACTCCAGTAATCTCGCTAGAAGTGTCACCCCCTGGCACCAGTAAAGTTTTAGAAAATGCCAAAGAAATCAAAACTGGGGCCAATCAATGTTCAGTGACTCTGTACAGAAAACAGAGCTCATGATCACACACACACACACACACACACACACACACACACACACAAAAATGTCTTTTTGCTGAACAGGGATAAACAATGAAATTGCACCGCTGCCTGAGGTTGATACGGAGCGAGGAAGGAAGCGGTGACATTTTGTTCAAAGCTTCTCTTTTCTAGTCCTTCACTCGGTTTCTCTTAATTTCCAACCACCTCCTCCCCTCTTCCATTTCAATGTTTCTCATATCCCGGTTCCCCTCTCCAAACCCTCTCAATCTTATTAACACTTATGAATTCATCTCTCTTCTCTTTCTTCATCCCTGCCTCATACAGTCCTCTTCCTATTTTATCATTACTGTGTGCGCCTCTCTGACTGAGCTCTGTTTGAGCGGTTTTCCTCTGCTCTATTGTAAACAAATATGCAGGGGCTTTGAAGGGGCTCTGTCAACCCCCTACATCCCAACGCGGCCGGGAGGAAAACAGAAACACAAAGCCATCTGTCCTGAAAATACCCCACACACCCATATCCATCATGTTCTCACTGACCAGCATCAACCAACACACTGGACGGAACCCGATAGGCTGTTCAGTGCATAATGACACACAACAAGCAGATGGAAAAACGGTGGAGTCGAACAGCAAAACCCTTCAGTGTGTGTTTGTGTTTTGTCTTGGGGATGTAGAAACTTACCCGCCAGCACACCACACACATAGACCAGTCCAATCCTCAAGGCGCCGTGGACCATTTCTAGAGGGACTCCCACCAGCAGCTGCATGGCCATGTTGAGGCTCAGGTGTTCAATCCTGCAATATATATATAAATACACACATACACTTAAACACACAGAAAAAAAAATATCCATATTTAATTAAAAGGCTTACAATAGTAATCCAGAATGCAATAAAAAAATAAATATGTTTGATCAAAATACAGGAAAATATGAAAGGTCACCACAGACAAAGTGACCTTTAAATAGTTGTAAAGAGTAAAATGTTAATGTAAAAATGTAAATGTTAGCTTTAAAATGTTTCTTATGTGGGGTATGATAAGAGTTTGAAATGAAATGCCATGTGCAATGTGTGAAACAGAATTAAAAGTGTGTTCAAATTAATCATGAATATATCTTTTCAGAGGTATTGTTCCACTTACTTTGACTAATCAGTGCAGTGATATTTGTCATTGGAACTACTTTATACTCAAGATATAGCCCCTATAAAAACTCTGGACATTGTGTACTGCATATAATAACCAGAGTTATTAGAATTTCAGGAAAGACATTTTCAGCACTGCAAACACAACAAATGAAATTCTACTCATTTCCACTGTGTCAGACTGAAGACAAAAATCTCAGAAATGTTCATTTATAAGCAGAATTTTCAACGTGCCATTCAATCAGAAAAATTAATGAAGTCTGAAATTATGACGTTTTTGTCAAAAGAACTTTCTTCTACATGTCTTATTTAAAAATATGGATCAAAATAAGCCATGTGCAGTAACCACATTATATAGAAAATAAAAATGTCTGCATTACTTGGCACAACCGAGAAGTCATGACAAGCAGTCAAGTGACAAACATTTAGGGACTTTTAGGCTGAACTGCAGGCTGTGCTTTCAAAGAGCAAAGAACAGACAAGTATGGACACTAAATAAATACGTATTTAGAAAAATATCCATGGTTTGTAGAGTCACCGTTTCTCCCAGTACTGATGACACCATCTAAAAATGTTGTACACGTTGATTCCTTTTTGTTATTTTTTTGTAAAATAAGTTTATTCACTTTTTATGATTTCTGGCACTCTTATTGCACAAAAGACATTTTTTAACTGTCTGTCCTTCTAGCCATGGTTATGATGTTTCCACAGGGGTGCAGGACTTTATACTGCAGTAAAGGATAAGGCCACAGTGAGAGGGTGAAATGTGACAGGATCAAAAAAACACCTAGAAACTACTTGGGATTCAGAAGGCTAAAGGGAAAATGAGAGCCAAACCTTAACACCTTAAAATATCTTCTAAGCCAAAACAACTTTCCAGATGAAACGACGGTGAATCCCACAATAAAAAAATCAAAACATTCAAAGGCAACAAATCTTCACATCTGAACAGCTGGAACCAACAAATGTTCCATTTTCACTTGATTAAACAAATGAACTGAGTGATCATCACTCGTTCATGGTTGTTTTTCTGTTCACTATCATTTACTGGAATCAATGCATGTCTGTAAGGCTTAAAACCACTACAATATGTACACAAAAAGAAAGATGCAGGAAGAAATTGGGATTTGATAAGTCTGCATGGTTCTCCACCGAGGTTTTCTTTTTGGAGGCAATATCTACTCAGTTTTTGATTTGAGAATTGGGAAGGATCTGCGTTGCTGAGCTGTTGACAGGATTACACAGTCTGTGTGGTGTGTGTGTGTGCAGCTACTGAGTATTACGTGTCCCAAAAATAACAACTAAATTCCTAACTGCACTGTTTAGAAGTGCTCAAACGCTATTTTTCCTTTTTTGACTGTGCTTTAAAACACACCAACATGGACCTATAGTGTCATTTATGACCGTCCACAAGTACTTCACATTTCTCCAATCATTACTCAGTCCATGACGCATGTATTAATATGTTTACCCCAGCTTGCAATCAGAAGCGCTTGATAATGACTTATTTCCCTGCCAGCATCATGCTCCAAATGTGAAGACCTGGATGTCATAATAAACTCTGTAAAAGCAGCACGTTTCCATTTCCTCCTGTGGGTGTCTGATGATTGACAGGAAACACACTGAACTATGGCACCATACAATAATAAAACGGAAACTGTGACAAAATCAAATTCTGGGCTTATGTTTACTGGGATGGAAGTTGTTTTCCACTCCGTGAAAGAGTCGGGAGCTTCTTCGAGGAGGAGAAGGAAAACGAGATTCTGCAAATGATAGAGACTGTGCACAGATACTACGGAAAAGGGCGACTTGATGACTATCACAAAAAAAGAAAACACTATAATCGTTTGAGAAGCACATGCAAGTTTTGTTACATGCCACTAATTTTAAAAAGGAGCTCCAAGACCATATTATTATTATGTTTGCTCACACATGCACAGAAATCAACTCCTTCATCAGACCACTCTGCAATCATGGACATAAACAGATAATTGTCGACACGTGCCAGTGCACTCAAACACCCAAACGTACACGAACAAAGACGGAGACGAGAGTCACACCACGTACAGATAGAAATGCACTCAGGCGGCATGAAAAGACAAACAAAAAGAATGACAAAAACATAAAAGAGGTGTGTGGCTGTTGCAAATGTGCCCAAATCTGCTCCCAGCATGTGGTTCAGTGCGATGACTGCAAACAAGGGATGGCCGCTTCATGCACACAAACACACATGCATTCACGGCTGGAAAGTCCTTCCAGGCAAACCGGACAAATTCAGCAGAATCCAAAAGGACAGCAGCGAGCATAATCCGACCTCTCTTTCAGCCTTGATCTCTCATTCTCTTCAGTCAGTTTCTCTTTCTGATTTCTGGCTCTGAATTATTGCATCATCTCTGTTTTCTGACAGACACAGAGTTTTTGTCTTTTAGAGTCAACCTTGTCCTGACCTGACGATGGATTCTGAACAAACAATCAGCTTTGGCATCCTACAGATAAACATTCCCCAAACAAACATGCACAGTTCCTCCAATGCAGACCTAAAAAAACACAAGACAAGGCCGATAATTTAGTTTGAAACAACAGAACCGACTCAACTACAATGCCGACATAGGGGATGGTTCCTGTGATCAGAGAGACAATGGGGAGTATTGATTGGCTGGGAGAAGCCTGTCCGAATGCACAAGGACAACTCCACTCTGAGTAACAGCGGCTATCTATTTCTACACTGCTAATGAGGCTGTGAGGAATGGGGCTGTGCTGTCAGGCAGATCTGTGGATGCCCATGAGAGGTCCTATTGTGTCCGGATGACCATGGTCTTTCAGGGCACTCAACAAAAGCACTCTTTTCCTCTTCGTCACTGGCTCACCAAACTACAGCTTTACTTCAGTTTTAGAGGCACAATTCAAGAATTTATATTAACTTTTTTGGACCATTCTTGATGAAGACACTTCATTAAATCTGTTAAATGATTATAAAAACTACATCAGCTGCTCAGTTTGTACAGTAAAAGTACTGCTTGCAACCGGGAGGGAATCTCAGAGTCACGGTTTAATCTCGCCCAAAGCTAATCTTCCTGAAGTTTTCACGGCTGCTACAGACGTTGTGTTTTGTGTGCGTGACAGAGAGCGAGAGAGGACAGAAAAGGAGAGTCTGCGTAATGCTCAGCTGAGGGATGTTTTGGGGCCAATATTTACATTTTGTTTCAGTGTTGGGAATGGAAAGGATCAGTACTGCTGAGCTGTTGACGGGATTACATGGTTTGCAGATCTGTGTGAGACACAGAGGGAGAGAGAGAGAGAGAGCGAGCAAGCAAATGTGAAATATGGAAACAGTGATATCAGTCAGTCGCAAAGCTTTGTCAGTGTCACTCTTAATGTGAGCAGTGAATATTGTGTAGCAATACACAGCAAGGCACTGTCTGTCCTGGTGGATAAATGGATCAGTGTTGTTGGTTTTATTCCTGTCCTTGACTTTTGTTAAAGGGCATCACTGTTTTCTGTCAGTGTAAAGTTAAGGGCATCTCATTTGTAATGAATGCAGCTACTTTGCCTACAAAACTCATGAAATCAGATTTTTTTTGCAACACAATGTATAGCACAGATTTTGCTAATTGAATGCCCTTCATTCTTTGTGCCATTACACAATAAGATCCCATACAAATCAGTGTTCAAAGGTTTCTATTTTCCGAACAACAGCATTGATTGTCAGCGTCAGAGTGCTTTCAACACAAAGAATATCTATGCATAAATCCAAAAATCTGAGGGATCTCTGGATTGATATGAGAAGTTGTGATATGCAGAAAAAAAGTATATCAAATGCACTCAATAGAATCCAGTGCTCTGTAATATGCGTTTGTTCAGTATCCAGAGCAGTTTAATATGCTGAACTATCAGTAAATGCATCCGCACCACCTTCGCTGGACACACGTTCCAAATACTGGATGGCAAGAAGCCCAAACCAGCTGCAATGACTGCAAATCCACAGAGAATTAGATTTAATTTGTAACTGAGTCCTGCTCTGTTTCAGCAGGAGCAAGCAGTTAGTCACCGATGATGAGGCACATTAGAGCACAATGTAGGAGCATTAGCAGGACAACACAGATGCTTGACTGAATTGCAGAATCACAGCAATGTGAAAATATGAAAAAATGAATACCCTGGATTTTTTATAAAATGGTTCTCAAGTGTTCTTTGTTCCATGGATAGACGTCCTCACTGGGCTTTGGATAGCTCAGAATTGGTTTAAAATCCTCTTTACAATGGCACTGCGGGATTAGGAGTTTCTATGTGAGCAGTCAATAGACCATTTCCACAAATTCTGACACATTTGTAGGGAAAGGTAATCTCTGCTAAAAAATCTTCTAACACTATATTTTACACTGAAGGCCACATAGTATTTAACAAAAAATGTACTACAGCGCTTCACAGCACAAAATGACAACCAAAAACAGCATGGACTCTATTCTTCCTGAGTGCATGCAGATAAACCTGTTGTTAATCTTTCTAGTTTTGTATTTTATAAAGGTGACTGCACTGAATTTCAGTTTTTCAGGCCCACATTCCCTGTTTTTCACTTTCCCTGATGAGCTCAATCATTTCATTATGTTCCTCTGCGATCAGTGTATGTTAAACATCCCACCTCCCTCCTTTTATCCCTCCATCCTTCCTGGTTTATCTTCTCACCATTACACCATCAGTCCTGACACTATCTCCTCAGAGCCTCCAGGTTCCCCTAAGTAAATTACCATTTTATTAGTTCTCTTTATTGCGTAAGACTACATTTACCTAAAGGGGTAATTAAACCTCAATGACCTGCCCTGAACTGATAATAAAATAGTCTCTCCTCCCAGGAAAGGAGAGAAGACGGCAGCAGAAGAGACACAGGCACAGGGTTTTTATTAAATTATCTGGTGAGTTAATATTTAGAGTTTTCTTTTGGCGCAGAAGAGTGATTATGAAGACAAATGTTCCCCACACTCAGTTATGACAGCATCATTCAAGTACACACACATTACACCAATAATCCAATAATAATCACTTGTTTGAGGACATAATTTCCCACAAGGTTATTTGGCCCTTGTTTATTTGTTTCATAACTTCACGGACACCAAATTCACCGACTATCATTAAACGTCCTCGATCTCTCATTTATCCATCTCTTACTTTGTATCTTTATTCATGTTCAGTCTGTTTCACTGAAAAATAACTGCTGTGTATTTTTGTTGATGAAATTGTTATGTAACAAGCTCTGATTCACTTCAGTTTTTCAAATGCCATAAACCCAAACCACCTAAGGCGTCACAGATACGCACAATCATTCCTACTCAACGGTGCCACACACACACACACACACACACACACACACACAAACACACCTCATCAAAAGCCTGACGTGAACAAACTGTAGTGGATAATTTCATGTAAAATGTGTTATTAAGACATTTTAAAGATTAAAGAATCTGGAAGTTGACCAAGGTTATTGAAACACTTGGTTTTGTATCTTGAAACTGCACATTGGTCCTAAATCCAAGATGTGAACTCACCCAGTGTGCATGAAGATGTAGCTGAGGAACCTCCAGGCCTGGGCTCGCAGCTGGGGGTGGTAAGGCAGGGGGCTCTTCAAGAAGGACGGACTGGACACCTGCAGAACCAAGCGGTCCAGCTGGAGCCCATAATACATGAACACGGCTACCTGGCAGAGCACAGAAGAATAAAGTAGTGATTTTAGGGAGTGATATTTAATCCACAAGTAATCGTCAGTTTTCTAAGAGGAGATATAAGTAATTTGTCTGATATTGGACCCAAGTTATTCCTTAAAGCTTACAAAACATACAAAAAATGTTTAAAAAGCAAAATATACGCATATAATGGCAGGTAAGATCTAACATTTCTGCATTGCAAGCATTTGTTACTTGTATTATCACTTGTTAAAGGTATCTTGGGGAGATTTTTTCAGTTATGTTTACACTGAGCGTACTAAAAGCATTTCAATTCCCATACAATATTTGCAGAACCAGTTATTTTAATATTTATATTTTCCACTGTTTACACCTATATTTAAATTTACAGACAGCTGCCTCCTCCATGCTGTGTTCCTTGCTGTGTAAATGAACCAGCTATTAGTTCAATAGCTCAAAACAGATCATGGTAGTGAGGGAAATGCTGCATCACACTGGATAATTCTTTGAGTTGGGTGACTTATGTTATTGCTGTCTAAAGTTGAAGGAATATTTATTCATTCAGCATATGTGCACATGATTGTGGGTGTACGTGCATCTTTATGAAAAGACCTGCTCATTAAAACATAGCTTTACAGCACAACCAGCGGTCAAACATCCCAAATAGAGCTCACATTAGGCACGTTTACATGTTTCTAATTGTACTTTTGGGGTCTACTAGAATACATTGACATGCTTTAATGTTCAAAAAACTATATTTTTCTGGTACTGTCCACTGCTGCCTCTTGTCACCGCTCTGTCTCTTCACTGTCATTTTAAAGCCTAGTCAGACCAAAGCACGGCAAGGCTGCTTACATACTGTAACCCCAGATCTGTGAGTATAAGGATGTAGTCTTTGCAGGAAATATTGCAGACTGCAAGGAAGCTCTTATGTCTTTGTCTGAGGGTGGGCTATACTAAAGGGCTAGGTAGGCATTATGCAAATATATTACCTGGTGACATAGATAAGTAACAGAAGAAAACAATGGACTTAAAATTAGGCCTCTCAGGCAGAAATGGAGCAATGTTTTCTGTAGGAAAGAACAGCTCCCTTTGGCGTGGTTTTGGGGCTTTAGAAGTTTTCAGGTCTTTTACATGCACAAGAAAGCAACCATAGAGCACACTACAGGAAAGGAAAAACCCAAAAAGCATAATGTAGGCTCAAAGGTATGGCACACATGCTGGACTCTCAAAGTATTTACCTCAGTGATGGTGATAGCTAGGATGAACCAGGGAGGGGGACAGTACGTGTAGCTGTCAAAGTACCACTTGCGGTCGACCTCACGGGGCAGCGTCTCGTAGGCGACGTGGCGGACCAACCGCTGGGACAAACCCAAGCCCACCTCATCTCTGAGACTGCAGCCCTTTAGCTGCCGGCTCCCCTGCAAAATGGCTCTCCGGAAACTGTTGGAGCGCTTATTGCTCATCTGGAGAAAGGAGAAACAGGGAGGAAGAGAGAGGTGAGGGACAGGCCAGAGATGTTCCTGTTTTAATATATAAACGCTATAACATCCATTTTACCTGCAAATGTGTGTATTTGTACATTTGAGTCAAGATACTTCGTTTTTTCAGTGTGTTAATATGAACTACTCAGTGCACTGCTGGAGTCTCAGCCACACAGACAAACCAAATCTCCTCAGTCCGGCACTCTGACACACCACTCCCACCTCGCTGTGGAAACAGAATCACTAAATCATCACCTAGCAACCACCATACCCTTCTCTTTATCCCTCTGAACAAAAGTCTCTGAAATGAAGTTCATTTCCTATATGGGTATATATATATATATATAGGTTTGGCACAACATCACAAGCTGTTAGAATCATACAGAATCACTGAGTTGGTGAGAAATGTAAAGGCCTTGCAAAATGACTTTCCAACTCTCGTATCAATGGTGCCATCGTCTATTTAGTTTCCACGTAGTCATTTTCTAAGCAAAGGTATTACATTTCTCAACCCTCACACTCTACTCACTATAGGTGCATCAGTTCATTTATTAACTCTCTGAAACCAAGAACCTGCCAGTGGATTTTAAAGGCAGTTTGAAAGACCGGTTATCAAAACCAGAAAGATGAAAACAGATAGAAGAGTATGATTTTCAGATCTCTGACAGTCCTTGATCTACTCATCTGTGACGCCATTCTGTTTGGCAAAAAACAAGTTTACAATCATTTCTCATTTAAACATTCACAAAAAAATAAAAGTTTGCTCTAACTGAATTAAATGTAAAAAAACATAAAATTTTTCTTTAAAAAAATAAATTGATAAAATTCTGCACTCCTCGACCCAACTGGGAAGCTATTAGTGACTCAGCTACAATCAACTATGACATGACAGAATTTCATACACTTCTTGCCTCAACTAGGCTGAACTACAGTTTATAATATGAAAACAAAGATCTATATATCAAAAAATCTATAGTATGTACAGTCACCATTTGTTAGAGTTGGCAACACCTGTGGAAACTTGGAAAAATGTTATACATGTTGATTACAGGATTTTTAACTTGATAAAAATCAAACTTTCACTTGTCTTTTTTTTTAGGATTTATGGCATTTATGGCACTGGTACACGGCACCAAAACACATTTTTGAATTTTCATCATTTCTCTGTCATGGTTGTGCTGTTTCCATAGTCATGCAGGACTTTATACTGCAGTAAACAAAAGGGCCCACATATATTATGACAGGAGCAAAATACACTTAGAAGCTACTTGGCTCAACTCAAATTATTTTTAAAAACATACCACACACTGAACAGTTCCAGCCTCTAAAATGGGATTTGTATAAACCAAGTAATTATTTGAATAATTTAGAAAATATTCAGTGATTTACTGACAAAGGCAGTCAAAACAAATGCATCTTCTGTTGAACAAGCATCTTACACCTTCACAAACTCCACAGAGAGGAGCAGAGGAATACTTTTCCTGCTAAATCTCATGTTAAAACTATACTTGAATCCACAGACCGAGGGATAAGGTCAGCTGTTCAGAGAGAGAATCTGTGACTGAATCACAGAAACACGTCCTTGACTTTTAGATGCAGAAATAATGAGGGCACATGCACTTTTCCCTAATCCCAAAGCAAGAGCTGAGAATGTTTCATCATACAGTGAAATTTCACCTCATCCAAATGAAGCATCCAGCAAACGGCTCAAAATCTACAATCAAAGAAAGATCACAAGATTTATCGCTTTCAGTGGTGCATCTATCGCCTTTTGCAAACAGCTTCTCTTCGAGGGGCAACAAATCAGTGACAGTGCAACAAGGAGGTCGGAGAAGTGAGAATTCTAAGTAGGTGTTTCAGCTGCTACTGTAGGAATAAGAATATTGTTATAATCAGCAATTCATGAACCCATTAAGCCGCAACAACAAAGCCTTTTACACACACTGGGTAAATGAATAAGAGACAAAACATTCACATAAATGAGTATCCATCCGACACGAGAATTAAGACTAATATTACAGATACTATAATAACAAACAGAAGATTGGTACGCTATGAACATAAAGAGTCTTTGGGTCAATGAAAATAAAAGAAAAAACGATTTTACAGGCCTGAGCTTATCTCAGTCATCTTATCCTCCGAGCAGACACTCAGCCACTGGCAATTGTTTGCATAGATGGCAAACAGATTGTGGTTTACAGCTGCTGCATCAAAATCAAAGCTGTCCCTAAGCTTTGTGTCTTTTATTCCTCCTGCTGTGCGTTTCAGAAGATCCTTCATGGCAATGCAATGACTCCTGTCCTACTTCTTCTCTCACTCTATCCATCTCCCCCCTTTTTTCTCTTTGTCCCCAGTCTGCTTCTTTCTCCGCTCTGTTTATGTGACACTCCATAACTCAGTTCTTTTTACTGTGTTTGTGTCTGTAGGACTGCAAGAAGCCCAGATGTGTCACTTAGCAGATGTTATTTTAAGGCAATAAAGAAGAGAGATGTTGTTTTCAGCGAGTACAGACAGTGGTAAAACACATAAATGTAAAGCGGCAGAGTAGCTACAGTACAGCCAGAAATTATACCACAATGTTGGATTTGCAATAAAGCAGAGATTGATGTTTATTCATGTATAAGCACAGAATGATCAAAGTATAAAGGAACATTTTAGTTTAAAAAGTTTTATCTTCACATAAATGTCTTTGAAACAAAAGTACACACCCCAATTCTTTTTATTTTAAAAAACTATGCACAAGAAAACAGCTGGGAAAAAACGCCGGTGAGAGAACATATGTAAGAATGAGGAGATCAATACTATCCCCAAACAGTTGGCTGATGGTCTTTCTGACACTGTTTAATGAGACTTTTAGTGTCTCTGCAGGGCTCACTGGATGGAGATAAACGTCAGAAAAAGCCAATTATTTTAGGCTTTATATCAGGCACCGAGAACTGTGGGAAAATTATTACAGGTTACCATGGACACTTCCAGTCTGCACACGAAAGCAAGTGAACGCACGGACCTCCCCCAGTGGTCCATAAAGACAGTCAATTCTTCGTGTGAAGTGACTGCAATTCCTCTCCTCTTTGTGCAGCACAAAAGAAAGAATGACGTTCAGTCTGTTTACTCCACTGCCAGGAGGAGAGGGGAGAAGGAAAAGAGTTGAAGGGGACGAATGGGCGTTCGACCAGCAGGACAATTTTCACTGTTTGATCAAAAGAAAACTCAACCAGCGAAGAGAGATGTTAAATAGGAGAAACAGAAGTCAAAAGAAGACACATGGAAGGAGGAAGCAAGAGCAGAAGAAGTGCATAACCACAGAAATGTCATACATGGTGGAAGGTATGCGCCTCAAGCCCTTAATCCCACCAGAGCACCCCAGGTTCATGTATGGTGGGGTTTTTTGGCAGGACTCTGTGTTGGCATCAACAAAAGGCTCTCAAACAAAACAACAAAAAAAATACTCGGGTGTTCAACGTGCAAACATTCCCAGTGGATCATTTATAATGACACAATTATCACATAAACAGTTAAAATAACATCTACAGAGTCGTGAAATCCTTTCTAATGGCCCAATTATTCAATGTGTCGGTATCTGATAAACCTTCAAATTCAATTATGTGTCAAATTGGACTTCCTGGATTGCATTTCACCGTCTCACACCATCGCAGCCCCCTTGTGTTTTTATTAGCGCAGGGCTGTTTTCAGTGTGAATGCTCGTTTAGTGACATCGGGCACTAATGTTGAGCAATAATGCTGTGGATCGTGCCTTGAATTCCAGTTCAGATGCTCAAATGGCATTCCTCAGCACTAGAATCAGAAAACTAATTCTTTAAGGAAAGAGAACTGTCACACTGAAACAAAGGGAAGAGCTTTCTCTAAACTGTTTCCACCAAGGAGACACACTTCTGTCTCAGCTATGATCGTATGCTGCAGCAGCCACTACAATGATAGATGTCCCTGCCTCGGAGCGGAGGAGTTTAGCCAAACCACGAAAACAAGAGGTGTGTCTGAGGTGAAAAAAAACAGGAAAAACTCTTACAAGCATGGACAACACAAAACTGCACATACATGAGTATACTTATAATTCATTGGCCAGTTTTGTCCCTTTGGTGTGACTAATAAGAGTGTCTGAAAGTGTTTTTTGAAAGTATAAATCTACTACAGAGCCAGTGAACAAGGTGACACCTCAGAGTCATGCATGAGAGACAGCTAAACACAAAGAAGGGAGTGAAAAGCACATATAAAAAAAACTGCGAGAAAAGCTGGGAGGTTATGCAAAGAAGGGAGGTAAAGAGCGAAAGAGGACGAGGGAGGATCAGGTGAAGAGGAGAGTGAACAGCGATTTGAATGCCGACTGTGACGGAGCAGTGAGCAGGCAATTACTGACAATCGCATTGATGGAGGAGCTGCGGTGCAGAGGAGAGATGGCGCGACAAATAAACCCCTCACAGTTTGTCTCTGTCTGCTCGCCTGCCCTTCTATTATTCCTCACTACTTTTCTCCTCTCGTCTCTGCTTTCTGTTGTCTTTATTTGAAAGTGATAGAAAATGTACCAATAGAAACCAGGCACTGAAAATTAACCTGGAAGATTTATGACTCTCTCTTTCTTGAGGTCGTATTTGGATTTGGCAATTTGATCGTTATCACTGAGACCTAAGGATTTCTGCTATGTGATGTTTACATGCCATGCATTCTTTTCGATACTCCTATGATATATCAGTCTCTTCATAGAACTATGGGTCCACGCATCGACAGAGACCATTTAAATAATGCTTACCTTTTTGCCCAGAAGATCTGACCCCTGTCTTTGAGGTGTACACTCTGCTATATTATGAGTTTGACCTTTAACATTTCAAAAAAGTAAAAATACCACTCAAACGATGATGTCTTGACATTTCTAGTTTAGGTTTTCAAAAGAGAGAAAAGCATTCTCTCAAAGTGAAACCAGTAAATGTATGAATTTAACAGCTATTGGCTTCTGTAAAACTAATCTCTTCGGCACAAAGGTATTCAGTATACGTCAGGCCATTTTATCATTTTATCTTTAATTATAGTATATCTAATAATCTAAAAAATGTCACTAAACTGTTTTGAAAAAAATGCTTAAAGATTTTTCTCAAAGAACCACAAAAGTCTTGGGACATGTATTTTTCTGATCAAAATTTCAAAACCCTAAGTGTTCAGCAACTGGAAGAAGCAAATATTCAGAATTTCAGAAAACATTTTTTTTAAAAAAAACTAAAAGAATACAAATAAAAAGATGACTTTTTTAAAATATGAAGTTATGGTTAAAAGCAACACATTCTCATAATTTGAAACCAGCAAATGCAGAATCTCCTCAAAAAACCGCAAAAGTCTTAAGACAATCTGCCTTTTCTGACCAAAATTTAAAATTCAAAAGAAGAAGCAAATATTCAGCATTTTTGCTTGAAAAAATGATTTACATCTTTCAGTTTCAGCACCTACTCAGTTATAATACACCATGAATGGTCACTTCTTTCTTTCTCCTGTGTTTAGCATCTGCTGCTGCTGAGAATGCATAAACCATTGGGGGTGGCTGGGTGGACACAATAGTGACTAAGAATTTTTTTTTCTTTTTAAGTGTGAATGTACACACAGATGCAAAGACCCCATTCCTCTCTGTCCCACTTCCAGTGGCACACCATGACTCACAGCCTCTCACGTGACCTGAATACACCAACTGGAAGCCAACCACAAAAAGTCCATTTGACATTTTTCCAAGCTTCCTACGAGCCTCATTCCTCACCCACTGTATGAGACAATAAACAGCTCTGAAGAACAAGAGAGGCAGGGAGAGATGGGCATACTTAGACTCACAGACAACAATGAATTCCCCACAGTCTGCACACAGCCCCCACCCCAACCCTCCGCCACCCAGTAGTTATTGTTTACCACAGAACTACTCCCACTCCAAGACCACTTCACACCATCCTGGGTCAGCAGTTCAGCCTCCCCATGAGGAACAGCAGCGAGACAGTAGGAAAACAGAAAATGAGAAGGTTATGAGGCAGCGAGCCCAGCTGGAGACACTTGAATCAGACCTTGGACAATCAGCAGCAGGCTGCGGATTGAAGGTGAAGCTTAAAGTGGGGCAAGGTGAGCGTTGAGAGTCGAATTTATCACCAGACTGAGAGTCATTTCCTATTAGGAAAGCTGTAGCTGATCTTGGAATATGGCTTCTGGGGATGGATGTACAAATTCGAAGAAAAAGTTTGACGTGTGATGAAAAAGAAACAGGTGCAGATAATGTAGACAGTGAGGTGTCCCAGAGGAGGTCAGTAACAGTCATGTCCAAACCCTGAACTACTCTGAGCCTCATACAGGACATTTAACACCGTTTGCCATATTTCATACATTACATTTTTATAAGTAACAGAATTTACAGAAATGGGTGATTATTTACAGTATGTATTTATTCATTTCAAACTAAAAAAATAACAAAATAGCCTTTTCTAAACAGTGGTTTCTGCATGTTGCTGCCTGCTTTTATTGACCACAGCAGTGCTTCTGAATGTGACAATCATCTGCCTGCCTCTTAAGCTTTCCTCATGCATAAAAAATATGATTAGATGCTGATGGTCAGGAAAATGAGGAAGTTGGTAGCAGAGTTTTTTTTTTACTATAATCTTTAAGTTTCTGGAAGATTTCACGTCATTTTAAGACAAAAGGTCAAACCTCCAAATAAAGTCACAAGTCTTAAAGGTGTGTCAACTGGTGTTAAAATGTAAGACTTTTTTGATTATTCATCATATTCAAAACTAGAGTCTGACTCAGGTTTAAAATAAAAACCTCTGAGTTTTTCCCACAGCATGCAAGAACCTTTTGGATAATCATGCACTACGGTGGCTCAGTTGTTAGCACTGTCGAACCGTCACAGCTAGAAGATCCCTGGTTCGCGTCCCCTTCTTCCCCGGATCTTTCTTTCTGGAGTTTGCATGTTCTCCCTGAGCAGTGTGGGTTTCCTCCGGGTACTCTGGCTTCCTCCCACAGTCCAAAAACATGCTGAAGTTAATTGGTGATTCTAAATTGTCCATTGCCCCCCCCACCCGACTTGACCTTACAGAGGATTTAGCGGTATATAGATAATGGACGGATGGATGTAATGTACATGATATTCAACTATCTAAACGTAGAAATAAAGACAGAGTGGTAACGGAGGTCCCAATAAACTATTGATTTCTGTTGAATGCAGATGTCAGTGAGTCTATAAAAAAATCTCATCTCACCAGGTTGACAAAGTCCTGGTAGCAGATCTTTCCGTCAGCGTTGCCATCAGCGAGGGCCAATAAAACTTCCAGTTTGTGGGGGTCAAGCTCAGAGCCGTGGGTCGCCAGCAGGTCCCTGAACCGTTCTGTGCTGATGAAGCCTGAATTCTCTGGGTCGTACTGGAAATGAAAACAGAGAGACAAAGCAAGAAATGATTAAAACTTTCTGTAATCTGTCAAAAATAAACTGATCTCTGCTTGAAGCAAACTAAAATGCAAAAACTGCTTTACATGCACAACATGTGTAGCATCAGATAAACATTTGATACAAGCAGACATATTAGAAGCTTGGCATCATTCAGAGCATCTTTTCTGTACAGCTGAACATTAAAAAAGACCACCACAAGCCACAAGCAGTGGTTTAGTCATAGTTTAAGCATCTTGCAACAGAGTTCTGATTGCTCTAAAAAGTCCAAATGTTGAGCAGCAGCAGTAACTTTTAACAGCGTTGGATTCCACTTTGAGACGACGCTGAGCACCACATCTAACCACAGGCTGTTATTTTGAATTTACAGAGCCAGAGAACGGAGGAGGCATTGAAAAAACACACCAAACATTCTGACAAAACCAAAAAATATTTGAAAATATATTTGTCCCACACTATTTTTTCTTTACTTTGTGCTTAGTAGCAAGGGGTTTCAAATCTCCAGTGGCAATTTCACTATAAAATTGAGGATCTGAAACCTCTATACGTAAATTTAAAAAATATACTCTGCACAGAACCTGTAGAGGAGGCTCGGTGATTGCAGAGAAGTGAACACTGTTTCTAGTGGAATATTCTGTCAGTGATTCCGCCTGGGTTACTCCAAATCAGGCAGCCCTCGATGCCCTAAAACAAGGATTCAAGGACTTGAATTTTGATTTGGGTGTCGAATTGTTTGTGGATGCAGACAGAAGACAGCTGCTACCTCTCTGATTCAATGTGCCTCTCTGTATGTGAGTGCGCATGCATAACTGGGTCTCTTTGTATCCGTATATTTGCAAATGTGCATGTGCGCATTCATGCATAAAGATGTGACATTCAGACAATATTAGGCGCCTGCCAGACTCCAACACCCCTGAACCAGAAATAGTTATGTACACGCATGCATGCGCTTATGCAAGTGTGTGTTTGCCATATGCTAGTGTTAGCGGAGGCGGAGTGCAGCCAGGCTGCCAGCAGGTGCTCTGAGCTTGACCAAGTGGCAACAGAGAGAGAAGGTTTTTGGCTCCTTCTTGCGTTGTTTGTCTGCATTTTATTTAACAGTGATGAGGCAGTTTTTAGTCCTTGCTATGGTTGTCAGTACATTTTTAACATCATCCCTGAATTCGGACTGCAAAATCAGCCTTTATATTCACACTGAGCTAGGAAATTGTTGTTATACAGTTCATGCGGCAGCAGTTAACTGAATATACATTTTTTTTGCACGGTTGACTCTTTGCCAAAAGTCCTGTTTTTGTCTTTGGTAGTTGGTGTGATGAATTTCTAATCAGACTAAAAAACTCCCTGAGTTACTCAAACACTAAATAATCATAACACATTTGAGAAAAGGAAAAATGGAGCAATTTGGCGATCTTCAGTCCACTTGTAGATTTACAGAACAGTTACAACAAACCAAGCCGGTCTTGAGGTCAACTTAAGTTGTCACAGAAAGCATCAACTTAAATAAAAGCATTTACCCCACCAAATGTGCGTTGAAGGTCTCCTCAAAGTCTGACTGTCAGCTGATTCCCTAACCATTATGTGTGATCATCTTTAGAGGTTTTTGTTTACAATAAAAGCTTGTACATAGAACACAAAGTCACCCAAAGGACAACTTGAGTCTCCTGTGTTGTCGAGGGACACCTGTCTCAATCAACACTTCTGTCAGCAGACAGTGAGTGAAACTTTCAGAGTGCAAGAAGGCACGATCAGAGGAAAGAGAAGAGGAACAAATGTGATGTCGAACATTCAAAAAAGTGCTGTGCCTGACAAAAATATATATGTGCAACACCGTTGTATATTTTTAGTGACGTTCTTTTTTACAGATTATTTTAGGGGCATTTTTTTAATACAGGGAGTGGGGGGATGGTGTATAACAGGTGACCAAACTCAGCTTTGGTACATGGCATGTGTGCTCAACCAAGAGATGCTGGGCACCTTAAGAAGGACAAAGTGGAAAAGGAAAGCTCAAAAATCTGAGACAAGTGTTTGGATGTTTAGATTTTCTTTTTTCATTCAGTCATGTACACAGTAGAACACCCAACAAGCACATGTTATATGATTTCAGCATCATTGAATGAGAGTATGGTCTTAAATTAAAACATTTTTCATTTATTAATTAACACAAACACAGATTGTAAGGAACATTATGCTAAAAAGATTAATAAATTTCATAGAATCCTGAGTTTAAAATGTTGTCAGCTTTGCATTTTCCTACTTCACTTTGACTTATTCCTATTTAGGCCTGCATGCGGATTTTGTACAAGACCAACTTTCTTATATGTACTTTTCCAGATGAGTTTGGAATAAGACAGGGAAAACTGGGATCACAAGAGTAACCTTAACAGAAGTGAGCCATTCATTTATGACAACTGGTCTAAATGTGTGCCATCTGTCACGTGTCAGCCAACAGAAGAAAAGGAGGAAGGAGGAGCTGCAAAAATAGTTCGTATATTCCTATCAAACTACAGCATATAGTTATGGTGACACTGCATTTCTACATTAGTGAGTATATTCACAGGGGAACAAATTAAGAGCTAAACTCTGAATATAATGAAACCTGCCTTGCTGAATTTAAAATGCACACAAAGCTGTCCCTTTCACTTGCATAAAGTACCAAAGCATCGCTCTCTTCCTCACACTTGATGCATAACATCTAAATTACTTCTCAAAAAGAAAGAACCAACCTTTTCTTGCAGCAGATCAGTCAGTTTCTGTCGAGGACATTTTGTCATGATGAAGTAAAGTCAGTCAAAGCCAGTCCCCTCCATCAGAGAGAAAATGTCCAATGTGTGTGTGTGTCCCTGTCATATTGTTTGTCCCAGACTGTGCAGGGTTATTTCCAACCAGGACTAAAGGATTACAGTCCAATCCAAGACCCTCGCCACAAACCTCCCCCACCTTCCTCTCTACACCCCCCAAAAAAACCCCAATCAGCCTCCCGTCACCCTCCTCGCTCCTCCCCGCACACAAACACCCCCCTTACCCTACATTCATGCAGCCTCCTTTACTCTCTCGCTTCACTTTCTCTCTGCTGAGCAAACACGCCGGCTCCCTCAGAAGGAAAATAAATAGTTCAATAAATTTGCCCGTTATCTCTCTTTATGTCACTCACAGATGCAGGCAGTCATACATTATTTTCCTCACACACACACACAAGCATTTCCCTTCACTCCACTTTGCGACACCACAGGCGTCATAGCTGAGTGAGCTCCTCTCTGAAGTCGCCAGGCCGGCTGCTGGGGTGGAGCTGAAGAGGGGACCACGCTCCACAATGGACCCCTAATAGCAATTTCATGCAAGGTTTGCCCAGTCCATCACTCCAATTAGTGGTGATTTCCCTCTGATGCATGTCCACACAGAGACGGACACTATATAAATCCGAGACTCTTTAAGCCTGAACACAAACCAAAAAACTGAAATGGGTACATTAAAGATTTACTAGACTCTGAAAAGTAACTCAAGGGACCTATTCTAGGCCCTTAACTAAATGAATGGTTTACAGATTAAAAACTGATTTAGATAAACCTTCTAAGCTGCAGACATTATGTTGACAGGTTGGGTTGACATAATAATGTTGGCATCAACTTGAGTCCAAGCTGTTATAGTTCAAAAACAGGGATAATCTGTTGCGTTTATTGTTTTTTGTCAAGCGTGAACTTGCACGAGAGACATCCCTGCTGCTGTTCCAAACAGCTAACTTTATCTTACTTAAGTAAATAATTGTTATGATAAGAAAAATGCCCATCAGTCATTCCTAAAGCACAGGTTTCAAGTTGCGTATTTTGTCTGATGTGCAGATACTGAGAGAAGATATTCAGTTCACTGACATAGAAAAGATACATTTAAGAACCGTTTATAAGTCGTTTAAACTCTACTCAATAGTATTGATAGTGTATCTGTATGTTATTTATTTGGTACACTTTGTATTACAGCATCCTATACACATAATATTTTCATGTAGGAAATGAAATTGGAATTTAAAAAATAATAATAACTATGATTATTACATAAGAGTGAGGGGACAGTTATAAATAATGCAGGACTCACTGATTGCTAAGTATTTAGCTCTTGCATGTGAGAAAATTCCCCAGATGTGAATATGAATAAATGTTTGTCTGAGCACATTCTCATCTTCATAACTATGTTATTGTCTCTGCTCCGCGAAGCCTGTTCTGCAAAGAGCAAAGTGAGTGTGATGCAAATCCCTCAGATTAAAACAAGCACACACACACACACACACATACATACACAAATCCGTGTGCAGACATAATACCACAAAACATTCACAACCAATGAGCTTTCATATTAAGGGCCTCTCTGCAGCCTGTCAGTGTCAGTGTGGAGGAGAAAAACAGCAGAGGGAGGGAGGAGAGAGGGGAGGGGGGCTTGAGGCTCGGACACAATACAAAGCTTTTTGTCTTCAGCCTCATTTTCATAAAGCTGAATATTAAGGAAGTCGAGGCAGATTGTGAGGGTCAGGGAGTTTTCCCAAGAACTCAGGTCTGCATAGAGAACCAGGAGAAATGAATTGGCCTGGACAAAGAGTGAGAAATATGATCACAACCACTTAAAGATGATGAAATCTAGGGTGTGATTACAGGATATTAATCACAAGCTACAGCTCAAGACAAAGTGAAAGGCTTGACAGGTCACTGGAAACAATTGGATCAACTTCACCACTGAGCGTCAGACCTGTCTGACTTCATGGACTTTAAATGACCTTTGACGTTTCACCCAGACTGATGTGGGTCACTGTTCAGAAGCCATGAGCTGCTGATGAGCTGTTGTCTGGAACAGTAAGCACAGGGGAGGAGGAAGAAAGAAGTGTGTGATATAAATGGAGAAGAGGTCTGAGTTAATTAAAGGAGACACTGAGTAACTGTATCCTATCCTGGTCTATTAGCAGCAAACTGGTGGCCAAACTCAAGTCCTCTTACACCTACATCTGTGGATAACCTGCCATGCGGTAAAGAACTGATGTAGTGAATGCTGACGTTTGGTGAATGTGTGAACAACATTTTAGCTACATAAGCTAAAAACTTTTTAACCATGAACATAAAGCAGTTTGTGGGCCTGTTTTGCTCACATTTTTACTCACTGTACGGTCATTTTTCACTGCAACATAAAGTCCTGCAAATCTATGGAAACAGCAAAACCCTGGCTAGAAGTAGAGAGAGCTTGAAAGTACTGTCTAGTAGATGGCTGTGGCTCAGGTGGTAGAGCCGTTTGTTCACTGATCGCAAGGTTGGCGGTTCGATCCCTGGCCCCTCTGCATGTCGAAGTGTCCTTGGGCAACACACTGAACCTGAAGTGGCAGATTAGCAGCTTGCATGGCAGCTCTGCCACCATTGGTGTGTCAATGTGTGTGTGAATGGGTGAATGTAAAACACATTGTAAAGCGCTTTGGATACCAGTAAGGTAGAGAAAAGCATTATATTTACCACTTATCATAGTATGACAGAAGGCCCAGGAGTGTATATAGACATTTAACTACTACTCCTCCTATCTACTCTGGTTATACACAGCCTGCAGTTCATTCAAAAAGTCCCTGAATTGTTGTTACTTGACTGTTCTGAGTAACTAATAGCTTCACATTTGCAACAAGAAGGGCATAATTTTCTGTACGTTAAAGAACTTGGTGGGGGTAGGCAGTTTATTTTTTGGCTCATTATTAGAATAAAAATGTAGGATAATACAATTTTGATAAAAAGTTTACATTTGGTTTAGTTTCCCAGCAGAACTGTACCTCACATGTTTTTGTTGAAGGACTGTCCGAAAGTTGAAAATCCAACATTTCTTCTGTTTTTATAGTCTCCTGCTCTGATAAATGATTTTTATAAATGGCATGCTTTTCAAACTTGGGGTTAAATCAGTGCTGAGAATATCATTTAAATTTATTTTCCTACAGTACGGAAGAAAATCAGTAGCTACACTGCTGACAATAAACTCGTCTAATTTACATCAGCAGAAAATTTATCACGAAAACACTGATAACAACATAATCAACATTTCCGACAGGATGCATCCTGGGAGCTCTGCAGGAAAGAGGTCACACTGTGCCATGTAATCACAAATGTTGGCTCTAAATTGGTATGAAACCATTTGCCGTGAGTCACCCTGTCAGTCGCTCTCCAGTCATTCTTTCACTCCCCTCTGTCTTAAAGCAGAAATGCCATGAAACAAACTGACAAGGCAGGGTATTGAAGTCGTATCCCTATAAAGTCATCTAATTTCACACGGGAAAATAATTCTGTCCTACAGATTCATGCAGTAACAGGCATGAAGCATTCATTCAACAGCATGACATGTGTGACCTGTCTCATGGGGGATGCAATGACACACGGGGGGCTTTTTTTCTTATTACTAATGTCCTTCTCTGCTGGCTGTTATACTGTGAAAAGAATCACTGAAGTTGTGCAGCACTGTAGGTCACCTGAAAACAGCAAAAGGTCGGTGCACAAAACCTGAAGAAATAACTCTGCATAAATACATCCAGCTGCTGCCTGTTTAGGCGGTAAAGACTTCTAATGTCACACATTTTATTAATAATAATAGTAATAACAACATCCTCCAGGCTGAGGTGGTCCAGTTGCTAATCAGCATGGCAACACACGCCATGCTTTGAGTGCAATAACGTGTAACCTAAGCAACGGCAACAAGACAGATATTTTGTGTGTGTATTAGTGTGTGTGTGCAAGTATATACTGTAGGTGGTTGTGAGGATGGGATGCCAAAAATAAACACTGTCTTTATGATGCAGGAGACACACTTTTTGGCAGCATTGTTTGATATTTACAAGAATCAGAGCAGAACCATACCATACCGCCTCGTTGATGCCTGATCCCGTCAGATCTCGGAAGCTAAACAAGGTTGGGCCTGGTCAGTACTTGAATAGGAGACTGTGAGGGAACACCAGGAAGCCTGGGTGAATGCAGTGTGAGAGTAAGTGGTTGGTGGTGGTTGGAGGAGCTGATGGCACAGACTGGCAGCCTCGCCTTTGTCAGTTTACCTCAGGGCAGCTGTGGATACATACGTAGCTTACCACCATCGAGTATGGAGTGAATGAATAATGCAATGTAAAGCGTCTTTGAGTGTCTAGAAAAGCGCTATATAAAACTAATGCATTATTTAAACACAATCTTACTCAATGCGACTCACATCCCCTTCATGACTGTATACTCTACAAAAACAGTACATTACATGTATATGTCCCTTCAAGGTAGACATAATGCCACTGTTATTGCTGCTGAATTACATGTCTACAAAGCTATCTCTGTGTTTCACTATTGCTTTCTTTCAGTTAAATATCTGATATGGAATTCACTCAGCATACAGTTTGTCCAAAAGTATAATTACTTACAGGCTCACCACAGCATCCAACCATGTGCACCACTGAGTTGCTGCTATTTTAAGGATTATGCAGTAAAAACAAACAATCAAATAAAATAGCTTCTACCTGCTCAATCTGCTGACCCACAGACAAAACAACCTATTAGACTGGTACATAAGCAGACATCATGTTAAGACTTACACCAGTAAGGGTCCACTGTGTGTACTTTTGTGTTCTACAAAAACCTTACAGAGAAATAAAATGCTTACTTTACAGTAAAGATGGTAAAGGTCTGGGGTTATCATTGTTTTCCTGGACACTTTCCACATTTACCTGAACTTCATATTCATTCCCGTACCACTGAAAAGGGTTCCTACTGTATAAGGTGGTTGTGTACTCCACTACACATAAAATCTGCCACATGATATAAAGGCAGACTAGCCAAGACAGCCTAATTAAGTGTAGCTGACATAATAACAGCCCATTTAATGAGCTGCCAGGTTTCTTACTCTCCTAATGGCTTTCCGTTTTTTCTTTAGACATAAAGGTTTCCGAACCAAACTACAGGCCGCTAGTGATAAAAACTCCAAGATTCCTTCTATAAAAAACAGAAAGAGTGTCTAGATAACAGACGTTGCTAGGACCAACCAGCGCGAAAAAACAGCAGGTATTTGTCTCAGTCATAAGTTTTAAAAAAAAACATACATTTAAGTGCATGAAAATCACCCAACGCCCCGCAGAGACACAGAACCTTTCCAAACAAAAGCTTTAGTAGCTTGTTTAGTGCAGTGAGTGAAAACACTGGCAGGCAATTAGGAGCATGCTGGTTAACCAATTAATCAGTCAACACTGATTATGGAGGAGTTATGAGGTCCAGACATACACTCCGCTTAGGAGGAGGTGGGGAGTCACTCACACACACACACATACATTCAAACACATTAATGTGTCTTCTTATGAGTGAGGAGGAGGCTGTAGTGAGAGCTAAATGACACTAAACCACTGTATCAGGGGCCTTTTTTATAGTAGATATTATGACATGGTATAGTAGGAAAAGCACGGGTGTCACTAATAGCATTAATCATGGCTCTAGTCAAGTGTCCCACTGAGACAATGTGACACTGAACTGCTGTGTTAAGGGAAATCTTTGAATTCATTATTTGCATCTGTGCAATTATTTATTTACTGTGGCAGGTTAAAATGCACACTGATCAGCATCAACATTCACTGGTCAAACGAGTCCTACTCTTCAAATGTAACAAAGGAATAGTAAACACCCATTTTTAATCTCAATCTTCTCAACAGCTTTTGCAATATTAGCTTCTGCATCATGTGTAGCATTTCATTTGAAATGCAATATTTCAAATTAGTGTAATATTTCAGTTCATTTGTAATATTTCATTGTCATGTGTAACCTTTCATTTTCATTTGCAACTCCTTGATTCCATGTGCAATAATTCTTTTTCATGTACAGCATTTTCAGTATGTGCAATATTTGATTTTCATTTCATTTTCAGGTGCTATAAATTATTTTATCTTTTTTCATTGTCATGTCTGTTAACCCTGTATAATTGCCAGCATTACTTTACATTACATTACTTTTCTATTCTAGCCTTATTTTTAATCACTTATTTCAGTTATATATCGTATTTATGTCTTATTGCTTTTTAGTTTTGATGGACTGCATTTGTTCTGTTATGTCCTTTGTTTTTGCTAAGCATTATCAATCACAAGAATTTCCTTCAGGATTAGTGAGGTCTTATCTTAATTTTACTTAAACTGAATTCTAGCCAGGACTGTGGCAACGTCTGCAGACTATTCATGCATGACATCTCTCTACTGTGTTGTTTAGCTGCTGTCAGACCAACATCTGCCAGGCAAAATGTACTGACATGATGTGGCCAAAGGCAGATGAGGAGAAGAAACGGTGTGAGCAGACTTGTAAACATAAATTGCAGGAGGTAGCATGGCTGGACGGCCAACAGCATCAGCCCACAAAGTCAAATTAAACATCTTCTTATCAAAACCTTTACTGTCATTAGTCTTTGTCACACTCCTGAGGCTCATTGCACCAGAGCAGCATCCCTCCTTCTCTACTTTTATCTGTCTGGTAATTATAAAATGAGATAGTGCATAAAACATTTCCTGAATTTTTTACAAACTGGCTGGACATTGGAGCATCTCACTTCCATCAGATTGAACTCTGCAGAAGAAATCAACAGGAAGTGAATTTCAGTTTGACTGCACAATTCGTTTAGGTCTTTGAGGGACAACAACAACATGTGCACAATTAGAGTCACATGGACTATTTATACATTCATACATGCAATCATTGCACATTCACACCCACAAAAGAGGCCATACCCGGTCACTCCTCTTTCCGGCGGTTCCTGACTATTCCCTTGACATGAAGCAATTAGCAGTTCTAATAAAAAGCCCGTCTCGGTAAAGCTCGTTAGTCTCCCCACTAATTACACTGAAGCACCAGGGAGGACAAGGGAAACCTGGGGTGCCTTATTCACCGGCCATCACTCACACACACACAATGGAACAACATTCACACACACTCACCTTCTCATGTTAATCAGGTTTTTCAGATTGTGCCCTTGACACCGGAGGGTTTTTTTCCTGTGTGATATCTTTCTTGTTTCCGTTTTATTTTCCCCTCTCTAAAACATGCACACTCATTCTTCTGTTACATTATCTGACACAGCTGAAAGAGTACATTATCAGAGCTATTGGACTCTGTAAGCTGGAAGACGCTCTGCAGTTTTGGGGCTTATCAAGCCAAGGGGCCCCGGAGTTGGTCTCACTTAGGAGACTAGTTCAGGTTGAGTGGAACCGACAGCTTGTCAGCAGGCAGCAGCTCTGACTGGAAGGAGCAGGGCAGCGGTGAGGAGGTGAAAAGTCAAACAGTCAGACTGACAGCTGACATCAACCAGAAGAACACAGTCAATAAAAATCACATGGACATGGAGAGAAATGCTGATGTCTTGATGTGTGTGTAAGCGAGCAAAGCAAAAGAAACCCTTTTAGCTTTCTGATCACGCCAAATTAGATAAACTGAGACACTGACATGCAATATCCACATTGATAATGCCCTGACTTTTCCTTTGGTATCACAATGAGACTGGCAATTGTGTTTTTTTTATTAATCCTCTAAACCCCAAAATCCACAGGTGGGCTTGAAAACTTACCATAATGCTAAATACAAATCATTTATCAGAGCTAAACATCATTAAAACAGAAAGAATTAGTAGATTTTTTCAACTTTACAATGGTCTGTGATGCACCGTTCTGTCAGAAAAGTCAAACAAATCTAAGGTTAAAAATGTGACATTTCATCAGACTCACTTTATTGCACAGGTCTTCATCAAAAATGTGTTTGCGCTAACCTGATTTTGTAAAAAACAAAAGTCTCTGAGCTCCTCGGCGCAAATGATGAGACACGAGTGAATCAGCTGTGACCAACAGTCATGTGATTTTTCGGCTCAACTGGGTTGAACTGCAGGCTGTGTTTACACAGAACCAATACGAGAAGTATGAAAACAAATTAAAATGTAAGTATTGAAAAATCTATGGTATGCAGACCCACCATTTTTTCTTCCGGCATTGGTAACATCTGTGGACACTATCATAACTGTGTTTCACTATACAGAAGACACTGAGTTCTCTCTATGTCTAATAGTGGTTGTATTGTTTCCACAGAGGTGCAAGACTTTATGCCCCAGTAAAAAAAGAGTAAAAATGTGCCTGGAGCAAACAAAACATTCAAAAACTGCCTGAAGTTCAGAGGGTTAAAATGTCTCAACAACTACTGAATGGATTTCCATAAAGTCTGGCACAGATATACAGAGTTTTAAGAGGATGGATTCTAATAACTTTTCTTGCACTACCACCAGCAAGTCGAAGTTTGAATTTATTCAGCAAACTACAGCAGACTGATTGGGACAAAACTGATTAACAGTTGCTCCTAAACAACAGCTCCTGACAACAACTGTTATTGTGCTTGAATGGATTAATCATTTACCGAAACCGGTCTAAAATATGTGTTTTTTAAATTTTCAATCTCTATCATTTTTGCGTTGGTGATTTTTTAAAAATTTGCCACTGGCTAAGATCAATTTGGGGGCACCATAAATTCCTTTATGCAGGAAAAACCCCTGCAGTCACACAAAAGCACACATAAAACAACAAGTGGTCAGTGCAGTTTGTAAGAAAAAAACTGCCAAGTTGTCAGAGGTCGATCTGACATGAGCGGGTCTAATTTCTACGAGCGTCGGCGGCTGACCTGACAGCTCCCGGCTCGGGCAGGCACTGATGCTGACAGGGTACCAGTCAGTAGCCAGTTGGTTGTTTCATTGTTCTCTGACAGAGAGAAAATTCAGTTTCTCGGACAAAAGCAATACTGTTGAGAGCAGAAGAGGGAGGAGAATGTGGCAGCATCTATTAACACAACCTCAAGAGGGAAATTCTAACTGGACTCCATGTGTGTGTGTGTGTGTGTGTGTTGCTGTTTTTAAACCTCAGACACCAACATTTTTGTGTACACTGACAAAAAAAACAATCACAATAAGCTGACCTGTGTAAATCTGAAAACTAGGTGACACTCTTTAGTCTTGTTGTCTCTCAGATTATCATTCCTCCTTTCAGTTTCACTGTCAGCAAAGTCTCATTCTGTCTCAAATCATCAAATTTTTAAACCAAGTTCTGTTTGACCATCTCTGATATGGATGAAATTTGCATTGCATGAAATATGGATATTTAGAAATATATCTGCGGAATTTTAGCTTGATATATCAAACATTTTTGGGGATATATATCTTTTATAAATTGTCCATTGACCCACTTTCAGCAGGCTTTTTTGCACATTAAAATTGCATGTTTGAATGACAACATCTGAGGAACTATTAAAGATAAAAACCATTTTGAAACTCCAGAACTCTGTTGCACTTGGATGATGCTATCTAGCAATACTTTTGTTTTTACGGTACAACTAGTCATACCTGTTCAGTCAGTTTTTTTTCTTTTTTGACCAAGTTTTTGAAATTAAAAAATATATTTTATGTTTTGTTTTGTATTATTGTGACATATGGTTAAAAAATCACTAGCTGACTTCTGCATTATCAATATATTTGTTAATATGTTCTCAAAGATGGCACTTTCATGACAACCTAAATTCTTATTTCATATTTCAGCTCACCTATCATTAGAAACTGTTTGACCTACTTGTCCACTATTGCAGATTCTGAATCAGTGACAGTAATAAAAGCAAAAATTTAAGGCTTTCATTTTTAATAGTTCCTGAGACACAGTTGTTCAAACATAGCGTCAAATTTCAATGCACAAAAAACAGTGTTGAAAAAAGTGGGCTGATGTGCAATTAAAAAAAAAAAAAAAAACATCTCAGAAAGTATTTGACATATCCTCTAAAATGTCACATGTACTATTTAAAATATTTATAGTTTTATGATTTAAAAAAAAAAGTCTGAAACTACTGAGCAGAAGGTCCCTGATGATTTGATGGAATAACCCCAAACTGTTCAAACTGAACTTTGAATGCATTCAGCTGCCACAAACACAGACAGGTAAATCCACTACCTCCTTGCTCCTCCCAGTTTGATCCCCCACTGGTGTCACATGACAGCAGAGTGACACCATGACATCAGAGTGGGGCAGGCTGCAGGAGGGTGGGACATGATGAGCCAACACAGTTTCACACCATTCATTACTCAGACATCATCTCTCCTGTCATGGAGGATTCTGCAGGAAAAGGTCAGCAGTCTGGCTCGTATAAAGACCAGCTTGACATGCATGCCACGGCCCCCGCCGGCCCAGCCAGCGCTCCGTCCACGTCACACTTCAGAGACGTGACTAATGCCTCAACAAGACTTCTAACAGCCCCCAAAATGCCACAGCACTGCCTCTTAATGTGGCCATAAACAACACCAGGACTCAAAGGCTGAGGCCAAGGCCACAGATGAGTGAAGGAGAACAGGGAGGGACTGGAGAGAAGATAGGAAGTGATGGAGTAAATAAGGAGGGGAAATGATTAGAAAGTGCTATTAAAGAGGAAATGTCATAAATAATGGAGTGCCCAGTGATTAGGACTAAGCATTTACTGTTATTTCTCACCTCTTATCTGATGATGGTAACATTACGCTTATCGATGACATAATAACATAACATAATGATGCCAAAACTAGTGTTTACAAATACCCACACTTTGTCCTGTAATATAAAGAACCAGCTTACTGGACAAAAAACATCATTCCTGGTGGGTGGCAGGTAAAATCTTTGATGGGATAACCTTCAGCTGGGCACAAACCAAGTCAATTAATCTGACATAGCATACATCAACAAGATCAACAAGCTGAGGGAGGACCTTGCTCGCCCCAGCACAGCTCTCTATCATAACCCACTTTTCATTAAACAGCAGCTCCTCCAATGTTTTATCACCCACTCTGCTTTCTTCCCCTCGTTACTCATGTTTGAATACGAGCAGTGTTTTCCCCTGGGAAACTCCTGTGAAACAGTGAGGGGGCAAGTGAAGCACCGACTGCACACTGTCGCCGGCTTATGGTGTGAAAAGATGATTATTGTAGGGCACGGAGCAGACCTCTTTGAAGTGTAAAAGACACAGCAACAAGGGCAACAAAAGATGAGGACTAATCACTGAGAAGCACATGTGGGTAGTTCAAGGGAAGAGCAAAACACTGCCGATTTGTGGTAATAATGATCATAATAATTGTTTTTTTGTAAATCCCCCTCCTCTCTGAAACATTCTCAACAAAGATTTAATATTATGGGCTTGATGGCAGAATCACTGCATTGCAAAGAGGTTTCTTGTCATATATCCATAAACATATAATGTTATATGCTAGACATGTTATATATTACATTATTGACACATCCAGTTATTCACTTTAACAAGCGCTTGGAAACAATGCGAAGAAAAAGCTTGCAACAAGAAGAAATCTCTGGCATAACCAGGCTCAGGGAGGAAGACCATCTGCTTTGACTACTTGGGGTGAGGTTAAAGGGAAGAGAGAGAAAAAGACAGCAGAGAGAAACAGACAGACAACCAAAAGAGGCTAAATTCTGCTTTTTGTTGACACTTTAAGGAAGGTTCCACATTATGGTAATACTGAGGTTCTAGTGTGCGGTGGTGGTGGCCTGGACTGCAATATATTGAAAAGTGTTCACAACATTTTGCCTCTCTTATGTACAAAGAGCCAAAGCATTCAAACCATACACAAATAAAGAATACAACACAACTGCATTTTCTTTTTTTTACTTACTGGTATCGGCATGATCTTAAGCCTGATCCTTTCTGTACATTACTGTCATAGACAATTAGTGCAGGAAAATAGGTATGCAACTTTAAAATAATTTTCTCAATCAATAGGATGTAGTATTATCAGTGTTTCTAAATAAATAACACATATTTGGTTGACATAATCCTGTGCTGAAATTACTGTTTTAGTCAACAGACACTTGAAATCTGGCCGCAGGTAGTTAGGCATCACAGAAGTCTTTGTCATGGTGCCCGTTGCTGCTAAACCCCTACCGTGCTCTGTGCTTACCAACACAAAACTGTCCGTACTATAAGTGCTGTAATACTGTACTCATAGTACAGTATTACAGCACTTACGGTTTAATACTCCACCTAGTGGCGAAACACTACAGCTAACATGCAATACATTTTATGACTCGTATGTAGGGAATACAGGTTTTCGCCGTCTATTGGAGCTTATGGAGCCATGGTACACCCTACACTCTCAACTCTACATTTCAGACATCATCCTGCTGGAGCTTCACAACAAGGTCTGTGACCACTTTTGTAACATTAAAAAAAATGCTTGCATGCAAAAATGTGTTTTTTCCTTAATGCATTGCTGAGCAATCAGTTGTTAAGCACTAGATTGATGATAATAACTTTATCATACTTAAAGTGTGCATTATCTAAGAAAATGGTATCAGATTGGGTAGATACTAAATATTAAGTGACTCAGATTGGGTTGGGGACAAAACAATACCTGATAAAGACATTTTCAGCAGCTCGTCATGTTCTGCTGAGAAACATTGGGCCCTGGCACTTATGTGGATGTTACTTTGACATGTAGCGGCTTACCTAAACATTACTGCAGACTAATCACATCCACAACAGCATAGGTCTTCCCCAGCAGGACAATGCACTCCCCTATACATCAAAAAAATGGCTCAGGAACAGCTCAAGGAACACAACAAAGAACCCAAGGCATTGACCTGACCTCCAAACTCTCCACATCCTAATCTGACCAAGCATCCAGGGGCAGCAACAGAATAAGCCCAACCCAGGGAGGCTCTGTCCGGCAGTTCACAGAACCCAAAGGATCGACTACCAATGCCCCAGACACCACAGGACACCACCAGTAGTCATCTGTCCATGACCCTACAGGTCAGAGCAATTTTGGTTGCACAAGGGCAACCAACACATTATCAGGCTTGTGGTTTTAATATTGTGGCTGATCGGTGTAACTTAATGTAGTAAACAAAAAATTACTAACATTTAATAAAAGTAGAATTCATGGAAGAGCTCTTGTATTGAATTGCACAGGGTTACACAGGTCCTCCTAATAAAATGCTCAGTCATTCTAAAGGAATAGTCATACAATGTGGGTACAATGCAGAGCAGATGACACAAGTGAAAATTCAGCTGAAATCTTAGTGTAAGACTGTTTTTGAAAGGTCACAGGAAAACCAACTGAATATATATCTAAAAAATGTCCACCAGTAGGAAAAGGAATTGCCTTCTTCCTCTGCTGAGACTAAAGCTGTCCCTACCTGGACACATCATCCCCTCCTGCAAGTGATACCAAGTCAAACTCTCAATATCAGTGCCCCAAAAATTTAAATTTCAAGTGCACAGCATTCCTTGTGGAGCTATATTCACTCAGATTAGGCTTATCAGCCCTCACAGGGAGAGCTGACTAGCAGTCCCTGTTGGCCACAGTATCTCCTCTCTCTTCCTCTTCTATTTCCTTTTCCTCATCCAGCCTTTCTCTCCTCTTGTCTTCATTCATTTCCCCTTCTTTCCTCTCTCCACTGTTCTTCTGTCATCTGTGAAGGGACATGGACATAGTGTCCCACAGGTAATTGCTTTTTCTTACATGCAGTCTAATGTGTTCTATCTGCTCTCCTTCTCTCATTTATTTTCTCCATCTACTTCCCCATGAAGCAGACACCTCGGACTACACAAAGCACATATTTATGAGCCAAAATAAATTTATACAAAGCAGTTGTTTTCTTTTAAACTTCAGCTCTGTCTGTAATGCTAAAAAAATACACAAAGGCAAGTCTACCCATACTGCCGTGCTGGCAGAATTCATCTAATTCTCAGATTTTCAAAGAAGAATTGATAATTGATACAATAAAATCTGAGAATTACAGATGTCCCCTGTCAGTCGTCTGATTTTGGACCACTTTGGCTTCAAAATAACATTTTCTAGGGGAGTCACCTAAATTGCTCATCCAGGCAATATAACTGACATGGATTTCAGACAGTCCTGAATTGGTTTTCTATCACACAGAAGTGTGTTTCATGGCGGCTGCAGGAATGACTGACGCTGTGCCTGTCTGGGCTAATCAAAGGAGCGCTGGGTCACCTGTCTCACTTGACAGATTAGAAGCCCTCATTCATCTTATGCACACATGCAGCTGCACACAAACACAGTCGTCTGAGGCCATCGCAAATTAGCACGGGCCGTGAATGTTCCCTTGCCAACTGGCCTGTAACCAGGCAACGTTGGTGGGTGTGAAGATGTCTTCAGTGGGTGCATGTACACAGACATGCACACACACACACACACACACACACACACACAACAGACGGGGCTTGATATGTGGATAGACGTCAGAAACGGAGGTATTACTTTAAATCTCCAGACCTTTGATCCCCTCACTGTGGTGCAATGAAACACAAAGATAGCGTACAGGCATGCTGACACAAGGATACACACAGACTGTGTAGCAAGACTGACAGCAGCTATTTCATCTGCAAACCCTGATCCAAACCATGGAAGCGTTTTAACATTTAGTTGCCACTTAATGTCTGGCTTAAAATATGCTTTCCCATGTGACCTTGATCATTAAAAATTCTACATGTTCTTGAGGCTTAAAGAGAATATATTTATTGAACAGAGTGCTTTTAGCAAATGTATCCTTCAAGGTACAATTGAACTGGTGCAAAAATCAATTTAGGATGTACACGGGAAAAATAGATGTCACTCTCATTATTTTAGTCCATCTGTGCACGGCAGGCATTCTGTCTAAGATAATGATAAGTGCCTCATTCTCTCAAAGCTTTAGGTGATGCTACAGCAGGTATTTGACTGTGTGATCTCTGTCCACTTTGTTACAAGTGTGCTCTTCTTGTTTTCTTTTGTGACGGACACTTTAGGTTTGAATGGTGTCTGTGGAGCTGCTATGCTGTGCAACCTGTGTTCAGCGACTCTGAGCAAAGCTGATGTAATATTAGTTTCTGCTGAAGGTGTGAAATATGCGACCTTTCTTTTTTCAATGCAACCAGCCGACCCACTGCTGTAAATAATACTGTCATCCTCTTTATCTTGCTTGGTTAAATAAGGCTATATAAAAAATCATAGCCACTCTGCTTTAAGCAAATAATCTTAATGAGAAAACTCACTTCCATGTAACAATAGAGCACCTTGGAGCGGCTTAATCCAAATTGAATGTTTCTAGGCAACGCAGTATCAATACGCTTGATCAACCAGCAGCGTGTTCCGTCTCTGTCTCATCGACATCTCTGCTAATTCCCAGCACATCACAGCAGCTCGCTCCACAGACAGCTGAGATTCATTACCCAGCACCACACAAGAGGACTGCACACCCACTCGGCGTCCCTGAACATTCATTAACACACACTTTTGCACACACACTTCATCGCACTGTTATTACACAAAGCCTATTTCCCCTCTACAAGCTCGATCCCTAAAGTTTTAAACCACATTGCTCTCCAGGTTTGATGCTATTCCAGACCAAAAGGCACTCAGGTCTCCAGGAGACAAAATGCAGTCAAAAACTCATTGAGGCTTTTCTTTGGCTGATGCTGGATTTATGTAAGTCAAAGTCGACTGTTGTAGTAACTTTGGATAAAAATGGATTTGCCGCCAGCGTCTCAGTGTGCATGAGTGAATACATGTTCTTCTGACTTTTTCAAGTTTCCTATAAAAGGCTGACCACAGGAAATCACTATACACATTAAAGCTGGTGTAGGCAGAAATTTGGAAAGGCAAAAAAAAGCCCTCTTCCTATAGTCCCACCCACCAGTTGAGCTCAAGCATATGAACACACTTCATAAATGCAACACAAGCTTGATCAGTAGACTCAACCAGAGCCGAGTCAATCCAGGAGTTTGTCACGTCATCCGGCTTCTTACATAGCTAAAAAACTAAACGCTACCTTTAGTTGCCACGGCCAAGTCCCAGCCAAGGTAAGTTCATCATCAGTTTTGTTGGGGGTTTTTGGGTTGTTTTGCAGTGCTTATCCACCATCTAATCAGGCTTTCTGCTATCTGAAGGGACATGAACATCTGCATTTTTAGAACAACAGTAGGAACAGCCTCTCTCTGAAAATACTTGTAATGTAAAGGCTCCTGTCATGGGCTAGATTTTCTAAAGCCTTGAAACAGTGCCAGGAAAAGGTGCACAAGTCTTGTTTCCTCTCAGTGTTGGTTATTATGGAATTTTTACCCTCTGATGCCAAAAAATACTGCCTATCCCAGCTTTAAATGCAGACCCAGAGCTTGGCATGAATGAATATATATGCAGGCTAGATATGAGTGGACTTTTCCTCTATCATGTACAACTTTCTATGTAAAAACTGTACATGAGAGAGAGATTTAAACAGTAAATATGCTTTATTGCTAACTTATGTTTTATCAGATTCTATTTATGTTTCAGTCAACTTGTGTGGAACATAATAAAAAATAATAAAAATTTCGTGTCACCAGAAAACAACAAGTTTAGTACGGCTGTGAGTGCTTATACAGTAGACAGGGCCGACGCTTAGTTAGATGTGGGGGTTTTGCAATGCCATGTGTCAGCATAGCTCTCAAGTGATATGGCAGCAAAAAGTGCACTGCCAACACAGACAAACCTTACATGCTGACAAACACGTGTGTTTACACAGACCGAGTGCATATATAGGACCACATGCATCCATGATGTTGATGAGGTTATTTCTTCTGACAGTTGTCATTTTTGTTGGTTTGGGTAAACATAGTTAATATAATAATAGGAAATCTTGAATATCTGTGTTTGTGAAAGTTAATAAAGGTAATAATAACAATTCAATACAGTTTTCTCATTAAACAACTGTAATTTTAGAAAGAGTTGTGAAAAAACTAACATTCAAAAGTGAATGGAAGAAAAAGAAAAAAATGTGTTTCCAAAATTATCTGCATTAGGATGGACGTGGGTTTGTTTCGTCTGACAGAAGCAATATAGAGCAGGACAGAATGGTTGATAGTTTAAAAAAGGAGCTAGAAATGAGAGAGAAAGCTGTACTGCCCCCAGGGTTTCTCCAGAAGCAGAGGGGATTGCAGCAGACGGCTCAATGGCCCTCAGCAGGCTCTCTAGCATTTGTTCAAATAAACACTTTACCCCCTGCCGCTGCTTGTGAAAGCATTCATACTGGTGAAAAGCATGTATGGAAACACAATAAAAAACACACAAACAAAAACACACAAACAGGACTCAGACCAGAGACACACACAAAATAAAAGCACCAGGAAGGGAAAGCTTACACTGCAACAGCTGTAAATGTCACTCTCAACAAAACACAAATGTGAGTTTATTAGCCAGGAGACATGCAGAAGTCAAAATCCTGGTTGAGCACATATACATATATATATATGCACACAAGGCCATGAGACAATATTCATGTCACTCAGGCACAGGGCACAGGCAGGTCAGCACAGAGACAAAGATGGAGATTGGTGACCTTTTCTCCCCAAACCTCCCCTTTACAACGAGGTGAGAACCCCTCATTACCGGCAGGCCAAACCCTCTATCAAACATCCCTTCACTGCTCTGCACATTCAACAGCTCTTCACAGAATAAGAAGGGGAACAAAAAGAAAGGAGAAACATTTGTTTAATGAGCCATCCCCAGGCTGTCTTTCTTTCCCATTCAGTCCCTTTTTCTGCTACAGGCCTGCCCTCAGGTCAGCTCCCCCAACAACACCATCAAATCCCTGCACCACTGATGGCAGCGGCTCCATTCACCATGGAGATTTATGATCTCTAATAGCTGGCAAATGGACCCGAGTTTGGGCTGCCCCGAGGGGAGGCCCCAGACGTATTTTCTTCAAATCTCAAAAAGAAAGGGAAAGAAAAAAGGGGGTGGGACGCGCGAGGCTGAGGATGGGGGTGCTAATCGGGCTCTCAGAAACATTTTCAAGGTTGCCATCTGGGTCGGGTGGGACCTTTCAAACTGTCAGTCTTTAACAAGGACCCCTCTTCTACCAGAGGGATCACACTATGGAGGCAAAGGACAAATTATTCAAGTATGAGGGACAAATGCCTTCTGTCACTACTGACATTTCATTTCCTGTGCTGTTTTGGGGCAATTCTGCAAGCAGGAGCTTTTACTAAGTAGCTACAATCAGGCGGTCAGTCAGTCAGCTGTCTCTTGATTCCTGGTGGTGGTAGGAATTCCCACTAGGGCACCCTCTGTTCATAATCCTATTCCCATAATCCTCAGAGGTCAGTGAGTGAGAAACAATCACCACTCTCTCTGCGACCAATTCCCTTTTCCTAAGGTGTGGCAAGAAGTGAGTGCTTTCAATGTGCATTACTCAAGCTGAAAAATAAAACTTGTAAAGAAGTAAGGCAGATATGCAGCATTCATGTAGCATATTCTACTCACAACCAATTGATTTCAGTACTCTTATGAAGTGTAGATGTTACTACACATTATTACAGAAAAAACAAATCCAACAAATTGTTGAATAGTTGTTAACTTCAAAGAACTAGTACGACATTGTAAGAAAAAAGTAATAAGAGTGATATCCCTCTCATGTCTCAAAGAGCAACAACCAGTCACAATGCTTATAATCAGCACTGGAAGCAGTGGAAAAAAAGCTGTCCAAAGGTCCAAATCCACCTGCCACCTCACAAATTACCAGGTTACATCTTGGATTATGGAGTGTGCAATTCCACATAAACTACAACCTCATGGCACTTTTTTCAGATTAGAGAAATGACACAAAATTATTCATAAGTAAACTTTGAAAGTGCACGTAACTGTTTCCCCATATTCTCAGTTTTTGTGCTAAGCAAAGTGAACTCTCTCCAGTCCCTTCAATTATATTTAACAGATATGTAAAATGTTTAAATATTCCTGCATGCCTGGAAAGGAACTAATGAGAGCGGCCACCAAGACACCTGTGACTCCTCTGAAGAATTTAAAAGCTTCAGCAGCTGAGATAGAAGAGACTGTGCATACAGCAACTGTCGTACATTCTTCACCAGTCAAATCTTTACGGGAGAATGGCAAAGAAAAAGCCACTGTTCAATAAAGTTCATATTAAATCTCAACTAGAGTTTACCAGAAGGCATGTGACTCTGAAGTCCACTAGAAGATGGTTCTTTGGCCTAATGAGACTAAAATTGAGTTTTTGGTCCATCAGACTAGCTGCTATGGTTTGCGTACACCAAACACTGCACATCACAAACACACCATCCCCACTGTGAAGCATGGTGGTGGCAGCATCATTATGTGGAGACTCTTGTCAGCAGCAGGTACTGAAAGTCTTGTTAAGGTAGAGGGTAAAATTAATGCAGCAAAGTATCGGGAAAATCTTTAAAGGCAATCTAATGCCATCTGCAAAGCAACTGCAACTTGGGAGATTTGTTTTCCAACAGGACAATGACCTGAAACATACAACCAAAGCTACAGTGAAATGGTTTTCAGACAACAAGGTGAATGTTGCTCTGCAGATTGCTCAGAAGCTCAGACCTTAACCTAATTGAGAAGATGTGACTTGACTCGAAATGGACTGATGATCCCTGTGCAACCTGACAGAGCTTGAGCAGTTTTGCAAAGAAAAATGGGACAAGGCTGACTGGGACAAATCCACAAAGGCTGAATGCTATAGTAATTGTGGCCAAAGGTGCATCTACCAAATACTGACTTGGTTGAACACTTATGCAATGACTTATTACATTTACATTTTAAGTTTTTTAATAAATGACATTACTTTGTACAAATCTGTTTTTGGTTTGACATGAAAGTAATTTTTTTTTTAATTAAACATGATTCAGTGTTCAGCAGCAATAACCAAGAAAACTTTTAAGGGGGATGAACCTTTTATAGGCACTGTGCCATATGTGACTCTGCCTGTACAAATGCTGTTACTGATATCCAATTAAAAAGTATATTTTGGAAAGACTCTGCTGTGAAGAGTGATGAATAAATGGGAATCCTTATTCCACCTGAAATTGAACTGTAAGTTATCACAACCTTGGCAGCTGCAGGAGATAAGTCTTATCATAATGACACCCTCAGAGCCAGACCTTGACAGGCACCCTGATGAGGCACCATATCTGTAACTGTGGCTGCAGTACACCTCAACCAAAGATAAGAATACCCCCTCTGCCCCAGGAAATTTGAGAAGATTTCTATTAGACATTGCAACATCGTCAGGATGATAGTGTTGTCATGGGATTGGACCATCTGAAGGCTCACCTTTGCTGTTTTCACACTTAACTTTAACATGCAGTTTGGTTGATGTGATTCCAAGTGAACAGGTGGAAACAAACATGAAACTGACTGACAGGGATTTGAACAGCACAGCCACATTTGGAGGTAACACAAATACATAAAAACACAAACTTACTGTCAGGCTTGCAGAACTTGGAATAGATTTTCAGGGAACCTTTTATATTTAGTGCTATAAAAGGAATTTTCCTTAGCTTAAAGTCATTTACAGCACTTGCCCTGTCGTATATGTCATCCTAATGGCTACTGTTGGTATTCAAGACAGTACATCATAAAGAAGAGGATATTCAATGGCTAGCGGGGAGGTTCTTGAGAAACCTCCAAATTGGTGCAATAAATAAGGTTTTCACTGCCCCAAAGCACAAAGTGATAATAACGGATCTCCAAGGGGCTGGACAGAGATATGTGCTCAAAGAGCAGTGGCATTAAAACCGACTGATTCTTTTTATGAACAAGAGCTAATTCTGCATCAACAATGAATAATAATGACTCAAATGAAAAATGGCCTTTCATTACCCTTTTTTGATTACTTTACAAATGGATAATTGCCTCAATTTAATCTCAGTTTAATTTTTAATGGCCTTGTTGCTTCCGAATTAGATTTTTGCCAAAAAAAGGGCTCTTTTGGCCAATTTTTGTCATTTCTGTGTTTTGTATTTGTCTTGTTATTGTACCATTAGCGCTCAGGGGAGTAGCCTAAAGCCAGCCATGGATCCAGTATTGCAACCACATTATGCAATATAGACTACATTTGACCATGCAATAATTTATCAGCTATACTGCATGTTAATAAATAAATACAATATACAATACAATAAACAAAAACATATAGGTTTTCCTCAAATAAGACATTTTATTCTAAAAGGACTCTTGGTTTTAAAAAAAAAAGTTAAAATAGAATAAAAAATAAATAAATAAAATTCTACAAATGCTGAGACAATATGTTGCCTATAACAATATTATGATAATGTTGTCTTCATTTTCATTTGTTCATTCACTGAACACACAAACACAAACTCTGGGTCAGCTGCGTGGGGGTCGGAGCAATCTTAACAACTACAACAACAATAGCAACAATACAATGGCCTATGGCTCCAGTCTATAAGTAATGATCACACAAGTCTCCAAACCCAAAATCACAATTTCAAAAATAGTGTCGCTGGTCAAATGCTGGCCCATGTTCTGGGGATAATGCAACTGCGCGATACAGGGTTTGGTAGTATTGCCATAGGTTAATTCAGCTGAGTTAATAATAGTATAAGCTATTATTAACTTATGTTATGTGGGCTTTTTTTTAAAGATTTATTTTTGGCCTTTTTGCCTTTATTGGAGAGGACAGGACAGTGGATAGAGTCAGAAACGGGAGAAAGCAGGGAAAGACATGCGATAAATGGCCGAGGTCAGACTCGAACCCGGCACAGCCACTACTCCTCTGCATGTGGGTCACGCGACATAACCACTAGGCTATTGGGGCGCCCCTATCTGGGCTTTTAATCACAAAATAACAGTCACTTTCATTGTCTCTTTCCACATGGCAAGTAATGATAAGTATATGAGGAAACTCCACCATGTAACAATTAGTTGAGAGGCTGGACATGGATCAGCTCAAATATTGACCTTATCCAGCTGATATGTCCTAGCGTGACCAGTCCACACTAAATACTGTTTTGCTGACATTTTCAGTTTTTTGTCATTTTTTATTGTGTTTAAGCCAACAGTTGCATTTATTCAGTGTTGTTATTTCTCAGTTTCTGGTGCAACAGCAATCTCTGGCCGCAATTTACATAAAATAAAATGGTTAAAATGAGTTTTCCAAAGTGAGCTAAACAGAAAATTGGGAATTACAGAAAATTGGTGTACTTGGAATGGCGCTGCAGCACTGATAACTCCATTATCAGATCAGTACATCCTTATATCAAAGGCGATATCTCTGGCCATCAGCATTAACTTTCAGGACCCAACCATCAAATCTACAAGCATTTCCAACTACTGTACCATGAAATGAGCAAATGTCACAGGATACTTGGACTACAGCCCAAAGGCTTAAGACAACATACTGCACAGTATGCACCTGTATATTTGTATGTCAGTACTGTGGAAATATAAAAATCTCTATTCTCTTTACAATTAGATTTTGCTTCTGCATTCCACACTTGTAAAGCGAATATTGTCTACATTTCCTTGTGTACTACATTTCACCATCTTAGTACTGACAATGACAATACAGTTGAATCTATTTTTTTTTCAACATTAAAAAACATTTCTCTACAAAGGCCTGTTCAGTCATGGGAGATGGAGGATCTCCTCTGATGCTTAAACTTCATAGTAAATGCAAATAAGTTCTACTATCTGTGGGACTCGCTTGATCTGTGACCTTATTTTATTTCCCTATTTTGACGTCAATCTTCACCAAAGTATAATAGAATAATGTGTATTTAACAAACTGCTTTATGAAAACACACTTTTCACAAAAACACACAAGATGTTAGAATTTCATAACATCACAGCAGGGAGTAAAGGGTCCAAAATGGCTATAATTTCTGTTGATCTGCTTTTTGTGTCGTGTGATGTGATTTTGTCCTTGTCAGTTAGCCACTTCAGCACTTTGGCCCGGCTGGCAGGCTTTGGCAGTGATGCCCTGTAAGACGACACAGAGGGGACGGGACGGCAACGGGGATCTGTGTGAAAGCTAAGCAGTGTCACTCACCTTGGAGCATTTGCTGAGCCTGCCGAGCTGGGCCAGGAAAAGGTTGCCATGACAACAGCAAAACAGCCAGGGCATCATCTGAGAATAACTGAATACTTTAATCTACATTTGGAACCCAAAAATTCAGTGGGTCGTGTTGAAAACGACACTTCATACTTTGCTTTTTCTCACTAAATCATGATTTACGATAATTCTTAAAAATAACACCTGATGGGCACAACATTATAACTGGTCAAACTAGACTTGGTTTTTGAAATCTACTTGTTGAAAAACGTAAGAATAATGCAACATACACCATATCTATAGGCATTACCATGTTTGGGACTGCAGCATGTGCAGTAGTTCTCTGGTTTAACAAAACAGAATAAATGCATGCAAAGCCAGACTACCAGAAGATGAATAATGTTGCATGTTCTGCTGATTATTCGCAATATCTCAACTATTCAGTGAATGTAAACAGCATCACTCTCCCTGCCTTTCTTTAGGCGCTCTGATCTCAAAGCTGGGACGAACACAGAGTCTGAGGAAAGCCACTTGTGTGTTTAAATCATTTGATCTTGCAGTGCTTGTCAAACAAATGAATCTGGCTATCACAGGCCCAAAGCAGATTAGCACCACACTACTGGGAATTGGTTTTATTCCTGCTTATGAGTTTTTAAGTAAAGAGACACGACGTTGGGGATCACATACATTAAGGTTCTTCAAGGAAAACCAGAGAAAGTACCACTGAGGACAAGACAAATGAGAGAATAAGCCCACCATTGTACATGATCGCATCAAAAGATAATATTGGACAGATTTTTTATGACAAAAAAAACGCCCTTCTAAAACATGTAAAGTTTTCAGAAATTGTGAGAGTTGAAGTGCAAATCTGAACCCACTACCTACAGGTTTCACGGGGGTGTTTATAATACATTACCTCTGATTTATGCGTGTCTTGCATTCTCTTGTCTACACCACAGTCTGCCGTGACTGCAAACTCTCCAGGGAGATGAGGAGAAGACGAAATAAACAAGGAGACGCTGCTGAAGCAGTTTGTTAGAACAGTGCTTCACGGACAGCTGAGCACATAGTCAGACAAAGTGATATGAAAGCCAGCAAACAATTTAGAGTTCAAACCCGGAAAATATAGCCGGCGTTGTACATCCAGCACACGGGCATAAACATCTGTGCTGGTGGTTGTCAGCCTTCGTTTGCGGTGGTCGTCAATGTGCCATCTGTCCCAGTAAGGACTAAACCGTTCCTCTACAGGGAGAACAGAGGGGAATGAAAGAGTTGGCTCAGTGGAACGCTCAGTGTGGAACATTCCTTAATGGGAAGTGCTTGACTGAAGAGGCAGAAATCAGTTAACACGAGCGCTCAAGCACACAAACGCACACACACACACACACACACACACACACACACACACACAGGTGCACACAGCAAACACAGGGTTATTGTACCTTTGTCAACACTGCACCTGTGAGGCTTCACAGCAGGCCTGCATGGCCTGTGGTATAAGAATGTGTCCAAAAATGGTCCCTGAGATCTCATTCTGATGGTTCACACATATAAACAGTTTCCATTTAATGTTCCGCAGAGCCTGAAAACCACTGAGCCGCCACTAGAAAACAGAAGAGCAGGCTTACAAGCCGGTCACACTCTTGCACACAGACACACAGCCTCCAGTTGTTGGTGTGACGGGTCATGACCAGCTCTGTCAACAGCTGTGTAACTACAACCTGTGGGAAGATTACGGTTTCAGTGACAAGGCATGAATGGAGCTGCACTGTGTCTTTTGATGCCCTCACAGTGAAAACCCAAAACAGAAAGCTGGATTCTCTTGAAGAGTGTGGCTTCATTGGTAAGCTGAAGGTAAGGAACACGGTCTTCAACTGACAATGACAAACGGTAAACTTGCTGCCATGTGTGAAGCCACTGTTACACATTCTTGCTTGTAAGAGTACGTCCACACCACCAGTATCAGTAGATGGCCAAACAGCATCTGAAACCTCCTGCCCCAACACCTTTCTGACAATCCACCTCACGGAGTGACTGGACAAGAGTGTGTTTTTTCCACAGACTATATGTAACGACTGATAACTCCTCCATGATGTCAACCATAGGTTTCTGAGAAGTGGTTCTAAACCTCAGTGTAGTGTCTGACTCCTCCTAACTCCTGGCTAACTCAAAAATGAGAAAAGCTATATAGATTTATATAGAGTTATATAAAGATTTACTCCATGTAGAGTAGTCATGACCAGGAAAGTAGCTATAGAGACCAAAATTGTTTTTGTTCCAGGCTGTGGACATGTTTATTTCTGCTGTAAAGTTGGGCGTTTCAACACAGACATCTACGGGGACTGACTCGCTTCTAGAGCCAGTCTCAAGTGGGCGTTCAAGAAACTGCAGTTTTGGCTTCATTTTTCAGCACTGTATGTTGCCACTTGCCCGAAAGCAGAGCTTTTGAAAACTTGGGTCTCACATTTTCCACTTGAAAAGAAGCTTTAATGAATGTTTCTTGACAAAGCTTTTTGCTATATGTCTGCTAAGATGCCGTCTTGGGAAAGTTAGAAAGCTCTATTTTGTAAGAGAATTTTTAATGCAAGAATTACTAATTGATTACTTAACAGATAATGTTAGAAACTGCAAATTACTATCTTGTAGTTGTTCATGAAAAGATATACATGAACATCAAAAATTGTGATTATGGAGAGCAGGAGGAGACAAAGCAGGGGCTGAGACTCAGAAAAGTAACCAACTGACTTCGTAACATTAGTACAATTTTGTTGCTTGCCAAAGATTTATTCTTTTTTCAGTGGTGTTTGCATGAGGAGAGATTTTTTAAAAATACAGAGTTTGCAGGTTTTGCAGGTTTGGCTGGCTTAGTGTAGACAGAGTTTACGAAACACTGTTTATTCCCCGTTTAACAAGACTGACTTAACAATGACCAAAACAATATGGCGTCAACCAGTTTGTCCAGCAAGAGTGAGAGTGACTATCAGTGACGGCAGCTCACAATGACACAACATGTAGCCTTAAACAGGAATGTATTTTAGACAAGTAAGCTTGTTAAGTAAGAACACATTCAGAAAAAGTCATTATGGGTTTGCTGAGTGCAGCTAACATTGGCAGCGTGAGCACCAGCAGCTTTCTTGCCCACATATATGTAGAATGTAGTTGCGTATTGCTCTGGTTGAGTTGCTATATATCAGTTTATTCTGACAAAGCTTGCATACAACCTTATGTTTTTTACTAGATGTGCTGGTTTCACAAGATGTCATCTGTCCCACTTTCTACCTTGCTGGTTTCCAATATCTGGGCATTAGTGTGGGAGGCGCAGGGTTCCAGCTACTGATGGGTGACTTCTTCGACACAACAGTTAATTGGCATTTTACATTAACTACATATTAATAGGTACTTTAAACAAAGTATTTCTGGTACCCATTAGTGAGGATAGCAATGTTTTCCAGGTTAGCTGACTAACTGCACACATATTGTGAATTTCCCCGGTGAGGGATCAATAAAGTTTATCTTATCTAGCAAAAACAACACTCCGAGCTCCTTGATCAAACTCTAATTTGATGTTTTTTCACTGAAGCCCTGCAGTTTTTGTACTGTTATTATAGGATGGATGAACGAGTTTGCGGTGGCGGCCGGCAACTGTGAGCAGGGCTAATGAAAAGAGATTAGATGAAAGCACTGATGAGCAGACTGAGACTGAAGCTTCATCACATCTGCAATGTCATCCACTTAACTCTGATGGCAAATCGAACTTCAGAACAAAAAGATGAGAGAAAGAGAGGCCGAGGTAATAAGTGAGAAGGAGATGAAAGAGAGGATAGAGAGCAGACGAATCAGGGCTAATTTGTGTAGAGGCCCCCCTCAAAATTCACACTGAGAGTGGCCCTGAAAGGAAGCAGCCAAGCCCGGCCTCCACTGCTGACCTCCCTCGACCTCAAGTAATGGATTTACATTTTTAGCCCTGTTGTGTACAAACATAGCGCATGTACACTCATACACACACACACAAAGCATATGGAGGCTGCCACATTACTGAGCCGTTCAACCATCAAACGAAACACTTCGATTTCATGATCCTGCTGCTATGGGTTTCGCACACTATAGCCAATTACGGATAAACTGGCACATTTTCTTTCTCCCATTTGCAGATCGACAGGCACAGCGGCTATTTTTACCTCTACATAAAAGCAGAGACTGTTTTCACACTCCGCCAACTGGAACTGTGCCTTTCATTAAGGAAATCTATTTACAGCTGAGCAGGGGGAGAGGCACAGGAGCAGGAAGAGATGAGCTCTGATTAAACATTTCAATGAAAATGTTTGAGGGCTCTGTCTGTTGTTTTTATCACCACACTGCCCAGGCATTTTTAAATATAATGAGGCGGAGAGTAATTTGCTGCATCTAACTGCTTCTATGATGCTAAATCAAGACGATGCCGATCAGCATCAGCGCACACTGTTTGTAGTTGAGTTATCTCCAAGACTCAGCCGGTGTCAATCACTGGCGCAGTGTTAGACGAGCAGGTCAGCAAACTGTGACCCTGCCATCTGTGTATGTGTCAGTGGCAATTAGGTTGAAAAGCACATCAGTATACTATAGATAATGTGGAGGAGAGAGAAAAAGACTTGGAAATCTACACACAAAAGAAATCAAAGCAACCAGAGGAGATCTAATCTTAAGTGAAAATGCATAAACAAGAAGCATTATTGCCAACAAGATCATCAGTTTAGAAGTAAGTGAATTACTTTCTTGTTGTCAGACCTCTTCTTCTATTTCCTGAAATTTCATCCTGTATAGTGTGCATGTTGCCTCTTTTGGAAGTAATGCACCTGAAGCTCTCTTTTTGAACCTAATCAAACCCACCACTGAACAACCATCAGCTGCACCGACTGCTGGTCATGATCTCATTGTCTAGATCTCCCCTCTGTTTTCAATGTAGGTAAAACTGACAGGGTGTGGCGAGACATCCTATCTCTGCATGCACCACCGACCACAGCTGAGGCTTCCCAGTAGGCCTTCCCATTAAGTAACTGTTAACCTGGGTGGTGGACCATTCACTTGAAGTGCACTTTTTAACAAAAGAGTGATGCCGAGGCAGTGCCAGCTGTACTATGGATGATGAGACAAGATGATACCGCAAAACAAAACTCCTTTAAATGATGACCTTCCTTTTAGATATAGAGGCGATTAGGTGACGATCATAAATAATGTATCACCGTATCATAATACAGTGCTTTCCTCACAATGAGTAACTCCCTCTGGCTACACAATATTCCTAAAAACACATATAGGACTTCTTATTTGTGTGGTCCCAGTGAGTTGTTTTGGGATTATACAAGCCATTAGAGTTCTTTTATGCCACCAACCAAGACATTAAAATCGCAACACTTTCATGGAAAGTATGCAACCATGTGAAAGTGTTTAATCACTAAGCTCCTGTGGGCGCACGCCTGGGGGATTTCAAAGCGGCATTGGGAGTCGGCTGTCAACACAAAGGCAGCTGCGGACATACTTTTGGATCACACATATGCAAACACAAACACACGCACACACATGCATACACACAGATGGGCACAAAGCCCAGAATCAAAAAACATGTAACTGTTCACTGATAGTTCACAAGAAGTGACATAAAATCCAGCAGTGAGAATCAATCTCAGGATAAAACAACATTTCTGTCTATAGTTTGTATGTATCTTGGCTCTTCAGTTGCTTCATCTACTTTGAGCTTAGCCAGGTTTCAAATCTCTACACCTGGGGACTTCCAGTCTCAGGCTCTGCAAACACTGGGACATTCCCAGTCTGCTTAAATAGCGACTTTGTGTCTATATGCTGGAAACTGAGCTCTTCATAACCCAACCTGTGCAAAATCACACTCAAGGCCAAGGCAGCTAAAAGACAGTGACACTTTTTAGACTCTGCTTTTCACCAGTGGACATGACAAGCAAACAAGGAGGTAACAGACAAAGAAATCTTGTAAAACATGTCTAATCTGGCTCCCTCAGTTACAGTCAGTTAAGAAAATCCATCTGATGTTAGTTCCTGGGGAGCACAAAACAAATGTGTTTGGTTCATTTCTAAACATGCTTATTAATACGGTTTATCAGATAAGTACTGGACATAAAACTGTCGTCCATCCTCAAATCCTGCGAAATCTTCACAAAACAACATGAACGTGCACGGTTTCTTCTCTTAGATGCTACACATATTGTGTGTAATCAGATTACAATGACTGCAGCCTTTCCAGATTTGTGTGTGTGTGTGTGTGTAGAGGACAAATAGATGCTGAGACTCTTTGATTATGGGGGAGAGAGAGGGCAGTGCAGCTGCTATCCTCCTAACAGCATCGCCTCTGCTTCATTAGATGTCGCCTCTGTCTCTGCTCAGTCCTCATGTTTGTTTCAGGCAAAGGGGGGGACATGAATCAAAGCATTTCTGAGGTTTGCGCTCTTGCTTTCTGTACGCAGAAGGAGGAAAGCACTTATACAGCAACAAAATCCTCCCAAGGGACAGGATAGAGGAGTGAGGGGGAAAATGAACAGAGCGACGCAGCACTTTGATTTGAGCTCCCAACGGTGTTAAACCCAGAAATGATAGCTGTATGTACCCAGTCACATGGGAGCTGAGAGAAATGATATGGAGGCAAAGGTTCTGTACAGAGCCCAAGCTGCTTTAAAGAAATCAGAGAAAAGTTATAGTCAAAAAACAAACAAACAAACAAAAACAGAAGAAGGTGAATAAAATAATATTCTTGTCTCTGCTGCTTAAACATCCCTGACAGAATAGGCAGAATAGACTGCATTTGACCAGGCAGAGAAGCTAGGATTGATTAACAGAAAAAATGCATTATCATTGCTCTATTGTTCACTACTAAAATGAATAAGCCACATCCATTGTCTAGAAGGTCCGATTGTGGCTCATGGGAAGTTTGGAAAAACCATAAAGTGAGGGTTTTTTTTAAAAAATAAATTGTCGTCTTATCAAATCTAAGGGGCAACAGCGTTTGTGCAGAATCACCAAACTCAATAGCAGGAGTCTAGGATGGTCCGCCTCTGTTGCCCTCAATAACATCCATGAAGTGACGGCAGCAGTTGTGTGCACACCTGGGAAATTGCTGCAATAAGTGGCAATGTCTGTTGCATTCTTAGTTTTGCAAATTTAAAAAGGTCAGGGGATCTTTGCTGCATGTCACGCTCCCGTCTGCCTTTGTTTCATGTCTCTCTGTAGACTCTCAACTATCCAATAAAAGCAAAATGCAAAGAAAATCTGTGTTGTTTTATATTTATATAGATAGTTATTCTATGGCTGCCCTCTCTTTATGCTGCCAAACAAACTAAACTGCACAGGACACTGGACTTACACAGATGAACTTTGTCGTGTGCATCTTTGTATTACTCAAATAAAAGCCTGGACCTCGGCTCTTTGTTTTCTACCGGCATTTATCTTTTGTCCCTCATGCGGTGACATGGGTGGATTAAAACCCTTCTTTTCCTGGTTTTCAGTGGCCCATCATTTCTCTTGTTGCGGCACAGAAACCGAGGGTCTCCCAGGTCAGTCCCCTGACAAATGGAGCAACCCATTGTGAGTAGGAAGGAGGGAAGGAGAGTGAAAGAGTGAAAGGATATTTGTTGCTGCCGGAGAGGCTGGTGACCTCGTCACTTTGGGCAAACCCTCGTTTTTTTTTTTAGGCCAACGCCCACTTGAGGAAACTCAAAGCTGTGGTTCACGCACAAAGACAGCGGCTTGAGAGGCCCACTTAATGCCCGTCCATAGAATATGCTCTATTACTAATACACACACACCCCATAATCCCGTGGGACCCCTGCCTCCCCCTGAAAGAGTGAGCCTGACACGAGCCTCAGACTCAACCCCAAAAATCCCAGCTGACCCCTGCATACAGACTTGCACACACATGCATACAATTCCCCACAGGAGAAAGTTGGGGCCCCCCAGGCCAGGCAGGTGCTGCAGCAGTCCCACAGAGTCGAGTAGCTGTGTGTGCAGAAGTGTGTGTGATCATAGGGGGGCTCGTTTGCCGTCTGTCAGTCCAACCTGCTGCTTGTGCACGATCAGCCGGTCTCTGTTTCACTTCTCCAGGGGTTTCTTGACTGTTTGTGTGTGCATGCACGCTGGCATGTGTTTCTTTCAAGACGAGTCAGGCTCATAGATCAATGCATCCAGGATTATGTATCATCCTAACAGCATTATTGGGGTCAGTGTCAGTTAGCGTCCCCCACTCCTCCACTGCTCTTGGCACTAACAGGGAGTTTGGGTTTGACAGAGACGTGGCCCGGTTACATGTTATGCCATGATTGTTACCCAGCAGGCAAAGGATTTAAAGCTGCACTAGGCAAGATTTTGATCTAAAAATACATTTGTCTAATCAGCCTAAACCACAAACGGGGGCTGAAGGAATGAAGACTCTGGCATCTTCACTCCATCAGCTAAAACCCAGCTGATTCAACTCATTTAGCCCAGAGAAATGATGGTGCTGTGTATGTTTCAACTCAGAAAGAAACTAATTTAGCAGTGATATACAAACCATAAACAGCAATGAGTGAGCACTTGAAAATTATGTGTATTCAACAGCAAGAGGTCTTTTGGGATATTTAAGCAGCACAAATCAGCAGAGCCGGCAAAGACACTTACACCAAGACAGGTATTTCTTGGTATCAGTGTGCAGAACTACCTAGTGCAGATTTAAGTCACTTCTATTAGTAGTAAAGCCACTGTTACAGCAAAATTACAATGTCAAGGTCATGATCCAGAGGAAAAAATGTCCACTGATGTCAACTAAATGTTGACTTTTGCATGTGAAAACCTAACTTCATCAGTTGCAGTACTGTAACTTTTCCAAAATCTTTCCAATGCTTCAAGACCTTTAAGCAAGACGCTGTTTCCATCTGATAAACACACATGTGCTGCTTCAAACTGATAACAAAGATTAAATCTGAGACCACCCACAATTCACACACACACACACACACACATACACACAGATGAGCGCCTGCAAAAGACAGCACGTCTCCACAATGAGTGAAACATGCACATGGAAAGAGAAAAGTCAAGCCACTTGCATTGTGGCTTGCAATACATACCTTGTCAAAAAGAGACTTCCATTGCTGGGACAAGGAAAGAGAAACGACAAAAAAAGAGCATGTGAAGAAGATGATGGGAGGGAGAAAAAATCTACTGAGAAGCAGGTGCCAAAGAGGAGAGGAGCACCTGTTTGGAAATCATGAACACTGGCCAAAGGGACTTTCTTGGCTTTAATTGCAGTCTGTTATTATCTGATCATTGCGGTCAATCAGCTGCAGCAAAAGATAATAAGGCACCAAATGTGTGCATCATTATGTGTGAGAAGTGTGTGGAGAAGGAGCTAATGTGTTGTGTGGCTTCTTTTATTGTCCTACAGTATTTTAAATCCCATGTGGTGTCCCTGTAAATCTCAATTTACGCGTTATGTCAAGAGATTTAAATAAAATTGAACACTCTGTGGGGTTGTCCAGTGAAAAAGAAACTGAGGACCCTCATTCATAATTGTGAAGCTGTTAAAAGGGGGTCACATGTTCTCTTCAGGTTTCCTGCTTGTATACTTACATCCTCTGGAGCCACAGGCAGGACGTCGGTACTTTCCAAAACCTCGATCTCTTCGCCCTCCGCGTTGGCCGCCACCGCCGGAGAGATGTTCACCGGCGCCTCCCGGGTTCCCCCAGTCATCTTCGGGCTGCTCTTCTCCATACACCCACGGAGAGGAGCGATCAGGTCCTTAGGAAAGCCTCCACATGCTGCAGTTTACAATCCCATCTCGCTCCTGGTGTGATAAATCAAAAGTGTGCGTAATCCTGTTGTGTGACGCGCACTTCCACATAGACGAGACAAACCAATTTTCATCCGCGGAGGGGAAAAAAAAAGTTGAAGCGTAATAGTCAGAAAGTCTCCATGTGGTGTCACAGCTTCTTCCAGCACATCGTTAGTCTGCAGTGACAGAGGTTTGCAGAGCCGGAGAGGACCCGGATTTTTTTTTTTTTACTTCCCCGCGAAAAAGAGAGGCAGCGATCCAAGTTTGCCAAGCTGGAGACGCACATCCACAGAGCTACTTTCAGAGATGCGACGCAGCAGCAGCAGAGCGCAGATCCATCTGAAAGAAATAATTACATCATCAGCGGTGACAACAACGTGAAGCCCAAAGACTGAGATTACTAACCGGGCTGGATGACGCACAAACTCTCGTGTGGCTTTTGGGAACTCGAGTCAAGCAACGCGGACGCACGGCACACTCCGAGAGAGAAGTTCACACGTGTGCCAGTATTTTTGGTGCGTCATGATACCTGGCACGCTGATTCTCTGCCGGGCGACGGCGCAGGAGCAGGACGTGGGAACGGACGTCTGGTTTCTCCGCCGTGCGCCGGCAGGAAGCCTCGATGGGGTCGGCTGGCTGGAAGGAACGCACCGACGACCGCCTCCGCTGGGATGGTTTGGTTCAGCTCCAGGAGATGCCACGACTCCACTCCATCCGCATACGTCCTCCCAGGCACATACAGAAAGAGAGAGAGAGAGAGAGAGAGAGAGGGAGAGATGAAGGGAGGAGAGGGTGGGGGCGGAGAGATAAGGGACGGAAGGGAGGGAGGGAGGGAGAGATTTGGCCGGCGGTGAGGAGGGATCACCAGCCACTCCCGCTCTGGGGGTTTTCGAGGAACTCCGGCTCACTGGCTGAGCAGCTGGATGTCGCTGCCTCACAGGGTTTAAAGGTCGACGTGTGCACGATGCATCTTCACATAATGAAACATGACATTCATTTTTGCTCCATGTCAGCTTGCCTTACTATTCCTCACACGCTGAAAACGTGCTACTTTTGCACTAAGCATGCTTTAGTGCTCTGTCTGGTTTGGTTTTTTGCACCTCTGCTGCAAATATGACCCAACATTTCAATGGACCCCCATTCACATTTAGCCTGATCTCATGTTAGAAACACTTAATAATCACAACCCGATGCACACACTCTACCATTGTCTAGAAGGGAGTGTCCAAGGGTATAAATTCCTGCTCGTTTTCGAGGATATAAACTGTCCCCTCCAGGTCTACAATCACCTTAGTGGCGGGGCCTCATTTCAGACAAACACCTGCCAATTACTTGAACAGACATCAAACAAGCCCTAATAGTTGGGTGGAAGCCATGTATGAGGAGACATGATATGATGACAGTGTGCTCTGCAATGTGTAGGTTGATCAGCATCCCTCAGACTCCCCCAGGTACAATGTGATTGCATCGCCATGGAAACACTGTGGCCAGTTAATATTCTTAACCTTGGGGGTCTTTTCCTGACTCCTACACAGCAATGTTGGAATAAAGTTTGTTATGCTGTTAAAAGAGAGAGAGAGAGAGAGTTAGAGGTCAGCAATCAAAATTCTGAGATCTGGTATCTTCATTTTATCTGGATGAGAGCGCATTGTGTTAATTTATGGCTTCATCACCCAGATTTGTAAAAATAATGAATGTTTCCTTCTCATATAATCATCATGACAAGAGAACTTAAATTCCTGTGTTCAGACAAAGCTGGCTTGAGTGACACTTTAGGGACTGAATGTTGATCTGTTGCACATTTTTTAATAGAATATGAGGATTTCGAGGCACAAAGCTGTTGGGATTTGCATAACACATGTCTGATTTGCATAAGTGTGGCTTAGCAAGAATCTCATTTTTGTCTCACCAATTAACACAACTACTTTTTCAACTGTTAAGGGAAAACCAGACGGAGTTCTTCATACATAGGCATGGAATGAAAACAGTTTGGTGTAGAAAGTAATGAATAAAACTGCAAAACTATTATTTATTTAAATATAAGGGAATAAATCAGCTAATACATAAACATTGTCACAGTCTTCCAGGACAGATCACATCGCGGCATCATGGGGAATTCCATTAAAAGCAGCTAATTGGAAAAAATCAGCCTGCTTTCAGATTTCATGTGTGAACATCTGCTGGGGAGCATTAACACATGAGGGAAGAGAGTGTGAAGAAAAAGGAAAGAGACAAGATGTACAGCAAGAAAAACACCTGCTGTGTGGGAGAACTTAACTCATACATAAATTAGCAGCTGGGGAGTATTACTTTCTTTTCACAGGAGTGCAGTTCGGAGCTGTTTGCAGGCACTAACTGCTTTCTGAGTCGGCGTCAAGTTCTCCCTTCAGCCCACAACTTCACCATATTTTATAAGCACCACCAACAAATGTTCCAAATGTGTCAGTAGGCAGTGGTTGTAAACTGGGAGTTGTCCACTAGCTTCAGCTATTTACCTACTTTAACCAGTATTACAAACAGAGAGCAATTTCTGATCATCCAGTGGCATTATTTTTTATTTTTCTTCCTCATTTTGTATTTTGAGCCTTTTACTTTTAGATATTTCAACCGTTTATCCAGTACTTTAGTTGTGAAGTACAGTTTGTTAATTTGTTTTAGCTGACATAGTATTTCAAAAGTTCAAGTGCACTTCAAAACGTATATTTTCATGTAAATCTGCAAAATGAGTAGTACCTCTGAGAATTTAGAAATATTTAAAAAGTCCACCTTTTGACATGTGAAGCAAAGAAGATATATTTAAAATTCACAGAGATTAAATTATGCAAAACTGTGGCACTGACTATGTTAACTCTTTTGTACAAAAGGTCAGAGTTTCTTGAGTTGCATCCTTTCTTTATGCACTCTATTTAACTCATCAGACACTGTTCAAGTAAATCAAGTCGCAGCCATTGTTTACACTGTAAAAATTAGATAACAGCAACAGTAAAACACCATGAAATCCAACACAGTATACTGTTGTCACAGATAAACTGAATTACCCTAAATCAGGAAATGGTGCATAACTGTAATTTTTACTGCCACAAGATGTAGAAAAGATGCAGTTTGACAGGGAAAATATTAAATCTTGGTAGCAGTGAGCAGAGTTGCTGCTCAATCCACAAAGCTCAGCAGGTGATTTTAAAAGATGCTTTTAGAGTCTGCTTAAAGGAAGATGCAACAATTATTAACATGATTCATTAAAAAAAGCACAAGATACACTTATGATATAATGATGTTACCACTAATGAATGTAGAACTTCAGCTGCATATTTTTAGATTATTAAATCCATTATTCATAGAAAAAATGAGAGCAATATGAACTTGTCAGAAACCCCTTGGCTAGACAAAATGACTCAATATTCTGTAAGTAGACACACTTTTTCAACACTACCTGATCTTCTTTGTGGTCCATGGATAGACGGACGGATGGAAAAAGAAAAAAGAAACCCTAGAATTAGTTTCTTTCTTCAAAATGACGCAACAGTTTGATTAAAGTCTTTCGTCAATGCCAGTCAAACTAAACAGCCTTAAGATACAGTGAATCCGCTCTTTCTTGGCCTGATGCTTCTGTGATGGTCTCCACAGAGCTTCTTGGACATTGGAGACAATCATGTTGTCGATGTCTGGGGGGTCTGTCAACAAGGCATTCAGAAGGAATCTTGCATAGACGTTCAGCCTCGTGCAGATGTTCTTGTGAATAATCTTGTCGAGTTCTTTCACCTTGCCCTTGTAGAAGTTCTGGTCTTTGTCCTGGACTTCAGTGGAGACTTTCTGAAACAGTTGCTGATAGATGACGTCAACGTTTTTAGAAAGTCTGCTCGAAGATCCAGAAAATTAAGTGACTCCACAAGTACATCAAAACTACAGCTGAACTTCTCTTTTGTTCCTGGATCAGCCTCCATTGCTGGATCAGGGGTGTCCTTAATGTCCTGCTCTGCTCCAGATATGGAGACTGAGCTTTCACCTTCCTCAGTCGGGTAGGTGACTGATTACGATGAGACAGGTAACCAAATCCAGATCTGCAGTCCGTGGATGGTTCCTCCTCCGGCACATGAATTTTCACCTGTTTCCTCCTGTACTCCTAAAGTGGAGACTGCGCTTTCCTATTTCAGAGTCCAGAGAGGTGAAAGATACCAGCTTAGAAAGTTGACGCCTGATTCTTGTTTGTCTTCCTGCTTGAGTTGAAGCTCTTCCCCCAGACAGCTTTGCTCGGTGTCAGTGTCCACGTGAAGACTGGTTTCAGTGTTGATGGCCTCCACATCCTGCAGATTCTGGACCTCCTGCTGAGGGACACTGTCCTCCATAGCGGGGACCTCTGACTCCACCGGGGCTGTTCTGTCTTCATTATCTTTAGTGACACCAGTTTGGAGAACTGCTTAGAGAAAGACTTTGTCCCATTTTTTGTCTCAGAGAGCGTTTCTGCAGAGAGTCTGAGGCTGGTTTATCCTCCAGCACTGGTTTTTTGGCCTTCAAAGCATTTTCTAGTTGGATCCATGGCAGCTGTCGAGTTTCACTGGTCTGTTTGGAGAATTGTGATCTTGAAGGTTTTAACTCCGTTAGTCAGAAACTCATACCAGTGAAAGCTGCTGTCTGTGTCTTCTCCATTTATATTTGAGTTACCTCCACAGCATGACATCACGCTCAGTGACGTCACACGTCATTGTCAGAGATTGCATTCTTTACCTTTTCTGTGAAACATTTTTGGGGTAAATTAACAAATAATGTTATCAAATTGTAATTGAATAACTCCCAAATTAAATTTTAAAGTCACTGAAATAATTTGATTAAAGGTGTTGAATACTTAAGCATTCTTTAAATATGGCAAAATGCCATGTTTACTATGTGTGTTTAATCCATTATTAGCCCAACACTAAAACCTCACTGAGATGACCCAAAGGTGATTTTAATTGTGAAGGGATGAACTCTATGAGCCCAATTTAAAAACTGTATTTGAATGATATTCCTCACACCGATTCTGATCCTAAAAAGCCTGACATTGTACAATATCACCGACTGATCTCACTCTGGTCCTTCTCCATTTAAAGACTGGCTCATTATGGAAGCTGGTGGACTTATTTGAACTTTAACAGGCCTGAGTCAGTTTCACAATAAATATTAAAAGACAGTAACACACAGCAACCAATCTTTATCCACTGGTGATTTTTTTTAAAGCAATGCTGCCCTCTTGTGTCTTAGTAAATCTTGTTTCCATGTCATTAAATACAAATATAACCTACAATCTAGTGACAACAGGATGACAAGGAAGTTATGTGGTTAGTAGTAAAAGCATTATAAAGAAGCTGCTATATAATCAAATTATCAACAAGGTGTCTTATCAATAACTAAAACATAGTCTGCCTGATCTGAAATAGACATAAGAATCAGACTTTCTTATTTTGTTCACTAGAGAGAAATAGTAAAATATTTACATTTCAAAATGAAAAGAATGAATTCCACTGCACCGTGTTATAGACATAGTTATTTATTGTAAACGTTTGGAAAGGCAGGGCTGAGTGAATACATCAACTAAACCTTGTGGCAAGAAGTTGTAACCGCATGAAAATTCAAATCTGGAGCCACGTTATTGCATGTTTAGTGACCAGACAGCTGACGGAGGATCACAACACAACAAGTCTCCTCTGTTTAGCAGCAGCCACTTTAAGAAACCTAAAAACCTGAATAACTGGGACCTGGCAAGCAACTGGGAATTGGGCTTTTTTTTAAAACAGGAAGTCTTTTAACACGGGAATGTGGCCATAAATTCAGAAGCATGCAAACTCAGAATGAATACAATAACTTCATGGTGTAAATGTACAATATCTTAGCACATAAATGCACACATGAAATGTAAAGTGACCAATATGGGAAGACGAGAGAGAGAGAGAGAGAAGCAGACTCTTCATTCCCCACATACACATCCACTGATATAACAATGACCTGCTCAGATGTGCAAACATTAAATTAAAAAAATGCGTCCAGGAATTTGGCCATAAAAGAAAAAACATTATTCTGTCAATGTGAATGATCATAGCTAATGTTTGTGCAAGTTTTTGAGCAGACTGTTCAACCAATATTTCTGCAGTCAGTGTTTTAAATGTAAATCACTTATGGCCTTTTGGACAAAAACAAACAAATGTACAGTCTGTTATATACAGTATTTACATTTTGTTCAAAAAGACTCAGATCTATTGCATACCTCACAAACCCTATTATACTTTATGTGACAACAAGTTGTTCATCATATCAATCAGCAAGCAACCAAAAAAATAGCTATATATTATGTTTAACTCACTACGACTCACCAGCAGCTTAACTTTATTTTTCATATAAATATAAATATATTTTCTTTACTTTGCAAATTCTTGCAGATGACAGATTAAGCAAATTAGCAATTTGGTACAAAATTAAATAGTTTTCTCTTTTATCTCTGAGCAGAGAAACACAGTGGAATGAAAATGCAAAAACAGGTTTGCTTATGCAAGATTGCACACAATTTTTTCCCCTCAAAATAAAAAGCACTTTTTAATACAGGCCCACTCACCTACAGAACCATGATAGAGTGTTCATACTATTTTAATTTGCTAAGTGCAAATTGGAAAACCTAATGCTTTGACTGGTTAAAATAGCTGGAGGGTTGGATCTGGATGCTCGAGGATCACCGTGTTTTGAGCAGCACTCTGTACATGGCGAAGCCCAACACTGCAAACACTGTAGCGCCAACACTCGCTCTCAGCCAGAATGTCGAGCTCTTCAGATCTGCTTGGCTCACATGTCTGTTAAACAGAGAGAAGCAGGCCCAAGAGACATAAATACTGAGAAAGAGTGAAAGGAAGGATGGCAAAGACTAAAGAGATGAAAATAGAGATGGCAAATTAATGGATAAAGACAGATTTGCTGCTTCATTACTCATAACTAGGACATAAACAACAGATCATCTCCACCTCCTTCCATGACTTTGTGCACAATCTAGTGGAACAAACAAGCTTGAATCATTTCTCTTAACCTAAAACCTCTAAAGTCTGAAAATAAATGGCTGCAGTGACATCAGCTGCAAAAGGACCATGAGAGAATAAATAACATAAAGTAAGGAGCCAGGAAAAATAGAAATAATGAAGCAATAGCCGGAGAAACAGATGAAAGACTTGCAGGATTGTAGTTATGACATGAGGCAGCAGGAACAGAAATGAACTATGACAACTCTTATTACAGAAGATGAGACAAGGGGACTGAAGTCAAACAGGAAAAAAAATGCTTATAGTCTTTATAAAGGAAATTTCCAAGCAATATCAGGATTGAGAATTAAGAAAGGAGACAAAGCAAGAATGCTCCAAGAGAATGACGACGCTAAAAAAACAGGACTGTTGAGAGAAACTGACAAAATCAAAGGAGTCGGACAACATATGAGGTACTCGAAGAAAGAAAGTAAGAAAAAAATACTGCAGAAGTTAATAGAAAAAACTAAAATGTTTTGAAAAGATGCACCTAAATGAAATAAAACACACATCTGAGGTAAAAAACAAACCCTACAAAGTTTAATTTACTTAATCTATTTAATAATACAATATAATAATAATATAATGTAATATACATTGCTATATGTAGCAACACTGAAAATGCATGTTATTGTTGTCCAAATGTGTTATTTTACCGTAGACTTGTAACATAGTGAGAATTTTGGTGGTTGCAGTGATTAGTAAAGGTTTCACCACCTCTGCATATCGTAATAACAAAGTATTTTCTTGGAGAAGTCACAGTCATAGGGTAGAATATGGAACGGGCTGCTGTGCTGAGTCATTACAAGGACCCATGCAACAAAACAAAGCAGCTTAACAGAGAATGGTAGAATGAGAAAGAAGAAATGAATGAGGAAAGGACAGCACGCGGTGACGATGGCGACAAAGATTCAAAATAAGTTTGCAAGAGACCTTCTGAGTACGACAGCGTAGAGTTTGGCCCTGACCGTCTGCAGCAGCTCAGAGTTGAGGAAGTTCTGACACAAGCAGAAAGTGCACCGGTTACAAGTGCACATGCAGCGCAGCCGGGCGTGGCTGAGGAGAGAAGACACACCCACACATGGTAAAATGCACACTGTAGGATTTACAGAAAAACAGGAGAAAATGGGAAACATACAGGATACAAAGGGGAGAGAAAAAAAGAGCTGAAATTCAACCACCATCAACAGAAACCAATGTGGCCTCATTACGAGAGGCAGGTCGGTAGAAAAAAGCTGAAACGTTTGACTTGAGAGATATTTTAGGAAAATAATGGAATCCAGTACACTAATCAATTACATATTATTTTAACTTTAGATGACAAGAGAACTACGAGAAAGTACTACTTTAAATTGACCAAAAACCTTTACCTACAGCAGTTCTGAACATAACAAAATCTACTTTATAACATACTAGATTGGTATGTTAATTAACAAAACCAAAGTATTCCCAGATTAAATGTTGGAATCTGTAATTGGCTTTTGAAATCTCTGTGGAATTACATAACTGCATGATCTGCGGGAGGTGATTTGTGTTGACAGTGAATTGCAGCCCGACTGACTGCAGCAGTGTGAGCCCCTGGGAGAGATCAACATTACAGCTCATCAGGGAACCCATGTATCCACAAAGGAGAACACTGTGGCATTCAGACTAAAAGCAACATGTCCAGAGGCCACTGAAGTGCTTTAATGCATGTAGAGTGAAGTGCATCATGTCAAATACTGACACTTACAGAGAGTAGGAACATCCCCACAGGGAACGAGTCTATCCTGACACTGGGAAATGGCACAGCGTACAGCATTTAAACTGTCTTTAGATGAATCCTAACTATGCTTACAAACGACCAGATAATAGACAAATGGGCCGAGCAAGTGCTTTTGCGAAGATGCTTAAAAGAAGCAAACAAAAAAAAGCCCCCTATTTACTCCACCTACTTCTGACAAATTCATTTCTGCAGTTGGTCGTAATTGTCAGGGAATCCTCAAGGGGAGACAAAAATACTATTAAAAGTTTAAATTTAATAATCACGCAATCAAACAAGCAGCAGACTAATACTACCATGTGACCTCAGGTAGCCATGAGGAAGAGAAAATTTTGTTCAGACCCATAGCTGCGGTTTTTCAGGACTAGCTGGCCAGTCCAATTTTCAATCGACACAGGGGATATATAAACAAAGCAATATAAACTGTGATGAAATACCGCCCAGCACCAACAGCTATACAGGCAATTATACACTGCAATGTAGGATTTATGTCATATTTTGAAGGAAAAGACTAAGCTACAAGGTTGTAGCTGCAGTGAACAAATTGCCTTTCACTTTTTCACTGCAACTGAAGCAAAAAATAAAAGGAGGGTGACAGTTTGTAGAGACTCTTCGCAAGTCCTATCTTTAGAATGCACTGGAATGTGGTCAAATAAAATGAGACATAGTACATTTCAGAGCTGTGAAACTACAGTTGTATTTGGCTTTCATTAAGAAACAGTCAACGTCCTTAATCAAAACACAGGAGAACTGAGTAGGGATAACTTCCAGTTAAGCTCCACATACACATTACTTGGATTAATTTGAATTAATTATACTTAATAAGGTTCTTAAATATGTCAACTCTGGTACCCAGTGGGATAGCTAATGTGAAAATATGCCCAGTGCAGCTGTAATACATTTACATCAAGGGGGTTCATTAAATGTGCATACGTACGGGTACATGGCCATAGTGGTCAGTTTGGTGTAGATGTCTCTGCTGGGTGCTGCTGCCGTGTTACAGGTGAAGGACTGAGGAGGCGGCATCTTGTGCCTGCGACAGAACTCCAGAGGACTGCAGCCATACATCTGCTTGATCTCTGGCAGGTCTGACTTTGCAGCGATCATCATACATGGCGTCTTGCTGTCCATGAAGTATTGCTGAGGGGTGAAGAAAGAGAGGGTGATGAATGATCAAGGTATGTTTTCAAAGTGGACAACACTTCTCAAATTTAATATTTGAGGCTTACCTTGAAGACTTTGGCGCAGTACTCAAAAGAGTAAGGGTTGCTGACATCATAGACCAGGCAGACAATGTCACAGGCCAAATCAGCATCAGACAGGTAGTCGAAGTCAGGAAATACTTCATGAAGCTGAGGGGGAGTGGACGATCAATTATCCAAAAAAGGAGAAAACCACTGCTTTAAATTCTTAGTTAAAATGTAACGATATCGGAAAACTGCTGAGTTTCAACCTTAGTTCCATGTATCGGTCATAGCTGTAACACACTCTTAATATTTACAATAGTTGTCACTGTTATTATTCACTACAATCATCCACTGATACATTAAAAGATGGTAAAAGAACAGCAGAAAGTGTTTGATTGGTTTTTTTCTCCAAATACAGGGCACATTTTTAATTACTGCACATTTTACAACATGCTGTGGAAGATATGAGTCAGAATCTTCCACTGATATTCAGCAAAGCAGTCTCACTCACAGCCACAGAGATGAAGGCAGAAGTGTGAAACTATCCTGACAATAAAGACTGAACCACACTGAGGAATCATTCATGCTCCAGCTGTCTATGAATGCCAAGAGTCGCAAATCTGCACGGTGCTTCACTGTGGATGCAGACTCAAAGGGAGTACCTGTATGTGAATCTTTCCTTACAGGTTCTTTAACCAGTGTCAACACAAACAGAGAGCAGTTGACGTGTGAAGTGTTTCAGTAAATTAACAATAGGCTTAAACATGGATAGCAGTGCATACTGCTTCAACTGTTGTGAATTATTTGATAAACACAGTTGTCCAAAAGTTGCCTTTCATAAGATCTATACAGAACTGTTCATATTTCAGTTGTTGTATATTATAAGAGCACACACAAAACTTACTGTGTTTGCATTTTTTCAAAAGTAAGTAGTGCAACGCTAATGCTTTTATCAAGTACGCAGAAATGCTTGCTTGACAAAGGCATTAGATGAACATGATAAGAGGCTTACATTAACAGCTGGGTAAGCACAGTAAACCTCAAGCCGGACTGGCCTTCATGGTTCACAGGTGATAACTCCACACACAGTGCCTAGTGGTAGATATAAAGTCTGGACCCAAAGTACTGGGACAGTTACACGTTTTGGTCTTCCGACTCTGTACATCAGCATATTCAGTTTGAAATAAAATAATGGATACTACATTAAAGTAGTAAGTCTCAGCTTTAATTTCAGTAGTCAATACTGAACAGGTGAGTGGGAGATATATAGCTTTTAACACATAGTGCCTAAAGGTATTTGCAAAAATGCTAGTGATCTGTAACGTGAAAGCTCAGCATTATCTTTGATACTCACAAGAAGGTATTTCTCTTGGCCATAAACATAGGTTGTACTGATGGCATAGTAGGATCGGTGCTCCTCTTTAATCATTTTTTGGCGCTGAAAAAGCAGAAGAGAAGACGACGTAAATTAAATTCCAAGCAAAAATAAGAAATGTAATAATCTAGGACTATGCAAAAAAAATGAGATACTTAACATGGAATCTTTCATCAGAATACTTTTATTTTAAATTATACACTGTAATAATTGTGCGTATTTTCTACATATTCATTAGCAGGCAAAGCCTGCAACCATAGTCAGGCAGGTAACTAGAGTCTGCTGCTATACTAACATGACAAAGCCTTCTCACTGCAACACATATCCAACATACCATTTTAATACTGGTGGTTTACTTAAATGATCAGTGCCCTGCTTGGTCTTCTACTAAAATCCAGAAAGCTATGCTGCTGTGTGCTGACACTGCTGCCGACAGTAATTCCAAAGTCCCACCCACGACCTGCATCCACCTGCAGGCTCCAAGTCTAGCTTCCCCTTTGGAAAGAGGTTAGTATTAAGCTCAATATTTTCTTCAGTGGTGTCTAAGTATGTTTAACTAAGCAAATGTACTGAACTACTGTACTTAAATACAATCCTAAAGTACTTGTGCTTTGAGTATTTTCATGTAACTTTCTGCTTCAACTCAACTAGATTTCAGAAAAAAATATTTACACTACATTCATTTGACAATTACAGTTACTTCACAGCATATTCAAACTAAAAAAAACTATGAGGATGTAATGAATGAAAATAAAATAAAATAATTTATACAGTAAATATCTATACAGTAAATCAAGCCACCTGCTAGTATATAAAGTTAAATAAAATGAATTCTACCTCAGTCAGCTACAATATTGAAGTGCTGCTTGAATGTCAGTAATAATTATCCACTGGTATAATAATAATTATTATTATTCATAGAAAAGTGAGAGAACCCATTCCGGTTTGTAGTGAATACTTTGAGTTTCATACTGTATGTGCGTTATGCTGTTGATATTTAAGATATTTTCACTTAAGTACAATTTAAAATCGAAGACTTTTGCAAGTAACAGCATTTTTAATGTTTGTTAAAGCTACTTTTACTTAAATAAAAGATCTGACTACTTTTCCACCATGAGCCTAGACAGAAACATCAATGTTGCACATACTCTACATTTACATAATTATCCATTCCACATGTGTTGGCAAACCTCACTGGTGTTTATTTCTGCTTACCATGAGGTTTCTACCCAGAAAGGCTTGGAGGAAGCCGCTCTTGCCGCTGCCAATATCTCCAAAGACATTACAGCGGAAGACGCTGCGCTGGGTCTGCTTCTTCTGCAGGTCAATCTTCTTATCTCTAGTCACTGCAGGGGGGGAAACCACACATGGGTATCAGATCAGAGGATCAGTTTAGAGTGCTGTTGTGCACAACACAAGTGAGTCAACAACAACATTCAGGTTGAACTGCCGCTTGAACTGTGCAACAGCTTATGTTACGAAAAAGCTGATTAACTGATATGGTCACTGACCGCATGACAGCGGAGTGAAACAGTTCAATTAAGCAATCCCAACAAGACAATAAGCTTAGCAAACTGAATAATAGTCGTAGTTCCAACATCACAGCAGAGTACAGCAGCATCATATGCATTAATTTGATATTACAATTAATTTTTTATGCATCTTTAACTCTTAATTTACGTCAGTATTGATGTGAAAAAGATGATGCAATGATATATTTACCTGTAATTCCTGCTGCTTGGGACTCCTGCTCAGCGATTATTGAATAACCAAGGTAGCCTAAATACTCCAGACATCGTTGGACATCCAGATAAGTTGTTAAACTGGAGAAAGGGAAAATTGAATGTAACAAACAAAAAGAAACTGGGCAATTATTTAAATACAGATACCAATGTGACAAAAATTAGACTGTTTAATTTTGAGTCAGGCAGGGAAATACATCAATTATTTTAATGAAAAAATAAAAGCAAAAGTCTGTGATTAAACTGTTTACTACCTTCAGAATAAAGTACTTGAAGTTTTTCAATACTTTATGCTACATACTTGTCTTGTTTCCAACGTGTTTACTACTTTTAATAAGTATACTTACACAGCACCCTTAAAAACAGCATTTACAAATGCTGTGACAGACAAACAAAAGCAGGATACTCAGAAGGCCATACCATAACAGGAAGCTGGATAGTAAAGCTAAACAAAGGCAAAATTCAGATAAAACTAAGCTAAAGTTGAAACAAGCTTCGTATACAGCCCTTCTTCATAAGTTTTTGTTTGAAATACAATAAGACAGCTAAACTTAAATATCTTTATCGACACTACCGCCAGAGGGCTGCACAGGCACAAACAAATCTTCACAAAGAGACTTTAGTTCAGTGCCTACTTACGTCCACTGTGAGAGATACCCCTGGTAGGTGATCCACCCCTGGTCATTAGTGCAAACTGTGTTATTGACATCTGGGCCCCAGGGCATGTAGGGGAAAACATCAAACAAATCCTTCAGCTCTTCTGGTGACAAGGCACAATCACGGTCCTGACAGACATAAAACTTACTTAGTGTTGTAAAGCAAAGAGAAATACATCAAAATAAGAAAACTGGTGCTGGGGGAAGGGATCATTTCCAGTCATGTTTAACATATCAAGGTAAACTGAAAGAATTGGTTTAGTTCATTAGATGTCAGAAAAAGAATGCTTTTAGTTTGGTGCCCGTCATTTCTACCTGAGAAAACAAACGCAATGGACTGAAGCACACATTCACAGTTGAAGACTAATCACCATGACAGAAAGCAGATCTTGCCATAAGCCGTCACTTTCACTCCCTGACTTTCCTTCTAACCTCCCACCTAAATCTGGTGTCAATCCCTCCTCAGTGGCAAGAAGTTAAATCACGCCTCAGCAGGTGGTCACTGTTGGCTACTAAGTGTATTTTGGTTTTCCACAGTGTTGGTACTGAGCAGCTTTCTGCAGGTGTCTCTTCAGGGTAAAGGCCAAAGTAAATACAGAACCGGGTGTGCAGGATTATACCTTGTCATGTTTGTCAAAGACGCTCTGGAGGAAGAGGTAGGCGTTGTGGTTGAGCTCAGTAGTGCAGTCTGGGGGGACTTTCAGCCTAGAGAGAGTGAAATATCACAATGTACAGAGTTGAACACATAGGATAAACAAAAACAAAATATTGTAATATTACAGATGGCTTGAAAAAGTGGGAGATGGATTAAGTAGCTAGTTCTCAGTGCACATTCAGGATTTATTCCTTCCTTGCTTTCTTACAGTGTTATATGAAGTTGTTTTTTCACAATGTGCAAATGTTCACGTTACAAGAGAAACATTGTGTGTGAGGAATATAAAATAATACTCCAGCATGTTGCACATTAACAATGCGGGAAATGATTCTACAAAAGTAAGTTTTGCAATGCATCTTAGTGAGACTGAGATGTGTTGCAACATTAGAAGTAGGTTTTAAGAAAGGTGAAGGTTGTTGCACATATAAACAAGTTAGTAGCTGTCTGAATGTTTGAGTTGACTCACGGAGGGAAGAGATAATCCTGATTTAACTCCAGGTCATCATCATATCCGAACCTCCTCAGCACTGTCCAGGTTGTTTCATGGCGGCCTCGCTGAATGAACAGTGTGTGGAGGAACAGGAAGCCTGTAGAGGAATATTTCAGAATAACAGAAAAGCACAGTGAGGGAAAATGTGACAGAAGTCAGTGCATACATAAACATGAAAATGAGGCCAGTCCATCCGCTCCTACCTTTCAAAGTGAGGCCGTTGTCACACACTCCATCAATCAAATTCTTCCTCACCACATTTTTTACATCCTCTAATGCCTGAGGCTCTAGTGGGGTGTTGAAGCATGTCCGCTATGAGCAGATAGACAAAAACATCTTTGTTTTGAAACCTAGCAATGAGATGACTGTTCACATCAAAGGAGACAGATTCCCACCAAAATTAGGAATTATTATTAATGTAGAGTTTGATTGCAAAATCTACTTAGTGCTGATTTACCTGGAAGAAGTTGAGCTCAATATCATTAAGAATTCCATCGTTGTCTAGGTCTGACACCTTAAAGATTCGAGTCAGAGCTTTTATACAGAGTTGCTTCATCTGGATATCAAGAAGAAAAATCAAAGTTAAGTAAACAAAATGACTTTGTAAATCACATTCTGCTAAGATTCAGTTTAAACCTCATTCATTTTTTACACAGACCTGTAGCCTTACAACAATTAAGACAGTCAAACACAAGATGAAGACATTCAAAAATAGGCCTTGATGTAAAACTAGCTGAGAATTCATTTTTGCTCTTACATCTTTTTTCTCTGGACAGTACAGGGGACCTGTCGGGTGGAGAACTGCCTTTTGGGCATAGTAGAACAGCTCTGAGATGTTCTTCAGGTTCTTCGCTGAACACTATAAAAAACAAGAAAAGGAATCTTATATAAACACATGTATGCTGTCTTTGTTTTTTGCCATGTAGTTCTGTATCATATAGCCTATAACATAACCTTAAATTTTTTTTCCAACTCTATATAGTGTATTGGTGTTTTAAATGTACTATGCTAACAGTGTCCAGATAAAATGGGGCCATCACAGTTTATCTACCTGTCTGTGTGTGTCTGTGTCTGTTAATACTGTATATATGTGTGTAAGAGCTGCTTTAAGTAGTTGCCAGACAGGGTGTTAACACACAGGATCTGTCTGAGCGACGTGCCTGGTCTAATTAACCGGTCTGAAAAAATAACACAGGTGATGCTCTCTTATGAGATAGTCAGCGCTATAGAAAAACGCAGGGGTGGTTTAACAGACAGTGAACTCAGCACTAACAGATCAAAACTGCAAAGGTGCAAGAAAGTTTCCAACAAGAGGGACCTGAGGTTCATTGTGCTAAGACACTGACTGCACAGTTTCCATCATGTTACGGGTTTGACTTCAACTTGTGGCCACGGTCACTTATCCTGTTGTGCAGCTGTTCATGTTATCACTCAACACTATGTAACAGTAAATGAAAACAGAAATGCAGCTCATTTACACTGTTGGCATTCCTCGCTATAAATACTGTTTGTAATTCATCCAAACGCATTCTTAATGAAGAGGACAGGAAAATTTAGGAAGCATAAAAAAGAGAAGCAAACACTAGTGAAAATACGAAACGGCAAGTTAGCTAATGTTAGTTAATGTATACCACCTAAAGAACCAACAATATAACTGACAAGATTAGCCTGAAGCTGTGGACCTCTACAGGTTAGTGGTTCTAAGTTTAAAATCCCATTAACCAGTCACACTGTAAGGGCTTCAGGTCACGTCTAATCTGTAGTCATTCTGTTTCAGCGTTGTTTGTGAAAACTATTTAAAGTTCATGTAAAGGAAATTCTGAGATTAGTTTCTAAATGCATATTTATCAGAAAAGAATTGGTGAGAGCACACGGAAAGACTGAACACAGTTACATGTAGAGTTAACCAAACAGTTCTTCATCACTTTGTGTTCAGGATTTTTTTAGGTGAAGACAAAATCAAATAATACACTGTCCCCTAATACCATAACGTTAGAGCTAGCTAGAGTGCATTTGCATCAGGGGGGTCTCCTGCTGAATTGCAAATTTACTACACCTGACAGTTTGCTAACCAGCTGTGCAAATGCATCCTCACTGGATGCCAAAATTTGCAGAACAGCTTGATCTCCATAACTGGATTCCCTGAGCATTAAGAGAAGAAAAGGCAGTGGACTGACTCTGTGAACAGCCACATTCAGAGAGCTGACAATCACCGCCTACACCTGCAGTGTCCATTTTACACCAAATAATTTTACAAACTTTCACTGGAAACAGATAATTCACTGTGACTGATGAATGGGGCCGAAAGGACTATCTATCTACTTCCCCCTGACATCTGGTGCTGAGTGTAAGTTGCCTCCTGTGTCTGGTTAATTCTAGCAGCGAACTCAGTCAACAGCCGCAAAGTGATGAAAATGTTTTGTCTTACAGTGTGCATGTGTGATTTTTTTTTTTACATCCAACCCTTTGATTTGGTGAAAATGAATTCATGTTTGTTTTTCTTGTTTGTGCAGTTCATTTAGGTTGTTTTAAAACTGTCAATCAGTACCTTCAGCCGATACTCTCTCAGGATTTCAGAGCAGAGAATACTGCCTTTTTCACAATTTTGACCTTACTTTATATATTTATATAAAGTATGGTGTGCTGGATAAAAGCCTTAGCATTGCACTACTTACTTTTAAAGTAAGGTTATTTATATTTATGTATGTATATATACATATATATTATAATTCTTTTGGCTCTTTTACACTGATTTTCATTTTATCTAACAACATCTTTTCAGTGGCTTCAACTGACTGATAAAACCTGTAAAAGCACAACTAACAAACAATTTCTGAATGCTAATCTGAAAAAACAACCAACAATCCTGTTCCTCTTGGCTCAGTTGACAGTTTCCAAGCAACAGTTATTGTTGAACTGCTTTCTTCCCCTCTCTGTGTTCTGTTTAACAAGTACAAAATATAGATATTGATTTCCATTTGTTGTTATGCCCTTTTTGACCCTTGTTGCCTGGGAAACATATCCATGCCCGTGTCATCTGAATCAATAACATTAAACAAGAGTGAGTATTTATCAGGAAAATCAAAACAGATCAAAAGATAGCAATTTATTCCACTCACACTACAATTGCAATACTGCTTTACCCTTGAGAAACATTAAGAGTAAGCAGAATAGTCGCTCTCTCACCTCAACACAAGTCTCTATCTCACTGTACAGGTTCATAATGGGTAGTATGGTCTCCATGCTGCTGTGCTCCACCAGGTCAGACTTGTTCCCCACCAGGATCAGAGGAACCCTGGACACACCAAACACACATCACATAAAATGGACATTTAACAGACAATGCCAACATGATACACATCTAATTCTAAGCAGTACTTCTCTTTCTATGTATTTTTATATTTTTCCTCTCAGGAAAGCAGTGACTAATTTTACAGTGGCTGAATCTGCTCATGTGAAATGCAACAGTTCCACTGCTGCTCCCTGCTTACAGTGAAGCAACTGTGAGAAAGGTCACATGTGACTTTTGGTCTTCCCTCTGAACACTAGAGGAAATTTCCACAGTTGGCCTCTTGCTGAAGAAACTGGTCTTTTGTAGACTTTACACTGGGTCGAGTTGGTATTGTGAGCTTCTTGAGCCACACTAAACTGAGAATTACATTCCCTTTTCTCACCCTAATTTCAACTGTACAAAACTGAGCTGGCAGAATATTTCTGTTCGAGGACATACCTGCTGTCCTTATCTGTGTTCTCAGTAATCAGGGGGATCCAGTGACTGGTCACCTATGAAAACAAATGTGGATACAATAAAAAAATTAAAAAGATTTGTTTTTTTATTTCAGGAGACAGCTATTAATTTTTAAGTATCATAAAGTCACACTGACTGCCTCATGTGTCAAACTGTTTATATACTGATAAACAAACAAATTATTGAAATTCTACCAGTACATGTAACTCACTTTCTCTATGGACTTCTTGTTGTTGACAGAATACACAATGCAGATCACATTTGCCTGCGGAGGAGACCAACACAGACACTTTATTAGACTTTTGCCTGAACTCAAACACATTTCACTGAGCAATACATGATACACTGACTGACCTTGGAAATCTCCTGAAACAGCTGCTCATCTGTCTGCTCTGCCTCTGTGGAAGGAAGATAAGTGCAGTGAAGTAAAAACAAGAAGAGTGAATTACCTTCTTAATTTCCACACGGCACAGCCATGTTCTTAGAGTACCTGAATAGTCCACAATGTGCGTGGGAACCCTCTCTGGTGTGACATCTGCAGGAATGGTGATCTCCTCAGCTCGGTAGGGAACCTGGAACACACACACGTGTAGGCACTAGTTTACAACTGGCTACAAGGCTTCAATAATACAGTAAAATCAATAGTGTCAAATAAAAAAGTAAATAGTCTGTACATCCAGCTGGCAACAGGAACAAGAGATATTCACATTTCCAAGCTTCACAAAGGCAAATACTAATTAAATTTTTGACATAAATAATCGTTTATTCATACCACATCTGGGAACTCCTCGCTGACCAGTGACATGATGAGAGACGTCTTCCCCACCTTGGCTGTGGAAAAAACAAAGAGACAGTTCAGTGGCAATTTTTTGTGTTATATCTTAGCATAACTTGGTTTACCCTGGCTCACCAACTCAGTACGGTTAATGTGAGCGTGTAAGCTGGAGATCAGGAACATCATTTATTCATTCAACATTAAAATAATTTCCAGTGAGCTCAATGAGATGCTCAGGTCGTGTGACTGGGACAGAGATTTCACACTATGGATAATACAAAATCACAATATGCATGAATATGCAGCTCATGAATTTTACACATCATCCTAGAAAATCAAATAGAACTGAAATGATTAATCAATCAGTTGGCAACTACTAAATTAATCACCAACTAGTCAGTAATCGGTTTTACTAATTTTTAAGCAACAAAGAGTTAAAATTCTCTGATCCCAGCTTCTTAGATTTGAATATTTTATGATTTTGTTTCTTCTCTGTAACAGCAAAATGAATATCTTTGGATTGTGGACAAATCAAGACAGGGCTTTGGGAACGCTAAATGACATTATTTTCTGACACCATTTTTTGATTAATAGGAAACAATCCGCAGATTAATCGACAGCGAAAACAATCATGAGTTGCAGCCTGAATGCATGACTTACAAACTTTATTCCCAGGAAACTCTTCCCCCTAAATTCCATAATATTTCAAGAATTCAATAACCAGTGAAAATCCAAATATGTAGATGTCACCTGGCATAGCTGGAGCTTCAAAAACCTTTGACACACCGATATAAAATGGTATTTTATCAGTTTAGTAAAAACCATTTCTGCAAAGTGCATGACTTTGAAGTACCGTTCAGCTAATTGTGGGGCAACCAGCTTGCTATACCTTATGGCTATAATTTTGCAGTTTATGTGTAACATGCAAGAGGTTATTTGAGGTTAGCTAAATTGGAGGGGAGAAAATATCTATTTGCTACTCTTTAAAGCTGGTGTCCTTTGGAAGACGTGTAGCAATAACACGTTCAGCCCATTTAAGACACATAATAAACATTTTCAGGACTGTGGAGCTGAAAAGCATCCAGACACAACCATGATGACTGCTCAGCATCACATGCCCAGCTGGCCGCATCAGTGCAAATCAAAGCCAGTACTAAAGGCTGACTCTGCAGACAGACACAGCTTTAGCTAACGCAGCTTTACTTACGCTCTCCCACCAATAAAATCCTCACGTCCTTGCGCATCTTCTCCAGCGTCGTCAACCGAGTCGGTAAACCGGTTTGTGTGCAACATTTATACTCCGGTCTGGATGAAGGGTACGGCCAGAGCCAGCAGCTCTCCCTCGGCCTGGCGCGCTCGCTAACGGCTACGTTCGCATCTCAGCTCCGGTTCAGCGCTGGTTCAGAACAGACAGTGGAGACGTGTACGAACCCGCAGATATCCAGGGTACCGACGACGTGTATTATTAAGGTGTTCTGCACCGGCCAGATACAGTCAGTCAATCAGTCAGTCAGTGCTGGTCCTGCTATGACTATCCAACCAGTCACACTAACTTGACTGTTACAACACAGCAGCCGGGAGCTAGCTTGGCTGCTACCCGCCCCGCCCCTTCACGAGAGGCCGAGCAAAGATCCTGGATCGTGAAAGGAGAGCCGGACCAGGGCTGGATTTTTGGGAGAGGACTTGTTTTCCAGCGACACAATTTCCTGAAGCATACAGTTAAGTTACACAAACATGGTTTAAAGACAACAAGGTGAATTTTCTAGAGTGGGCAAGTCAAAGCCCAGACCTAATTGAGAATCCAATCCAATCCAATTGAGAATTAATGATCGGACTTCAAGAGAGCTGTTCTCTAACGAGACCTGCATAACAATAGGGCCACTTTTAGATGTCTATTATCTCATTTTCATATTTGAACAGAAAATTTAAAAAAAAAAATTAAATTTAAATAAAAAAAAAAAAACATTTAATTGGAGGTCATCATCTGCGAAAATTTAATTGGTAATATCTGTTAATTAAAAAAATACCGTCTATCTCCATCGTCTGGTCAGCTCGATGACATGTATGGTACAGAGAAAATGTCGCAGAGTGAGACGTCTCCTCTTCCACCTTATCTTCTTGAAAATGCGCCACCTATAGGCGAGAAAACTAACAGCAGCAAGTACAGGTAATGAGGGATTCAGCGAGGACGCACAGCGGCTGTGGGTGGTTTATTACCATTGTGCCATAATATTGCCACATAATGAAGAGGAATTCATTCATTCAGTCAGCCTTATTTATTTAAACACCAAGTACACTGAGGTATGGAGGCCTCATTTACCATGTAGCTGAGTAAGAAAAAAAGATGGAGACACACAAATAATAAACTTGGATAACAATAACAATGAAATATTGAAAAGCAAAGTTACAAAAATGAAAATAATGTAATGACATCGATATAAATAATAATATAAATGATCTAGTAACAGATGGATATACATATACCCCCCAAAAACTGGTAAATATGAAAAGCAGTATTTAACGGTTTACTATGTTTATATGAAATTAGATTTTCACAAATCCCTGACAGCTACAGTGAAAAAGTATAAGACAATCCTAACCTTGTGAAAATGTGCAAATTAAATTGAAAAAACAACAACAACAAAAAAAAATCTCTACAGAAATGAAAATGATCTGTTTTAAAGTAATAAATATAACTCATCTTCCACTGCAGAGGAGTGCTTTTATGAGTTGTCCTCAAAACAGCGGTGCAGTAAATCCAGGAGACACTGCCTCTGATGTTCATGGTCCCCATAAAGAAACAACATATCAGCTGTGACAGTCACTTCTCCAAAGTGTCACATTGCAGACAGTGTACTCGAAGCTTGTGCAAAGTGTTAGAGCAGGTAATAAGGTTCATCTTTAGGTAGAAAAACTTTCAGTCTGTTACGTCCCAAAAGGATATTTTAGTCTTTTTGCAAACCAGGTCAAAGTGTTCCAGTCACTTCCCCCTTCTGAAGTTGGCTTCATCTGCATTAAAGAGAAAAACAGCTGGGTATTCGTATATGAATGTAAATCATGGACCGTGCATGTAAGCCACGCGATAAACACAGGAAGACAGTAGGTGCATTGTATGAGGTGCAACAACAATATCTCACTTGTGTAGTCCTCGGGTGTCATGGGTTGAGAGATGACCTTTCTGAATGCCTCCATCCACTCCTTCTGCTCCTGCTCCTGTTCACACATGAACACAAACTGCCTGCCTGGAGTCTCAAATGTAATCCCACAGTGCCACCGGCCTCCCCTCATGCTCCGGCTGCTGCTCTCCGAAACAGAGTATCCATGGTCTTCTGTGCCGATGAACACAGCACCCAGCTCTGTCGCATCCTGAGAGAACAAACAAGCAGCAAAATAGACGGGCTTACAGAACTGTGACGACTGTAATTAACTGCAAACACATCAGACCAATATCTGCACACTAATACAGAACAAATACAGCCAAATTCTCACAGCAGTGTGATGTTTCTCAAAAATATGGTTATAAATTCTGATGCTGTTTCGGAGCCAAAGACACAGCAGGCTGCTTTAAAAAGTGACAGGGTGAATTGAACAAAACATGTTCTCACAACGGTTCAGAAAGCACTGCTTAGAGTAACTAAACTTACCTCTTTTTTTTTCTTTATATTTTGACATTAAGATAAATTATATTTCCTTGGTTTCTAAAATGTATTGAATAGACTAAACTTTGTCATGCATTGCTGCCTTTGAATACATTTTTAAAAGGTCAACAACAGGGGTTGGTAGATCTCTATTAATTTATGACTGATTTATGGTATATGTCTGTTTATACATTTAAAAGAAGAAAAATTGCAATTTACAGGCAAAAACAGTTAAAGTTAATGCTGAATACAAAGGCAACACAATATAAATACAGTATTTTAAGTTAGAGTGTTTACTAGTAAACCTCATATTCTGCTGTAGAGGACTATAATCAGTTATAGAGTAACTGTTTTAATAAATTAAGATGGTAACACTGTAAAAATACTGTAAAATACTGTTGACCACAGCCGTCAGTAGTTTACTGTAATTTTACAGGACAGTTTGTTACAATGCATTTCATTTCATTTCTACCTTCAAAATGGCATTTGTTTTGAGTGAGTAATCATTTTATCTTTATCACTGAGTACTAGAGGTGTTTCTTAATATTTAAGTAAATATTTAATTGAAGAGGAATTATTTATTCATTTGCACGGTTACTTTTCACACACACTTTGCACATTGTGAAATAATATCAGCTCATTACCAGAGGAGATTTAAAATACAGAAGCATTCTGTTCATCGAGCACAGTGTGAACCACCTCTTCTTGAATGGCTCCCGCTGCTGAAAATACACACAAATACAGACTACTCTGATTAGTTCAGCAGATAAAGCAAAGTTAAGTATATCCAGACAATCTTATTAATAAATTCAAATAGATGACAGACCGTTGGGCCGGTTTTCTCCATGTACCCCTCCCTCAGGCAAAGTGTTGTTAGCTGAGGTATTAACTGTGCAAAGAAACACAGGAAACACTGTTAACTGAACACTAGAGGCAGTTTAACACACACACAATCTATGGCTGCAATTAGTTCAACAGTTCAAAAGTTCATTTCTAATGATACAGAATTTCTATAAATTACATTTGCATAAATTAAGTGGCATAATCAAATTAATGACAAAGGTAAAGTAATGCTTCTGAGTAGTTGTATGCTTTTGTAATACAGTCATGTCACAATTATTTAGCCTCTTCCTAATATTGCTTTTTAAATCATGTAAAGCAACCAAATGCAGGTAGAATTTTAGGAACTCTATGAATTTGTTTAAGCTGGATACATATATAACTTCCAGCTTTGCAGGAGTTCAAACTGAGTAGAAAACAAGACAAACATAACAAGCATGTCTCAAAAGCTAAGAGAAAAAAAAGCGCTTGATTGAGGAGCAAAATTTCTCTAGCAAGAGTCAGATATTTGAAAAAAAAGGCTGAGAAACATCCTTGTATTATTGACAAAGACAGCTGGCAGGTAGACCTCGTGAACAGACTAGTTATGGAAAAGAAAACAGGGAGGGAGTTAATCCCCACTCTTTATTCTGGATGACGTAAAATTCAACTAGAATATGCAAGAAAAAATTGGATACTAGAACTTTTTGGGCGCAAGAATCAGTGGTATGTCCTCCTTTACAAGAGAAAGGTCTATATAACAACAGTCAAGTTTTTAAAATCTTGTTATTGATTATTCTGTAAATTCATAAATTGAATTTCATAAATTAATAGGACTCACTGAATGAAAAACTCTGCTTGGGAGAATATATTATACTTTCTTAAGTATTATTAGTAGTTACAAATGTTCTCAGAATAATATTTGACCTCATTAAGCTTTCTAAGCTTTTTACCGTTTGGTATGTTGTTATGCTTTCTTCAAACTTTAGCCAGCAAACAAGTCATTCTGGAGGTTGCAATTTTGATAGCAACTCTATAAAGTTCGACTTAATGAAAATGACTCACATCGTTGTCTCGGAGTGTAGGATGTTTCTTCAGCAGGTATGCGAACCGTGTTGCCCGAATAGCATTGAAAAAAGATACAACTGCCTATAAGGGGTTGGACATAGTACAGAACATCAGGAACAATAAAACAACAGCTCATTTCATGGAAATATATTGTCTGCCTGGACAGTTTGTACTTTTTATGTAAGTTGGGCAGGAATATAATACACATATTACATTTTTTTCTCAGGTCTAGCATCAAGTGTGAGATTCAGAGAGAAAAGAAGTTGTACATGCACTGATTTGGTTTCTATGCTGCATTCACCAAAACAAGACATTTATGTGCTTAAAGTGAACACAGCAGCTCGCCTCACCTGCCCGTTCATGTGGTACACAAACAGGTTCCTCATACGTTCGTCCTCCAGGTAGGAGATCTGCAGGCCGTGAGCATGGCCGATCTTCTCTGGCTGGAAAACTGCATTCAGGTTCTTCATGCTGATGACGGCTTTGGGGACCTTGGACTTGATTTTAATGAGAAGATTTGATGAAGTTATTTGACTGTAAGTCAAGCATGCTCATAAAACATTGTAAATCAAATGGTCACGTGACAAAAGAACTGCTCACATCTTCTTTAATGAAGTATCTGAGGGTGAAGTCTTTCCTTGACAGCAGAAAGATCCTCTTAAGAAATTGCTTGTTGTCTTTGCCTTTCTTCCATAGTGTTGATTCAAACAGATCTGAGGTAGACACATCGAATTGATGATAAGCAACTAAACTGCAGCTTATCTTCTGTGTTGAAAACAAATGCACAACTGTGAATATTTTTAAATGGGAAGATTATTTTCTCGTCCGTATAATGGCAGGATGATCACCTGAGCTATAAGCTTGCAGGAAGTAGTTGTTTTCTCCTGTGAATTCCCGTCTTTCATACTTAGCACGGATCCACTGATCCCTAAGAACACTGAAAACAAGCAACACATACATGAGCATGTCATTATGGATGAAACAACAAAGGTTAAAGTAAATACAAGTTCATGACCTATAAATAACAAGCCTTTATGAACTACAATAGCTCCACCTCTGTACTGTTCCTCTTTTTATATGTGTAACAAAACCCCTGACCATTTGTTGAGTCTTCACTTTTCACTTCTGCTAAGTGAATGAGGGGAAAATGCAGTGACAGTCACTCACACACAGTCTTTCTGTTGCGGCCGGTAGAAAAAGGCAGGGACACACTTTTCAAAAATGGCTTTGGCAGCAGAATTACCCCTCTCTTGCATGAACTGAAACCACAGGATGTGAGAATAAAGAAAGTTATAAGAAGATAATCAATAGTCAGTCACTTTATTAGATTTTTTTTTGGGTTCCTGCCTTGAAGAATAGAACTACTTCTACAAAGTTATCCAAGACAGACTGCCTGAGAATAATAGCAAAACATGCATCCACATTGGGATCACAGTATAAATGATTACTTATAAAACCAAACTTCAATGCAATGGAAATTTAAAGGTTTTATCTGGAGGATATGTGCAGTAAAATCCAGAGCAACGTTTAGACAATGCTAAAAAAGATATAGAACAAAAGAAAAAAATAGGAATTAGAAAAAGAAATACAAAGAATGAATTTCAAAGATTAAAATCTGAGATAACGGCATATACATACAGCAATAATGTTGATCTAGAACTAAGTGGGAATCTGCAAATTAAAGAATGAGTATACTGAATACATAATAAATTTATGTCTCTCTGCAAGACATGAATGCAAACTACAAACCAGTACCTCGACTAGTGAATCATCCCAGTGGTCCAGCCGAATGGATTTCATTCTGCTGACAGTAGGCAAATTACGATGCATCCCTGAGCAGTTCAGGCACACAAAGACACCAAGAGTGTAGGAGGCCCAGTCAGGCTCTGTGAGCAAAGGTAATCATAATGTTTATTATTTTATACGAAGGAACTAAATCAAATACAAACTCTAGTTGCTTGAACAGATACAGACCATAATACAATAAAGGAAAAGTGTAAAAAAGTGTCTTGTTTCATGGCAAACAGAGCGTTGTTGAATGTAATAATGAAATGAACTCAAATGTAATGTCTTGTTTCTTTGTTCCTTCTTTTTAATCATGCACACACTGCATTCACCGTCCATGTCAGTGATGGCGACAAAGTGGTGGGAGTTTTAGGAGGAACAATGAGGTCATAGCACAGACAAACAGCAGCTCCCTGTTCCCCTTATAAAAGTTTATGAGAAAACGTGAGTTGGTTAGAAAATAGAATTTTGGGCGCTCACGTGGCTCAACAGTGAACGCTCCTGGTTACCACTTTTTACATTTTGATAAAGAAAATGTTTTGAATGACAGTGAAATCAAGTATAATGGTAAAAGAGTTACGCAAGAGTCAAGCAATGTTAACATACTACATATTGTGGCTATGAATCAATCTCAGTGCACTCACCAGGAGCTCCACAGTCAGCACACAAGTTGTTTCCTGGCCGTCGCACCAAATCGAGCAGGATTTTGTTATTTCTTTCCAGATTGGCCATAGATGAAGGTAGTTTACTTCTGTCAGACTGACAGATAAATCCCAACAAAACAGCTACTAGGTATTAACTCCATATTGATTCTACACACAAGAACTATTCAGTACTGTAGCAGGTGAAAACACTATTTCTTCTCACTGGCCGGTGGCCCAGTATTTCCTCTTACCAGGGCAGCATCATGAAGTTTATTGTTCTGCATACAAACGCAGAGGTCCAGAAATAACTGAGAAAGGAAGTGAAACATACGTCACTCTGTTACAGGGTGATTGACTTACAGTATCAGGCTGATAGACTTGTAACTCCATAGAAAATTGTGATTTTGACTGTGTGGAGGAGATGTTATCTTGTTTATATAGTTAGGGGCTATCTTAAATGAGAATATCCATTCATCTGTTATCTATACACCACTTTGTCCTCTGTAGGGTCACGGGGGTGCCAGAGCCTATCACAGCTGACTTAGGGTGAAGGCAGGGTTCACCATAGGCAGATTTAAATGAGCATATTTTTGCAATAAATTATAAACAAATTATAGAAAACTACAAACATATCTCTTTATTGTAGGAAATCATGCGGATTTTTTGTACATAGTGCAAAACCAAGATTTTGCCCAATTAAGTATGTAAAGTTTTAAAGGTTTTAGGCTTCATATTAAAAAAAAAAAAACTCACACAAATGTAATGTGCCTGTTTGTAGGATTTTTGAACACAACTTGATTTACATTTCCCTGATTCACCTGTTAAGCTTTCGTGCCTTTGTTGCTGAACAAATTCCACTTAAATAGATATATGGATCTGTAATTTCGAGCTTCACCTATCTACAACCTGACCAGAGGTCTTAATCACCAGAGTAAACAAAGGCACCTGTGAGTGTGATTAAGTGGAGCCTTTACCCAACAAAACCATGAGCACAGTCTCATCACAAATTACAGTCTAGATAAGTTATCTGACAAGCATGTGATACACTCCTGTACAAATCTTATCAGCGGATTGACTCTTCATCAGAATTTATACTCAAACATTTAAAAACTTCTTATCTTGGCTTTGATGTAATGCAAAACTCTAAGTTGCTTCAGAGAGTAAACTCTTGGTTTGCCCCCACCAAATCCATTGTTTTCAAAGTAAAGGTCAGTGGCAATGCAAGAGCAAGGAGGGCAACCTCTGCTAGGAGTGCAAATGGCCTGATGCTGCTGCTGTTTAAAAAAGAAAGACTTTCTCTGCTTAGACTGTGGCATACAGGCTGCTGGATCAAGGGAGAACTGAACCACTGTGCTACATTTGTGCCATTCAAAACTGGGAGCACAAAAGTTGCTATTGAAAGCCTTGAAGTCAGAGTTTGGCCACTAAAATGTCAACTGGTCAAACTTCAGATTAGTGAAAATGTAAGAAGGTGGCTGTAAGATTTGTATGCTTTTTAAATTTAAACTTGGATGAATATGTTCTAGCCACTAGGTGGCAGGAGAAATGCAACACAAGCTGACAAATCAAGTGACAAATACACTCTTTCACCAGTTTATCTTGGCACACCTAACTAATCCAGCCCTGCAAAACACCCAAACTTCGTTACAATTATTCTTTCAGTCTGAGGGAGATGTTGGGTAAAATGTGTTGGAAGAAAAAGAAGCACAGTCTAAACACTGACACTGTTACAAGTAAAAACCATACATTCAAAACCTCATGTAAGTACAGGTATGACAGTATTTTCAGCATGAACTTAAAACATTAAAAGTAAAAGTACTCATTATGCAGCAGAATGGCTTCTCTCAGCGTTATGTTAGTGGATTATTGCTGGTACATTAGTGGGGAAGAAGCATTTTCATGTCATCTTTGCTCTTTGCTGTAGATGAGGAAACTTTTTGGCTGGTTAGTTAAAAAAAGTATAAGCTGTCAAATAAATGTAGCGGACGAAAAGGTACAATAAATATTTAGAGTAGAAGCCTAATGTTTTTTAAAATAGAAATCCAACTAATTATAGTTTTGTATTTTATTAATAAACGTAATGTAAAATATATTACTTACATTCAGTCGACAGCCCCACTTTTTTGTCTTTCAGGCTCTGGGCTTCAGTATATGTGGTTCTGGGTTGTGTTTTGGATATTGTGCTGATTTTTTTTCTTTCTCAACACTTTGACAGAGGTTGATTTTTGTTCATTATTCTATAGGACTAAAACTATTTCTTTTTGGAAGTTTTTGCAAACTGCAACCTGGTGTTCGTGTAACTGAGGCATTACCAGGGGTTTGCATCTTGGGGTGAATCCTCTGAGGTTTTGGTCATTAAGTGTTCTCTAGGAGGAGAAACATGCACAGCCAAATATCCAAGAGACAATTCATGACTTGCTGTGCATTCATCAAGGGCTTTCCTGCTCCATGAAAATTATGGTTCACTCATCAATTCGACATGTGGACTCCCACCAACCAGGTCGTTTGCCATTTTCCTTTACTTTTTTCAGAATGTACCCAATTGTCTGTTTTGATACCTTGGATGTCTCTGTGATAGATTTTTACTCTTCCAGACCTCATTATTTTCTACTTTACTTGCATGGACACCTTTTTACACCTCATAAAAATAGGAAACCCCACTTCAGTCTAAATGGCAGCTCTCAGTCAACCACACAAAGTTGCCCAAGAAACATAATTTTGGCAATATGTGTTGAAAGTGTCATATGGAGTATTATCTGATGACCAAATTCCAATACAGCTGAGAAAAAAAGAAGCAGAGTGAGAGAGATTGTACACTATGTAGAGAATACAAACAACCAAGGTGGTCTCGAGAGCAACAGACATAGAAGCCCTGTGTTTTTATTAATATACTTCCTTTCTGTACCTTGTGCTTCTCATCAGCCTGTATGAAGCAGGTTATTGCATCTGACTCTCTCTTCTTGACAGCTCTTGTGTGGTTGCCTTCCAACAAACTATTTTACAATCCGATATTTAAGTCTTGTTTCTTGCAACTCATGTTTACATAAAAAATTTCATACAATATCCGTTCTGCCTATCTTGCAACCTAGCTCACTTGTTTAGATATATGGACCTTCATTATATATTAAGAGGATTTTGAACCTTCAGATTATTAACTATCATTATATTTAGCATATGTAATTAAATATTTCTACATGAATGTTAAAAACATGTCATTAAATGGTTTAATGGTTGCATCCTTGATTGTATTCTTCCACAAGACTAGACTTGATTAAACTCAACAAAGTACTAAGATGAGGAAATGTAGCTTAGCACGTACCCACAAGTGCAAAAATAGCAGCAAAATGATGGTATGAATGCACTAAGAATATAATTAAGATAGCTGTAGATAAAAATATGAAGATGGATAACCATAAATCTATAATTAGGAATAAATGGTGGTATGATCAGTGTAAACAATATGAACAGGGTGAACAGTATGGACAGCCTAAATAGTATGCAGTATAAACATAATAGACAGTATGTGATATAGTCAGTATATACACTGCATGAACTGCACATACTGCTGTATCCCTGATACTGATAAACTGATGTCGGTATGCAGAAATCAGCATCATATGACTTTATCCAGTAACTCTCCACACTCCCTTCCATTGGGTGGCGGCAGACACTTTGAACGTCCAATAAACAAGGAAGAAGAAACACTCCGGAACCAATCACAGCGGTGTTGTTGTGCTACACCGGTCGATTGAAGCCGTCGGACACCCAACAACCAAAGGGCAAAAACTGACATGATGTTTTAGCACAAATGGTCAAATATTTATTGTAAGTAACGACGATGTGGGTCGCCAGGAGATTTTTGTCGTTGCTCGTCAAGAGAGGTAAGTATTTGCTGTGAAGTTATGTGACTTACTCGTTCTGTTTGTATTATTTGAGCAGTAATGTAGCTAGCTAGTTGCAAATGCTAGTAGAAATTGTTTTAACGGTTGTGCTAATATTTCGTAAAGTTTCATGTGTCCCGTCCACTTTTCTGTGATGTATCTCGTTTTAGGGAGTGACTTTTCTGTTTAAAATAAGTGTTTACACAGTGCTTGATACACACGTGTTGTGCAGAAGCCGACATTTGAAAAGTTTTAGTCCCTCCAAGCACACGCTGCTTTACATCCACAGCTCAGTATGCGGGGCCGTCCGGTTTGTTCCGTCGTCCTCAGCACGGTTCCCTTCCTGAACTGGAGCTGCGGTACCTCCAGTGCACCTGCTGCTGGAGAAGCCGGGTTCCCGTGGCGGGCTTCGAGACCCTGAACGCCACTCTGTGCTCCACCTCTGAGCCCTGCAAGGACGACACCGACCGATCCCTGGACGCCTGCTACACCTCCGAACAACGAGAGGCCATCCTCCGGCTCCTCAACACCGCCACGCCGTCAGAGCTGGCCGGTGTGAAGCTGCTGAGAGGCCGCAAGTCGGTCAACATTGTGGAGTACAGGACTATAAACGGGCCCTTTAAAACGCTGGAAAGTGTGGTGAAGGTGCCGCTGCTGAAGCACAAAAGTGCCGTCATAGTCTTCAACTCCATCCTTAACCCGGTTAAGAAGGAGAGAAAAGTGAAGATACAGCTGGCCAAGTTCATCAGGCCAGAGGTGGACAAGTCCTGGCTGGAGGTGAGTTGGTCGTTAGTGGTTAAATGATCTACATTTGTTATAAAATGAAAAAAATATATACTATTACACAGCAGAGTTTTAAACATGCACTGTGTGTCAGTGGCTCATTTCATCAATTTTTTTTGCATTGGTGGCTTTTCGAGGCCCAGATGCCTGCCGCTGAGGTAGTTCAGACGTCTAGTAGGATGGATCTTTTAAATCTTGGCTAAAAAATGCAGTTATACAGTGCATATAAAAAGTATTCGCCCTCCTTGTAAGTTTTCACCTTTTCTTGCTTCTTGCCATTGCATCATGGTCATTAAATTTGGCTTTTTGGACAAGAATTTACAAACAAAGGATTCTTAATGTCAAAGTGAAAGCAGACTTCTACAAAGTAATGCCAGTTAATTAAAAATAAGTTAATGCATGAGCTTTGTGGCCTCGTACCTCTCTTTGTCTTGGGCCTTGTATTGGCACTGTCCACCCTGCTTGAGGAGGAAAGAAACAGCCTCACCAGCTTTACATGCAGGGCTGTGATGAAGAGGTGCTATTACACTTTTATAATTGTGCTGTTAAAATAATGTAGGTATGAGATAGTTTTTAAAAAGGGATGCAGCAGCGACAGTCTCTAACTATGGCTAAATTTACAAAAATGCTGGGTCTTATGTTTCCCCACAGTGCAACTGGCTGACATTTTTTTGTTCTTTCCGTGAACACCCATGTCTTTCACACTCTATGAACGCAGTTTGAAATACAGGATTAGAGTCAAGATTACCAACTTTTTTTGGACGGTGCTAACCATGAACCACAGGCAATATTATACAGCTGTTAGCAGCACTCTGTTTGATATATAAAAGCAACCGTTTATGGCATGACAGTCTCCTTTTGCTGACTGACATCTCATCCTGCCCTCTGACTGTACTGTTAGATAGACTGAATCTTAATCTAATTGCCTTTCAGCTGTCACACACAGTGTTAAAGATGAAAAGAAGAAGCAGCGTAATGCACTTCGATCAGTTTTCATGATTCTGTTTCCTCACTCAGGAAGCCAGTTCCATCGTGTCAATTGTATGCGGGACAAATAAAATCGCCTGGGCTCACGTGGACCGTGGAATGACTGTACTGGAATGGCAACAGAAGGATTGTCCCAATTTTTTGAGAGGAACATACATGGCTTCTGCGTATTTGTATGATGTGAGTATAGTTATCAGACTCTGCTATTTTAAATGAAGAGTTTTTGTAGGGAAACTGACAGTTCTTTGTGTTATAATTTTGTAATAAAAATTTGGGTGGAATCTAAATTCTTATCCAGTTTGCTTGAAATTTAAAATTTCTTCATTCCGCCAACAGGTCTCTTCAGTTGCGGCACTTCTCCCACCGGCGGACTTCTACATAATAGAGAAATCTTCCATCTCAGTACAGAACACAGCTCTGTTCCCTGTCATGGCCCATATGAGGACGGTGGAGGCCATGCTGTTCGCTCTGCTGGAGCCCAAAAACTCCCCAGCAGACTCCAACATACCTCCCAGGTAGAAAATAGATGTAACATTTAATACCAAATGTACTGCTGTCACTGAACAGACACTGTAGTTTCTGTTCATTTAAGTCTGTATTTTGACTTGACCTGACTGCCTCCTTTTTGCTGCAGATCCAACAAATCCTATGCTCTAAGTCATTGTCCTTTTTTATTTAGTTTACAACCCAAATGTGCCCCCAGCTTTGCAACTAAATCCATCATGCTATTATCAGCAGATGCTCAGTCAATGGAATATTATAAGTTGAGATAAGCAGCTAGTGCCGTCATGCCATCGCAGAAGTGGGTGCAAACTGAAATATGATGTGGAAATAATGATTGAAATATAGCATTTGTTTGTTTCACTCAGCTGTTTTTTCCTCCAATTCTAACAATTATGCAAAATGACTGTACTCTGCCCAAAAATAGCGACAGGTGTTTCCAGATGTGCTTCTTTTGCGCTTCTGTGCATTTTTACATCCTGACCACTAAGCTAACATACACGCCATGACAAAAATGTCCTCCTTGATTCCTCCGTCCTTCCTCTGCAGGGTTCTCAACATGATGCGGACTGCTGCTGGACGTCACTTTGGACTGATGGTGGGCGAATCTCGGACCAGCGGAGCGCAGACAGTGCGACAGCTGATGACTGAATCTGTGACACAGAAGCTTCCCAGGATAAACTTTCCTCAAGATATGCTGGTTAAGCATAGGAACGCCTTTCAGCTGGGCAGCAGAAGAGGAGGAGAGGAACTGTGCGATGCCCTGCTTCAGGCTGTAGCTTTTTATGAGCTGCTTAGTGAATCATCCTCTCCGCCGCCACCCGGACTGATCACCTGATCCCACTACATCCACTAAAACAAATCTCCTAAGTGGCATTCTGAGCCCTTTTGAACTTTCCTGAACAGATTTAATGGGGATTAATGATACGTTTAAAGAACTGAATATTCTTACAGTTACTTGAAACACTCAAATGCTGTTTTTTGGGATACTGAGAATACGAGCTGCTTCTATGTTTTGTTATTTTTGCCGTTGACCTTGACAGTTACCTCCCTTTTCCCTGCTGTGTGAGAACTTTCACTCCTGTTGGTTTGTGTTAAATACACATTCTTGATTACGTTAAAAGAATGAAAAGTTTTACACAGAACTCAACAGCCCATGTCAGTACCTGAACAAAGTATTTTACATTGTTTAAAACTGCTCCACACAATATACAAAAATAGATTGTTTTATTTACTCTATATATTTGCACTTAAAAACATGATTTCTCATCTCAACTGCAATAAATTCATTTGACAATTTTCAGTTTAAATAAATACTGGTGGGAGTAAAGGGAGTTGGAGAAGATGTGAGGTCTTTCCAGATCTTTTTGCTAAGTGAAATCTTCTACCAGGAGTTGCATAGTGGACTTGGAGAGGCCCAGGTGTGTACTGCTGAGGTAGTTCAGACACCTAATATGGGAGATAAATCATTTCAAATTATAAATGTGAGACTAATGGATACAGTTACGCTATGTAGTTAAATCTGGAACTAATTATTTAACCCAGCAATGACTCAAGTAAGACAGCAGATGACACTAGTCAGCTTGGATCTGAGAGAACAAAAACAGTAAAGATGTAGTGTGGTTGAAGATACAACTATTATCACTGGCCTGTCACGCTCACTGATCACCCTGTTGCTACATTATTATTTTAAGTCAAACCTGATTTCTGTCATTTACAAAAGCCTGTCTGTTCTGGGTGTAAACCTGAATTGTGTCTTGCCCACCTTACTGTCTCCCCTTGTTGCTGTGCTCTATGAGAGCGACAGATGGATCGGAGCGCCGGCATGTAGTCGATACTGACAGCCTGTCTGTTCCCCAGCAGGCTGAAGGATTTGGAGCTGAGCACCATCCTGCTCAGTCTGTATCTCCTCTGGGACACACTGGAGGGACAGGCACAAGTATAACACAATGACAAACAGACCGTTTTGTGCTCTGCTCCACAGTCATGTAAAATTTCACAGGAATTGAGTGCTCTTAAGAAAGTGTGGAGATTTTTTGCATGGATGCAAGATATTTTCCCATATTTTATGTAAACATAGCCCCCACATGCACTCATGCACTGACTCCCCTTGGAAATCTGTAACAGGCAGAATGGAGTTTATTTTAAACATCTCTCAGATTTGTTTTACTGAATGTACTTTTAGCTTGAAATGGACAAACTTCCAATTCTGGAATGTAATGTAATGGAACGGTGCTTTCACTTGAACTCAGTAATGAAGTGTTCAAAATGAAGACATGAACGTCACTGAAACATCTAAAACAGTAAAGAGAGCTTTTGAGTGGGCAACAACCATTTAACAGACTGAATTTGCAAGACAGCGCACAATTTGAATCAGTATTCAGAAGCTGAGATGGAGATTAGACTCACCTCGGTGCACACAGAGGTTGAAAACTGAAGCTGAAACTCTGTCTTTTAGAAGAGGCAGTTAGAGCCAGACTCTCCACCAGCCTCCCCCACCTTTTGTCCTCCTGTTTCTGTCTGCATTTCTGGGCTCCCCTCCACGCCTCAGACACTCTCCACCAGCACTTTCGACACCCCAAACCTTCAACAGCAGCCTGAATGTCCAGCAGCCTCTCCTGTTTCCAGCTCCAGCCCTCCTCCTCGCTCATCTCATCCAACAAACCGTCCTTTAACTTTGCTCCTGTCCAGACAAATGCTTCAGATGTGCCTGAGCCTGAAACAAGCGTCCCTGCAGCCGGCAGTGTGGCATCGAGGTACGACATGAGGTCAAAAAAGTCGGTCAGGGCTTCTAAACAGTCACTTGTCACTTTTTGTTCTGTTTTGTCACCTGAACTCTGAGAGCTTGAAGGAGCTCCATTTAATGATAATGTCACATGAGGTTTGTGGTTAGATGGATTGGAAGATGATGAGATGTATTTCCTTCTGCTAAGCCTCGAGATATTCCTGACAGGTTTCCTGCTGGTCACCGACTCCTTTGGACTGACATTTTGATTTTGCTTCTGGAAGTAAAGATTGCTGTCAGAGGGTGACGGCTCACTTTGCAGCCCAGAAAGAGTCAACTTCTCCAAAGTTCTCTTTGCTCCTGTGGACAAAAGCAGCTCCAGGTTGGAATACAGAAGAGGCACAGCTCTTCTCCAGCTCTCAGCGAGGACATTCAGGAGCTTGTTCATATCTGTCTCACACCAGGACTGACCCTGAAGAATCAAAAACAGAAACTACTGACTGTAACTGGAGACTGGTGAGGGGCATTTTTCTTTTGAGGATTATGTAAAGATAAGAATACTTGCCTTTAGGAGGTTCAGCAGATAGTTTGGGGTTACAGGATGCAGACCCAGCATGTTGGCCGAGCAGCCTGTTTTGCATGGAGAAAGCTGGGAGTCTAAACTGTTTCCTCCTTCAGTAGCATTTGAGTCTAGATTAGAAAAATCAAGAAAATGTTTGTAAATCTGTACTTAGAAAAAAAACTAAATTAATCACAGTCTATTTAGAGAAACTCATGCTGCACACATTTAGGTTCTTTGGGGAATCTTCCACTCTGAGACGCCCGTCGTCCATCACTGTACACCCAGAGCTGCAGCTGCAACAGGCAGCGTCTGACGTCACCAGAGCTGAGTCTGAGGAGGCTGCTAATGTCATCCAAATCCAGTCGCACGTTCTCAGCCAAACACACCAGCTGCAGATAACTGCAGATGTTCACCTTTGAGTAGATGGAGTAAGTTTATGACACACTAAGTCTGTTTTGTTGACACGTGATCTGCATGTGTGAGAAGTCTCGGAGCAATTTTTGGCAGAAACATACAAAAAAGTGTGGCATGACTTACACACACACACACATGCATGCAGTTTCTTGTGAAGCTGTTCAAAGATGTTGAAGTAACTCTGACTTACTGCGGATGGGGTTTTGAAAATGATCTCCTCCAAGCTGCAGTCAAATCTCTCTTTGAATGTGGGATCTATGGAAGACATTTGTTTTGCATCACGGCTCATCTTGAAATGAGTTTTATTCAAAATTACACTGTGTGTGTGTATTTACCACTGGTGGTCAGAATGACTGGTCTTTTAGTGGTCGTCATGAAAGCCTTGATGGCTGCGAGGAAACCGACATCATCGTCAAATATGACATCAACCTGTGGAGGCAGACGGCAAAAGGATCAACCCAGATCAAACATGGTTGATGTGTGGCTTCGTATCCAGTGATTTTATTTTTCTCACAGCGTGGTGTTGCCACATGGTTTACCTCTTCAAACAGAATCAGTGATGTGGCTGTCTTTTTGTTCCGTGGAACCGTTTGATCACAGCCGGATGATGAGTCGCCCAATTTCTTGCTGTCTGGGTTTTCAGATGACGACAGGCCACCAAAGTAGAAGTGATCTGCTTTGGCCTTCGTTGTGAAGTAGTGTGCTAAAGTCACTGTGGCTGGTTTGGCTTTTACTTTGCGACCAGAAGAGGCCAGATGTCGTGCTGCCCTTTTTTTTCGGCTAGAGGTGACATTTTTATGCAGAGCTGGTTTTCCTGTTAAAAGACAAGAATACAAATAACTGGAAGTGATTTTAAAATGACACTTTAGCCACCGTTAATACCTACACATACACACCGATCAGCCATAACATCATGACCACTGACAGGTGAAGTGAATAACATCGATCATATTGGTACTATGTGGTGTTCTGATGGAAAAGCTTGGATTTTAACATCCATGTTGATGAGACTTAAACACCCAAATAAACATTGTCACAGAACAAGCACACTCCCTCATGCAAATGGAAATCCCAAATGTCACTGGCTGACCCCTGCAGGAAAATACACCCCACCACATGGAAAAAAACATCAAACAATCAGGAACATAATGAGGAACATGATGTTGACTTGACCTCCAAACTTCTTAGACCCCATTATCAACAGGATACAGTGGAACAAGTCTGATGGACAGAGGCCCCACTGCACAAGCCAGAGTACCCAAAGGATCCACTGCCAACGTCCTGGTTCCAGACCCCATAGGACACCCTGAGAGGTCCTCTTGTCCACGTCCAATGGTTCAGAGCATTTTTGAGCACATAAGGGGGACCAACACAATATTAGGCAGGTGCTCATAATGTTATGTCCGATCAGTGTAAATCTACACACTACAGGAACTTGGAACCACAAGGTTTTCCGTTTTAAATAAGTAATAATAATAATAATAATCATACTGTGAATGACTTTTTGGATTACAGTGATCACCATCCATGTCCTACCAGGTAAAGTCTCTGATTTATTGGTGCTGTAGTTGTTAAAGTAAGCTGGTTTCAGTGGGTCCGTCCCTGATGTCTCCACTAGGTGGGACTGGGTAGCCTCCTGCAGCTGGGACAGAACATGGCGGCCGCTGCGCTGTGAGGAGCAGTTCACCTCAAATACCTTTGTTGAAAAGGAAAAGAAAACGCCTCTTTTTATTTTAGTTCAATGTCATGAGACTTAAATTTGAAAACAGTGCAGAACTGGTGAAAGTCATAATTTGGTAAGAGCCACAAAGTATCAACACTTTCCATGTAATCTATTTAGATTGAGGGATCTATTTTTAAATTTGCTTTCTTTTGTGACTTCTACCATGGGATGAACAATAAATCGATTTCAATTCAAACTAAACACTAAACATGGGTGGTGGTGTATTACCTTTGAAAGTGTCTCTAACTTTTATCCTAATGGCATTCATGAAGGTGGCAACAATTTTAAATGTAATGCAGTCCAGCACATCACCACCACTCAATATGATGTCAATAGTGAACATAAAGTAGAATCCTCAGTTTTTTAGAAATGTCAACACAAAGTGGGACTTTAAAAGCTCCGTAAAAAAAGAAGAATTTTGGCAGAGCTGTTGTACTGGACTAGAATTCACAAGTGTTCCTAACACAGTGGCCAGTGAGTGTACATTTTTGTATAGTTTTAAATGGCAGATTCATCCTACTAAGAATCACTGTTGGTGAAACTGATGAATATATCACATTTCTGATGTGGTCAACACTGAATATATTACCATTGAAGATAACTATCAGCCTCAGTACCTTTGATTCAAAGATGCTGAATTTATTTACAAACTCCCACCTTGAAGCCGAGCTCCTGAGCGCAGGCGTACACCGAGGCAGTCTTTCCCACACCTGAAGGTCCTGCAATCAGCATTGTGTTACACAGTGGCTCCTCTCCACCATCCTCTGATCCAGCCTCGCCCTGGAAGTCTCCACAATCCCATGAGTCTGCATGGGGAGGACTGTCATTACTTTTATAACCAAAAATCCCATCACAGATTCTGACTCACTAAAATAAAACTCGCGTCATGTGAATGTCTCAAAATGAGTACGTTTGTGGCAAATGTTTAGCCAGAACTCACTAAAAAAAAGAAAGAAAAGCAAAATGCCGGTTCACACCATTACTGTTTTGTTCTCGTTTCCTTTCCTCCATTTTTCTTCTCCTCTCTTCACAGTCAGCCCTTAGTTTCCATTTTTTCAACCAGCTGAACTCCAGGGGAAAAATAAGAGAAAATGTCATGCTTACACAGATGTTAATATATTGTAGCAGTATATTGCAGTAAATAATAAAATTCACCTGTGCAGTCTATTTACGGAGGCAGAATTACCAATGACTTCACTTGAATCCTGAGGACTGTACTTGTCTGTCCAGAGCACATCCTCAAAACAGGAATCTGGATGACAAAGTAGAAAAAAATTCATTTTCTGAAACCTAAAAGCCATAAATGGTGTGACAAGTGTAAAAAAAAACCCAACAATGAATGAGCATGTGGCAAGCTCTACCTCTCTGGAGAGTTTCACAGTTTTTGGGAGATTGGGTGTCTGATTCTGTGTGATTTGTCCATCTATACACCAGGTTTGCTGTAATGCTCCCAGTTTGCTGCTTCAGTCTGTGAGTGTGGCTCAGCCTGCTGCTCCTGGGCTGCTTCTTTACAGCAGGGACTCGACTGCCCTGGACCTCCTGCGCTGACAGATGGCAGCTACTGACACCAGCAGCATCCTCTGTAATGAGATTAGACCTCGGACGCTTGGGTACCCGCTCAGAGATTTCATTTTCCCGTCTCCTCTTCTCTTTTAGGCATCTCTGTAAGGGGCTTGGATATGAGGAATGTCCTGCTTTGGAAAGGGAAAGAATTAGCTCCTTTAAACGTGCCCAGTCACACTGATAACCGACTGTGGCTCAGTCTCACCTGTGGATCCACACTCCTGCAGCCCCTCACTTGCTTTCTTCTGCAGAGTCCTGAACACTGTCTGGACTGGAAATGCTGGATTAGATGTTTGGATTTCTTCCAGACAGCTGTGCAGAGCTGAAAGCGACAGCTGACCTCTCCAGGTGAACTGGACACAGTCGTCTCTACTTGTCAGGTTGGAGACTTGCACATCATCACTCTGAGGAGGCCGCACGGATTTCTGCGTCCTCTCTCCAGGCGGACCCCCATCACTGCTCCGTTTGCTCTTGCTTTGCTGTTTAGCGCGTAAGAAAATCGGTGCAATTTTAGCGTCTTTTGCGCATAACGCCTGCCTCTCCTCTTGCAATGGCTGAACTTGTCTTCCAGAAAAGCCTGCAGCAGCATTTGAGAAATGTTTGTCCTTTGCAGTCGGTGATGTTTCACAATCAGAGCAGCTGGACTCAGATAACACTACCACTCCGCTGGTTTGCGCATTGCTGTGGCTCCAGGTATCCTTTACATTTTCGTTTCGTTTGAGTTTGTTTCGCATCGTCAAAATATGCAAACTCAAAGACCGTTTAGAGGCATTTTCGATTTGGCGCTTGGTGAACACGTCATTTTGTGCGACGTTAACTTGCTTTCGGCCAAAGTGTTAATTTATTGTTTACGCTGAGATATCTAATCATGTATTTTTGGTAAATGTTTTTTTTGTTCGTTTTTGTTAGAAAGGCCAAAAATAATACACTAAACTCACAACCATTTTGATGTTTGGTGTTACATCGATTAGCTGAGTTGGAGTGACGTTAAAAACATGCGCCAGGTTTTGGTGCAGCCAAAGATCGTCTATATAACAGACCACAGGATCTACCGTAAAAACAGTTATAAAGTAAACCCATATTGAGAGCAGTTAAAATGTTGTTTCTAAATGTCACCGGCGTAAATGTAAATGAAAGGTAACTGAAAATGAATTTTCTCTAAAGCCGTAACTACAGTTTCTCTCAATATTTTTCTTCACCCAAAATAAAGTGAGGAGTGATAGCTATTACTTTTGAAACCTGCTCTAACTTGGCCTTGTATTAGTGAGGACCAGATATTTGGACTTATTCTCTTTTTTCACATTTTAATGATGCAAAACTGCGTTAGACATTTAAAGTAAACCCTGATTGCGATCTGAAACACATTTTCAGATTCTTAAGACCCAGTGAAATAGATGTTTTGGGGCATTTTCACATTCATTTTCCAGACAAAATTAGTGTTTACTTAAAACTTCTAACACTAAAAAATGCTGAATCACCAGAGATATGAATTAGTGACTCTAAGTTGAATTCCTACTTGCCTTAAGATTTTCTCTTAACTGCTGAATTTGAAGGTATGAATCAGAGGCTAACTTCAGCGTTCCTGGTTCACTGGTTGTGCCGTCCAACTGATCAGACAGTGGTCTCCATCAGTGAATTGATGTCCCACCTGAGCTGCAGCACAGAGGGCACCTGTGATGAAGATCAACACGAGGCTTTTCAATGTTTTAGAAGAATCTGGACCCGAACAGCAGTATCAGATTTACCTGTGCAAGTGATGCACCTCAGCTTGCTCATGATAGCCATTTTGTGGAAGATGGAGCAGTGTCCTATGAGACAAAAGTCACTGCAGGGACAGAGCCAACAAGTGGACGCCAGGTCTCTCTATTTTCTTATCCCAGGCTGAAAATAAAGTGAACAGCACAGGCATTTGTTCAGAATGAGACTCCAGAAGTGACCTAAAGTCTAAAGGAGTTTAGGTCAGATTTAACCTTAAAAATCTTTTGATAAAACTGATGGAAACGAACTGTGTGGGGATAATTTTCAAACATTTTACAGCAATGAGACTCTAAGTAGCAAAGCTTCATCATCAGCCTGGTTTCTGAAATAAATAAAGAGAGACTCACAAAGACTCTAAGAGGCAGAATGGTGCAGAGTATTTCTCCATCTGTCTGCAAATACTTATTTCTGGAGACACTGGAGGTTTGCAAGATCTGCACATTGCATTATGAACACCAACCGAGCACAGACAGATGAACGAAAAATTCTGGTGAGAAACTAATTTCTATTCTCTAATGCCTTCTGAATTCACTTTAAAGACAAACTGGTCTGACCTTCAGTACAGAAAGCGTATTAAAATTGATTATGAGCCAGTGGGATGATACACCTTCACATCCCCAGCAGAAACACAATTTTTTTTTATCAAATATACTTTGTGCCTAATGCGACTGGAGCTTGAGAGTTCACTTTATCTTGCAGTTGGCACATAGGGGCTTGTTTCCATGTAAGACTGTTTGATCAAACTCAATCTGGTGATAAGGAGAGCGAAATGTGGTCAAAAGGTCAAGAACAAGTGGATTTTAAGTTAAGAGCATTTTGTGGACAAGCAACTGTTCTGCTCATTTCAACTTTAACAAAATGGCCCAAACTATGGCATACAGCTGACCATTTTTCAAAGAGTTACAGATATGTCACTAAAAAAAACAGATATTTAACTCTACATGTTCACTATCGGACTAGAGGAAGACCGGATTAGAAAACTTTAGAAAACTGGAAAAGCTGTGCAGACGCCACAAGTAGAATGTAATGAGAGCTAATGTGCAAAATTGCTAAAACATTACAGCCATGAATAAGGTCAAATTTATTTTATTTCTTTAAATATAAAAATCCCCTTAGCCAGAGTGTATAGTTCACAATTTTCAACAGGGTGTTTTGACAATAATGATGAATGTGTCTCCCTTTTCCAAACGAACACACAAACCCTCCATGATGAGTGAAGGGAGGAAAAATATATTGTTAATTTGGTTGTCCACAAGGGAAGTCTGATGAAATAATGATCGTTGAGGATCACCAATTCATGTGCACGCTATAAAACACAACTACTGCCTTAAAAAAAAAAAACTTGTTATGGAATGAACAAAAGAAATTATACTAAAAGAAATATACAGAACTAAGAGACTGATGAAAATATCCCCCTTTGGCATAAACTGTACCTAACAGAACAGACAGCTGATGTGAACCTGAAAACCAACCATCCAATAAAAAAAGCATATTGCTTTGAAAGAAGAACTGCAATCTGTTGATTCCTAGATTCAGAACGGGGCACAGCTAAACATTTGATGTGATTACATTTATACACGTCTGTCAGCTACCAATACTGATAACTCATGTTTAAAAAAACATGTCAAACATTGTGTGTCTCCAACATTTTCACACTTGGAAGTGAAAAGAAACTGCAGGCGCCGGCATCAAAAAAAAAAAAAGAAGGTTGACTTTTGTATCTCTGGTGCTGTGCACTCTACACGACACACGGGAGTAATGTGTTGCTGGTTGTTGAAAAACAAAATACGTGGAAAAGTTGATTTCCCTAGCTTTCCTTGAGCTATTATCAATGCAGGCCAAAAGGCTTAGGGGTGATGAAGTAGGAGTTTTAGCCTGGACCTAAATCTGAATTTATCCTCTTGTCCAGGATCCAAACTTACAGTATCACACTACTGTCAAGACAACCTACCAGCAAAACCCACTACCCATTCTGGGGTCCTAACACAAGCTTTACAGGCTTCATATACTCTAGACATTAATGCCAAATGTCAATTTGTACTGTAATGTCCTCTTAGCTGTACTGCCCTTCAAATTAAATGTCTTTCACAACAGTGAGATCCAACCCACTCAAGTCTCTCCACTGATGACAGTGGAAAAGCTGCACTTATTTGGCGCAGCAGGATTTTTCCTTTAAAATGACAATTTCAAGGTAAGCTTTCTAAATACAAACACCAAGTGCTAAAATAATCAGCTAAAAGATAAAGTTTTTAACAAGGTTATTGTGATTGTGTACAAATAATCCAGAGTGACAATGTTACCGGTACAGTTTTAACTGTAGTCTTGATACAGTTGTCTTATTTCAAGGACATACAAAGGCAGTCATGCCACATCAGAAGATCCTCAGTTTGTTCACTCTCTCACTGAATGACAGATACTTCAGTGGCTCCTACAAAATGCATATTAAGTAGGATTAACTTACATCATCCAGTCCTCAAATTCCTGGTTTGTGTAGAAGTGGGTGATTCACTTTTGTATTGTTCATATTTGGTTCAGTTCTCAAGTTCCAAAAACTTGTTTACCGTGTATACTGGTCTGTGTCAGGTCAGATCCTCTGCTGACCAGTTCTCCCACCTAGCTAAGCACCAAAGGGTTGGTAATGTTCATTAAAGAAGAGAAACAAAACAAAACAAAATAAACACGACAATCATTGTTCCCTCCATCTGGCCTTACATCAGTCCGTTAGCGCACTTTTTGTCCTCTTGCCCTGCTTCCCCCCACTGGAGGTGACGGCATTGCCGTTGCAGGCTGCTGCTGACACCAGAGTCTGGTCCTGCTGGTCCTCCTCAATGTCCGGCATCTCCTCTTGGATCTGTCGCAGTCGGGCCATTGCGCGGTCAATGGTTACTGTGCTCACCAAATTGAAGTCATGCATGCTGACTAGGTGCAAGAGGAAGTTGCGGCAGAGGTTGCGGCGAATGATGTGAGCGCCGCGGTTCTCCACGAAAAGCATAATGGCCTGATTCATCTGGTTGTCTGCTATGAAGCTGCAGGAAAAACAGAGCAGAGAAAAGCTTAGATTCTAGAGTTTTTACTGGCAGATGGAATAAGAGGAGCTGTAAGAACATGTAGAACCAACTACTATATAATTCAATCAATGACAACTCTATTTCTTAAGATACTAACGCTGCAAAAGATCTTTTCAAAGTGCTCTCAGTTCTTTTTAATCCGTAATGGTTTCTTGTTTGTTAATATTTGAACATACAGTTACCCAGAGCCACAAAATTCATGATGTTTTGTTCACCGTTTAGGCAAGTTATGCATCAAAGTAGCTGAAAAACCATGTACACAATCACTATAGTGCTTTAATGTAAACCTCAGGACTACTATATGAGCATGGCTACTACTTCTCAGTGCTGACATATTTAACATACCCATGCTTCATGACATGCAGGTTCCACAGCTTCATCACCTCCTTCTCTCCCTCATTAACATCCGTGAACTCATCCAGTTGCTGCAAGTAAAAGAGAAGGGAGACAAATTATGACACAACTGCCGTAACAGCAGACAACTGGAGCATATCAACAGTGTAATGTATGTTACGTTTTGCAGCAAAGACTCTCATGCTTGTAAACTAACTGATGAATTTGGTCTTGAGAGCAGGAACAATTTCGCTGGTCCTCAATTCATTTTCTGCATTTCTGTCAACCCTGACAGTGAAGGTAGCAGAGATAGACACCTTCTACAGCCTTTCATGTTAGCAAAGTCTGGAAATCAATACTGAAGTGATAAAGCTGTTCTGTATGGGTGTAAGAGCAGGATGAAGAAGTGTTCAGTGTTGGCAATAGTCTCTGCTCTCTGCACCTTTAAGTTATTTATGGGGAACAAGGCTGACCCAAATGATTTCACTCTTTGTTGCCATGGTAATCAGATACTCATTCTTTATGCCGAAGCTTCTTTTAAAAATGTTTTTACCCTTCTCTCAATTTTCTCAAAAACACAGTCATTTTTGTACCATTAAAACACTGTAAGTGCACACTTGTTTTACTTCTGTACCTTCAGTCCAAGCTCTACAATTTTTTTCCTTTGAATGATTTCAGGAATGGGATGTTTCAGCTTGCATCAGTGGAGTAAATGAAGAATTATTTCGAGAGATTAAACACATGTGTTGTTCATCTGAAACCGAGATAACCAACTTGACAAGGAGCTGAGAAGTCATAATCAATCATAATGCTGCTTCGTACTTTGAGCTGAACACAATAATGTGCCAAGCATTTCTACAAAAGATAAGGTGTACTTTGTATTGCCAGTTTAATTGGATTGTTTAACCAATTAAATTTCCCCAATGTCTTCTTCAGACTAACTGGATGCAGAGTAGAAGACTCTCTGGACCTTAGAGGGCATGTTTTAAGTGACATTAATTAATTCAACAGTGAATCCAGGCACGAAGCGACTCAGTGAGTAATGGTTTCTCACCGTGGCAGTCTTCTCTCTGAGCCACTCCGGATCTCGCTCATCTTCACTGTCGACATCCATCTCCTGAGGCCGCAAGGGCATGCAGCTATCACTGTGAAAGTAGAGGCGGTTGTGTCCGCTGACGTAAGTCCTCTGCTGCTCCAACTCTCCATCCTCAGTCTCCAGAAACTCTGATAGACTCGGTTTGGTCCTTTTAGGCCTAGTGAAAGCAGGAGAGAAAACAAATTCTGAATGTAAACTATGTAGGATGGTATTTCATATTCTCATCTGTTTTATGTAATAGATACTTAAATTCTGGTCTCACGCACAAACATTAAACAATAAAAACCACCTTCAGGTTAAACGTGCTACATAATATTTACAGCAAAATGGGGCATTTCAGTGAATTATGACTAAATGCAATGATCACCTTCATCAGAACATCTCAACACAAGTATACAGAAATCTGCAGACAGAGATCTTCAACACAGCCTCAAACTGTTATCCTAATTCTGTTTTAAATGTGCTCATTGCCCACGTAAAGTTCATCAAAGGTCACTTAGCTGATTACCCATTCACCACTAGGCCAGAGTTGATGAAAAGCTTATTTACTTGTTATTTGTAATGACTCTGAACAGAGATCACATGTTTACCTGCAAACCAGTATGTGAGTGACAGCGGTCCTCTTCACCGGGCCGTTGCGGCTGAAAGCAAAGCCTGGCTGGCTGTGGATGTCCTGAGGGTTACCAACGTATGAGCCATCATAGCACTCATTGATGGACACGTCTATCCTTGCTCCTTTGGGGTGAGGCTGCGGATAAGAAAGATCATTAGAGAAAATCTGCCAGAAAATGCGGCAAAAACAGAGTCTGGTACTTGCTCTGCTCAGGGGGAACCTGAAACCAACTGTCAAGTTTAGAAGCTGAAATATCTCAAAAGGTAGGCCAAAGCAAATATGGGATAAAAGTGACAGTTTAGACACAGAAAATGATGCTCGGAGCACAGTCTAGTTTTCCTAAACCCCTTGTAAAATGCAGCCCTTTGCGGTTTGACGTGATTTTCACTGCATCTCCACAAAAGTTGGAACATTTAACATTTATTTATTCAGCACTCCCCAACAGGCCTAAAACCTACCAGCTGTTTTTTTCCTTTTAAATATCAGCTCAAACTTGTTTCTCCAAAACAACACACCCAGTGGAAGGACTTTGCAGTCAACTTTTGCTTGTCAGCTCATTTGATGCAGGAATAATTCAGAAGTCTAATTCAGGGTGTTATTTTTACTTCATAACTCAGAGGAAAAACAAACTGGCACTCGGTTGCTGATTCTTTAACAAACTTTGACTGAATCTATGATCGTTGCTGAGCAGTGCAAACCAAGATCACTAGCTTAACAACAATCTGTTGTTTTTACAAAACCAGCATGTACCTCTTCTTTTCAACCCACACAGCAACTTTGCCTAATCAATCTCCCCCCACACACCATTCAGGTTTCCCCACCGCTCAGTTTGAAAAATTTGGTTCATCATTTCAAACAAAACTGGCAAGAGTTTTTCCCAGTAGTGTCTACTCTCATTTCTACTTCAGGCAATAAAAGCTCATTTGCCACAGTGCCATGAAATTGTTAGGTATTTTTTTGGAATCTACATTTTCACACTATTACTCCCATGTTTCCTGCATACCTCAAGTATAACGTTAGTGGGTGCACACTTGGCATCAAAAACACCAGTAAACAATAAACAGCACGTGGTCTGTATAATGTGAGAATGTATAACGAGCAGAGGCAAGGCAAGGACATTTTTGACCCCCAAAGATTGTATTTTAGTTTGTTTTTTGGTATTTTATGCCTTTATTTGACTGTTGTAAAAAGTTAAAACCTTGCTGCTTAATGCATATTCTACCCAAACCAACGCAAACATTTTTTGACATTTGCACTGTGCAGTCACTTCCAGTTCAAACATTCTACCAAGATAACCCAACAGCACAGCACAGAAGCAGCAAATCAGCCACAACATAACCACGCCTGTCCCTGTCTAAATAATAAAATCCAACCTCACAAACTGCTTGTCAAGTCCTGATTATCTTTTATTGGCAAAACCCTTTTGCAGTTGTACTTTATAACATTAAACCCAGTCCAGAACTGATAGTAAGCCAGACAGACGCAGTCTAAATTCACACTGGTTCCCAGCTGAATTAGTCTCGAAGTATTCACTGTAACAAGATCTGGCACTGATCAACCTAAATCCAACATTTGGTGGTTTGCCACTTCTGCAAGTAGGCTACTGTATGTCAACACTTTAGTAAATAAATCAGCGACATTTCTAAGGCCTGCAAGGACATATTTTTGTCAACCATCATGGTTCTGATATTGCCAGATTCCAGATAGTATCTCTACTGCCAATGTTTTATGATGAGACATGTAAAAACAAAACACATTTCACAATATGTTTTTTCCTTTGATACAAAAGGCTAATACAAAAACATCCAAGCATTATCATGTGAAATGCCTGAAGATCTGGATAGCCAAGCTGTTCAGCACAAAAGAAGACAGCATGTAGGCTAGACCTTATAATGACCAAGATTAGAGCTCAAAGGTTATGGTAGTGAAATTACCCTGAAAATAACAAAGTGCTCAAAAAGCTGATTTTCTCTAAACACAGCTACACAGTGTACTGCTTTTACCATGCATCCACCCATCTGTCTGTTACGGAGTTGTGGTTCAAGATATGGCTTTACGTGCACACAGGCAAGACAGACCCAAATAGTGTTTCTAGTCATATTAAATTTGTAGACTAAAATTGCATGAAATTCAGTGGCGTCTTAGAGACTCATGACTGGTGCAAGCACACACATTAATAAACACACACTGACACTCAGTTCCTTACCACATAGTTGAAGATGAAGCGGGAGTGGGAGAGTTTAAGGTGTTTGAGCAGGCTGTAGAGTTTGCTGCAGTTCAGAGTACACCAGGGACAGTGAAGATCATCTCTCGCCTCCGTCTGCTGCCGCGTGTTATTATTGTACAGAAACTGAGCGAGAACAGACCACAGAATTACTACACAATAACCCAGAGAAGGTCAACCTATAGCAGATGTGAATGGGTGACTCTAACAGTGTATCATAGCATCAGTTACTGTCACATTTTGGTGCCAAAGCTCTAGGGACAGAGTTGAAACTATGATTACACACTTACGATAACCAAAGTCCTGATGAACAATGACAAATCAATTTTCCAAGAGTCTCAAAATGTGACAGCAACTTTAAAAACTGGTCAAAAAACCAGATCAGAGAAACATTTTCTCAGCAACTTCATCAAAAGTTTCTTGTAAATCAATGTCCCAGGCCCAGCTGTATTCCTTACTGTTGTGTGGTGTACCTGATAAAATATACGTAGCTTCTGTCGCGGCTCACATGGGACCTGCTCTTTCCTCGTCTGAATGTCTGTGCTGACTGACTCTTTCACTGCTGACAGGAACAGATGGACAAGTTAATTCTTGGAGAATCACCAAACAAATATGTGGATTTTATACATTCAATGTGTATTTTGAGGCCAAGTACAAATTGCATCATTTCCCACAGCATCAAGATACAAACTGTTAGCACACATGACTACTGATAAATTCCCATTGAGACAAGGAATATGTGACATTGTTGTTGCTTCATCTACCTGTTAATATAATGGTCTTTAGGCATTAAAGCATACTGTGTTAGAAAAATGTTCTGCAAAGGCTCTAAATAAGCATGATAGCACCATTACAGAGAGAGCAGCAACGCTTTCACAACATCTGGCATTTTTTCCAGGATAGCGCAGTCTCCTTTCTACCACAACAGCAGCAGCACAGCGAATGAACTGTAAGTTGGAATGTAAGAGTCAGAAGGAAGAAGAGTGCTGATGGTGTTGTCAGGGCTGCGCGAGAGAGAGAGACTGTAAAACTTGTTGTGCAGTTGCATGTTTCTCTTTGGCTCAATTATTTATATCATAAAAGCTAGAGGGACGGCTCCTTCTCAAAACAAGTTCTACAGACCCCCCAGCAGATTAAACATTTCTGGTGCACATTTCATACAGCCCAAATGAAAATGACAAGATGTTAGGTGATGACTCACGTAATTCTCATTTCCTCCTATGGTGTATGCAAACAGTATGCCGGATAGTCAGACATAGTAAATAAAATTAAAGATGTTCCTAGTAAGAATGCTGCTGTGACTGTCATTGTGACAAAAAATGACTCATACTCTTGTTTAAACCCAACAGAGATATGTACAGTTGACTGCATATTTATGGAATGAATTGCATATCTGAAAGAGGCTCAACAGTTATGACTCACACAGTGCTTTTTGCCAGGTTGAGTTACAAATAGACCATCCCACACAGTTATCACACTGGGTGAAAAATCCAAAACCGTGACCCATTCAGCTTTGCTCCAACACTCTGCTCATGTAACATATCCCTGTTTGGTGTTCGTTCTGAACACCTTCACAGTACTTTGAATAAATCAGAAGGTGTGTCCCCTTCCCAACCTTTCTCATCTGTGGATGTTTGATACCTCCAGTGCTGAAATGTCATATAGAATTAAATATAATCCAAAGCATAATAAAGGATTTAGTAAAAACTGATGGCTTCATACAAGAACATTGACTGAAATCTTCCATGCCACAGAACATTTATTATTCAGATACATCCTAAAACAGAGTTGAAGCTACCCTGTATTGTTTTTGTACTTACTCATGAGGGCAGTTCGGTGGTTGCTGGTTCTGGTCTCCATAGGGCTGGAGCTGTCTGAGTTGCGTGTAGCAAGAGGTTTGGCTACAGGGGCAGTGGACTTTCCACTGGCATCCCCTGTCCAACGCAGCGTAAACTGCAATGTGGGTCCCTGAGAAAATGTCTCAAATGGTGGCAGTCTCTGTGGAGCAGCACACAGACTAAAAGTCAGTTTTGTTAACATCGCAACAAGCTTAAGTAAAGTAAGAAACTGGGTATTACATTAACAAGTGCTCAAAAGTCCAATGCAATAAATGAAGTAACAGGCTTCTTACAGACACATTTGAACAGCCAACCTACCTTCCCATCAAGAATGGTCTCCCACGTGGCTCGCTTCTTGCTCACAGGGCTGTCCTCCATCCCCTGCATCGACACCTCATACTCCCCATCTAGCAACTGCAGCCTCCTGTAGAGAAAAAATCAAAACGCATGTTGAGAGGTAGGAAAATAATTTCAAAAAATGTACAAATAAAACTACAAAACCTTACCTGTTCTTATCAAAGACAGTCATCTGTGCAACATAGGTCTCTGTGGTTTCTCCCTCCTCCCTATGGGATAAACTTCTCTTCTTTCTACTGGGAGTATCCGTTACATCTTTGCACAAAAAAGAAAAAAGAAAAAATACGATTGAAAAGCTTCACACCCAACCAGGAACCATTTCAAGTACATATCATATTATTTTTGAGATGATGTGCCTGAAGACTGGTGTGTTCCATATACTAATCTCATGACAACCTGCACCATTTCAACTGCACTTAGTCAAAATCAGAGCATGAAACACTTTAATGTGGACTTCCTACCAATGTTCTCATTGGCCTCTCCATTGACCAGACCATTGGTATCCCTTCTCCCTGTGCGTGACACCCTGAACAGAAGCGAATACGACTTCACCATGTGGCTGTTGCTGGGCTCAAACTCGTTGCTGGAGACCAGTAAGGAAGGGTAGGAGCCAGGCTTGGTTTGGTTACTGTCAGGATTCAAAGGCACCTGCTTTTTACCTGTAGGCACTTGCTTTATCGGGCAACTGACATCCTGAAAAAATAATTGAACAAACATAACCATGAGTAAGTATCAGCAGATGCAGTGATGTTCTGCTAAAGTAAGTGACTGGCTCAATGATATTTTACTTTACCTTGCGTTTTTTATGGCAGACTTTGACAAGTAGCACCTCTAAAGACACAGAATTTTGTTCATTTTCTGAATTCTGAGATGGCTTTTCTGTATGGCAACAAGAAGAGATTATGTCAATCATTCTGTCAGTTTAATGCATACAATGATCTCTCATCTTTATCTAACAGCTGTATCAAAGTTGTCCACCATTTCTGTCACATGTATTGCTTTGTTTGCAAGCTTGTTTTATTAGGCAGAGCACTTGCTTGAACACAAATGCAATTAGTTGTTGGTCGTACTTGGGTGGTGTCATGGCAACACAATATAGTCTGAGCATGACTGTAATTAAACAAATGCATTACTTCAGTTTTTCCTATGCATCTGTGATGCTTCCACTGAAAAAAACTAAACATAAACACTTGGCGAACACAAAAGTCTGCTTACCATCCTTATGGAAGAACCCAGTGAATGTTAACTGTAGATGGGAAGACAAGCTGAAGAGCCAAAAGAAAAATGAACAGGTGAAATCAGATGATAACAAATACTCCATATGTTTATATAATTAGTAGGAGAAACAAAGTTTCATTAATAAACTAATGAATTCATAGATGCACAATTAAGAGTCATAAATTGTGTCAAAATGATTCATTTTGTATTTTAATCCTTAAAACTTTCCAGCAATAAAAAGTGACACATCAACACGTTACCTTGGAGAATCCTGCTCTCCCTTCATCCTTTCCACTGTCTGCAACATATCGTCCACTTTGAATGTTTTCCTGGAAGGAACAATTTAGTCATGGGTTCCAAATTAATTGGCGTGTGCACCTTCAAGTGCAACAAAATGATTTCCTTTCATAAATCACAAATGAAACACATCATTGCATGCCATACCTCTTGGCATTTGAGCGACCATTTCTGTGAGACATGAAGGTGAGCGTCCTGTGCAAAAATATGGGCTAAAAAGGGGAGGAAAAAATGAAGTAGTCACCTTTAAGTGAGCAGTTGAAGGCAGTTATATGACGCAAAAAATATGGAGAGTAATTCACTTACTGCAATCAAGTTCCTAGTGCGGAGAAATCTGTATATCTGAGTTGGTTCTAGAAATCAAAGAAGCCACATTTTAGATATTATCATACAATCTTATCTCATTAACTTTGAGATAAGAGCACATTAAAATCCAGAGCACAAGTAAAAAAGGATGTCCTGATTTTGCTGAAGCCACATGTCCTGTTCCACAACTAGCCACTCACTTAATTTGTGTATCAGTGTCTGAGAAAAGTCCTTATATTATTGATACACATGTCCAAAAAGGGGGTGTTGACAGGCAGTGTATTGGGCAAAACATCCAATCAAAGAAAAAACAAGCCTAGCAGACATTTCTACCTGAATACAGCCGACACAATAAACGTTTAGATATTACAAACAATACGTGGGAGTCCCTCTGGAATTTCAATTAAACTGAAGGCCTGCCAATCAAAACCAGATATTGAAAACAAATTAAGAAACTATAAAGTTGAGCGGGCAGATGAATGTTGACCGAAAGCACTGAAAAGCTCCTGGTGTTACCAAAACAGAAAAGTTGGATTACAAAGTAACGTGTGGTGAAATCTCACTTTCAAAGGCCTGTAGGAACAGCTCATGGTCGGCCTGAATCTGCTCCATCTTCGGCTTCTTTACAGAGTTCATCATTGCTGATGAGGCAGGGTACACAGCGCCGTTAGCTTTGCAACTCGCCCCACTCATAATATGACCTGAGTTCTGCGATTGAGACAACAGCACGGGTTAAAATATAAACGATTCAGTAAAAGTACAGGCAATACAACAAGTTAGCTTAGCCAGTATGCAAATACTCGCGTTAGCAGTCGTGCTAGCTAGCTCACCTAAAAGCACAATGCTAACATGCTAGCTAGCCTGGCATTTCAGCGCAGTATTCATTCGCCTGTTTAAGCAACTGTTAACGAAAATTGTAAAGTCGACAAGTGGTAAATATTGAGGATAGTAAAAACAACCCACCCTGGCTGATGGCATTAATTTGATAGCCTCGCTGGCTCTAGCACAAGCCTGGCAGACTCAACAGCAGAAACCCATGAAGAGGAGGCGACGAGACGCTGGCTAGTTAGCTAGCACTGCTAGCATGGTTTACTTGAAAATAAACCTCCGCACACCTGAAGTTCCCCCGCATTCGCCTGTCACAAAAATATCGTTTGATACCGGAGATGGTTTGAGTATTTTGGGTCAAATTGTTGATTATCTATCTGTAATTTATTGTCGATGTTGTTTCCTTCAATTTGTACTGAACAACAGAGCACTGGCCAGTTGTCAGCCAATGGGAGAAGGCCTGAGATAATCCAGCGCTGTGATTGGCTGCTGACCTCCGGAGATGACATACAACCCGCTCTCGCTTTCTGCGATTTTGCGGGAAATCGAGTTTATCAGCATTCATATCAAGACGATCCTGCAGACACAACTTTTTCCTTCACATGATGCTTTACACTTTACAGTCTACAGCAAAATCAGTCATGCACGCCTCCGTCTGACTGTACATTTAACCAAAAAATTTATTTAATGGAATTAAACAACCTTTAATGACAAATGAAGCTGTACATCCTATAATAAATCAGCAATGTACAATGAAGAACCTAATGTTTTTAAATCTTTTATATTCCTGTTTGGACTTATCATTTAAATAACAAGTGCAGAGTGACCTTTTTATAGTATCTATACATGCGTTTACTGAAAACAGCTGAAATACCTAAATTAATTACTATAATGTTTTACCTCATGGCATCATATCTACAAAATCTGCATCACATGTGCATTTTGTACTGACACAATCTTATAGAAAATGAAGACATCAACGACCATAACAGCCAGCTGCACAACTTCAGTAAGTGTGGACGGAAAGTATTTTACTGAAGAAAATCTCTGCAACAACACAGCATAACAGCATAACATAAAAAAGAAATAATATGCCAGATCAAATATACTTCGGCAGTTTACAATCATTAAATAAAAATAATAGTACATAATAAGTTTCGACTTCCAATGATTAAAATTTCTAGGAACTGTTTTGGAGGAGTTTAGAAATATAAAAGTTCACATAAAGTCAAAATTACTTTCTACAAAAAAACACACACACAATTTAACAAACAACCACAACATTTAGTATTATTATATTATATTATATTATATTATATTATATTATATTATATTATATTATATTATATTATATTATTAAATGTTAATAAAGTTTTTCTTTATAACTAGTGGAGCCAGTTTGAATACCTGTCGTTCGTGTTTCCAGTCGGACCTATTTGCAGACGGAACCGGAAAATCAACCAATCACAACTTCCACACATGTGTATGTGAGAGACGCTGCCGTGTCGCTTACAGTGTCACGTTATTTCATTGTAAAGTTAATAATATTGTCAGGTTTAGTTTTATCAAAGAGCAGTGGGGCTTAAACCTGCAACGGCCGCGTCGACAAGATGGCGGAGATCGTTCAGCAGCGGATCGAGGACAGAATCCCGGAGCTGGAGCAGCTGGAGAGAGTGGGACTGTTCACCAAGAAAGAAGTCAAGTAAGACATCTTCTAAAGGTTTCTGCACACTGTCCTAAAGAAGAACAGCAAATAAACAGACAAGTGAGCTATTTGAACAACACATGGACTCAAAAAGGTCCTACTGACGGAGAAATGTCTTGGTTTTTACACAGCAACATCAAATTTGCCATTTTATTCTTAATTATTTTATTATCTATACTACAGATGAGATATTGGAGAGTTAAAAAAGCAAACCCCACAGTAAACCTCACATACTGTAAAGTGTTGTCATTAAACTATACAACTGAGCTCAGTTTAAACTGTACAGCAGTTTTGGAGCATATGGGTCCACTTTTTGATCAGTAGTTGGAATACACTGATATAACTAGAAACATTTCTTAAAAAGCCTATGTAATCAGGACAGTTGACTTACTTGAGCCTTAATACTCCAATTTTCCTCTTAGGGAGCCTTTTTTTCCATACATACTTAAATCACTTTTGAACAGATTACAAAACATATAAGTATATTGTTATAGTGATCATAGTTTGCAAAACACATTTAAAACTACAAGAGTACTATACAATTAAAGTAGCTAACCAAAAGACACCTGCCAAGGTGAGGAGCTCAGTCACCAGGGAGGAGCTTGGAGTAGATCCGCTACTTCTCCACATTGCGAGGAGTCAGCTGAGGTTGCTCGGACATCTGTTCTGGAGGCCTCCTGGACGCCTCCCTGATGAGGGTATGTCTCACCAGGAGAAGACCTCGGGGAAGACCTAGGACACGCTGGAGGGACTATGTCTCTTGACTGGCCTAGGAACACCTCGGGAACACACCAGAAGAGCTGGAGGAGGTGTTTGGGGTGAGGGAAGTCTGGGCATCTCTGCTTAGACTGCTGCTTCTGCGACCCGGCCCCGGATAAGCGGTAAAAGATAGACTGATGGAACCAGAAGACACAATTAAAAAAAAAAACACAACTCAGACAAATCTGAATTAAAAGACATAAAATAATAAAAAATTAAAACATAGAACAAAATAAGGGAATAAGTCAGGGTGTCAAACTACTTGAATTAATTGTCAAAGAGAAGAGGTGGTTCTTTAGTAGCAAGTTTTTAAAGTCAGAGCAGTTTTCACATGGAAGAATCAACTGTTGCAGAGATAAAGTGTAGCTGCTGCAAAATAGTAGACTTTAAAATAAAAAATAACTAAAACAGACTTTAAAATAGCCAGGTTTTTCATTCTCTTTCTCTCAACTCATTCTTAAGAACTAATGGCCAAAATTATTTCTTGTGGCAGTATTAACATGTTTGTATTTATGCAGTTAGCTCTAACTCTCTTCCATGTAATGTAGTTATTAAGTATTTTCACCAAAACGCTGTTCTTTTCAATCTATTTTAGATCAATAATCAAAAGAGTGACAGCCCTGGAATACAAGCTCACGAGGTTGGTCGTTAACAAGGAGGACTTCATCGCTTACATTCAGGTATGTGGGGGACAAAATCACACATCAAGTTAGTAAAGATGTTAAAAAGGCTGAACTCTGAATTTTGTTTGATTACAGTATGAAATCAACATCTTGGAGCTGATCAAGAAGAGAAGAGCGGTAAGAGTCCTTTGGTAAAAAAAGAAAAAATAGAGACACAGTTAATCACTTTATCTCAGGTTTATATTTACTTTGGATTACATTTAGGCGATGGCAGAGACAAATATTAAGCTTTGGTAAACTGTAGTTACACAAAGGCTTATAAAGTAGAAACGTCACTTAACTGTTCTTAACTTTTCGTTCTCAGCATGTACACTACCAGTTCAAAAAAGAGGAGATTGAGTTCCCCATCATCCACAGAATAAATAGCACCTTCAGAAGAGCAACAAATAAGTGGAAGGTAATGTACATACAGCTTCTACAGCTACATTTACTCCCAATGTTGTGCACTATGAGTGTAATGCCTCATTTGTATCAGCAGCATATTTGGTTCAGCCACGTAAAGATCTCTAATTGCTTTGGCTTTGCCAAAACACTGTTAGTCAAATTTATTTTCTGTAAATTGACATGTTTTTTTTTAAATGCCTCACACGACCATTACTGGAAATTAATGTGAATAATGATGCTTTTGTTGACAAAAATGGCTAAAAAAGTAATAATGCAATTATTTATTCCTCTGTAAACCTACAAACATTTTGTATTGTGGCTTCCCAGAGGAAAACAGATGGCATCGTAGAATGTTTGAAGTGTGTAAATGTCTCTAATTAGTATAAATTCACTAAATTATTGAGAGCGTGAACGAGTCAGATGTCTTCTTTTCCCACAGGATGATGTGCAGCTGTGGCTCTCGCATGTTGCTTTCTGTAAGAAATGGGTATGTAAAGATCTCATTGTTTGGCTTCGCTTCAGGTAAGTCAGGCTGTTTGCTGTGTGTTCTTATTCTAATGGTGTTGTGTTTAACCCATCAGGCCACCAAAGGCCAGACCAGCAAGGTGTTCTCATCCATGCTTGCGATCCATCCTGACAAACAAGGTACAGAACTGTCCTTTACAACCAGAGTCCCATTTACATTTGCAGCTGCTGTTCAGTGTATTGAAGTGAGCATTAAAATCAACTGAAAAAGCAGAGAATGTCTGTTTTTGAATGTAATCTTAGAGATGAACAAAACAAATGCAGGTAATGGTAATTTTGTCTTTTCTTTTCAGCCTTGTGGATCATGGCTGCCAAGAGTGAGCTGGAGGACAGGAATTCTTCTGAAAGTGCCAGACACCTGTTTCTGAGGGCGCTACGTTTCCACCCAAACAACAAGAAAGTCTACCAGGAGGTAAAAGATGCAAACTATATTTATACTTTGCCCAAATTGAATCAGTTTCTTTTTTTTAAACAAGACTTGTTCACTTGTTTTGCTTAAAGTGTGCCAAGATCGACTGGTGCTGAGAAGTGTTAAAAGTGTAAATTTGCTTTCACTGTGTATTAGTATTTCCGTATGGAGCTGCTGCATAGTGAGAAACTGAGGAAGCAACAGAAAGACCTGGAGAAGGCTGAGATGGATCTGGTGAGTGTGAAACAAACAGATTGCAAACAGTTAGAAATGCAACAAGTCAAAACACACACATTCACAGAGGCTGTCATTTTGTATTCACCGTCTCAGTACCTGCTTTTTTTTTTTTTTTTTTTTACACCTTCCAGGGTGAATATGAATTTTCTCCAGAGATCTTAAGCGGTAAACTGGCTGAGGTTGTGTACAGAGATGCTACGGGGAAAATCAAAGGTAAGCTTTTAAAAATGAATGCACAGGCCTGAGCAAAAACAGAAAACAGCTTTTAGAAAGTACAACTGTAAAATTATTTATACATGACCTGCTTCTTTGAATGTTGCTGCTGTCTGAAGCATTTACAATTATTCTAGTTTTATAATATGTTGTACTGCACTTTATTTAATTTAAATGTTCTGTTTCTCTTTTCAAGTGTCTTAAATGTTTTTTGGCCTCAGAAGCATTATAGAAATTTTGTTATATGGTCTGACCTCAATATAATGACAATAAAGCTGCTACTGCTACTAAGACATAATAACTTAAACCTATAGTAGTAAATTTATACATTGTCACAACTGCATTTCATAATTTAAAAGGCTGGGTAGCATTGAGTGAAAGTCCCATGTACCAAAGTTGGCACCTGTCACATTTAACACAGAACTTTGGTCTTGGTAGCTTCTGCTTTAACACAATCAGTTCTTATTTAAACACAAACTTTGGTATCAACAAATGTTGGTTTGATGTTGGAATATTTGGGTATTCAATGATCTGTCATGTTAATTACAGTAATTCCTAAAATGTTCTATTTGTGTCCCTCAACCTTTTGGTCCCACAGAAGCAGAATTTGTCATCTCGCTTCTGAACATAGCAGCCATCTTTGACTTCACCAAAGAGCTCCAGGACTCCATCCTGAAAGAGTAAGACACAAGTGTGCCAGGGGATTATCACATTCAAGATACAGCATTTTTTCATTTATCTAATTGTATATTGTTAGTTTTTGTAACAGATTCTTGATAAAATACTTTGCTACTTTGGCTTTGAATCAGCTGCCCATTTGTCTGTTGATTATTACTCTAGTCTTAAGCCATTTCCCACCAAAGCGTTGTCTGACTGGTTACACTGAAGTATAAATACTGAAAAGTTTAATTAAACATATGTTAAGCATAGGGAAAGGCATTTCAGTGAAGTTTTATATTTGTTTTTTTCAAAATTTTCACACCAACATTTTCATATTACAAATATGTATTGTATCTGAATATACAGTAGGTTATTAGTCTCCTTGATTACTAAGTAATCAGTCTCCTTAGTAATCAATGACTGTAAAAAAAAAATCAGAAGATTTAGTTTTACTGACAAAACAGTTTCTTATTCACTCTGTCTAACACATTCTTCTGAGATATATTTTTTTAGTTCAAGCAGAGCTTCATATTTAAGCAGTACCCTCCCTCCTTTTGTTTCCAGCTTACAGACAAACTACACAGAGGACAGCTTTACGTGGGATTTCATGGCTAAGAGGGAGCTAGAGGCTCCAGGGGCAGGGGAGGAGCTGCAGACTGCCAAGGGCCGAGCCTCAGACATCAACCGCAGAGAGGAGCGCTGCTGCCAGGTCTATGAGGAGGGACTCAAGAGCCTCAACTCTGGTAAGAGCCCACTTGTATACTGAGAACACATGAACAGTATAGTTTTTAAAAAATCAGTCACTGAGCCTTGACTCTGCTGTTGGGATTGTGAGAAATATTTGTAATAGACATTTAATTATAGGGACTTGGGAAGGGTGGAAATTAAGTATTTAAAATCTTTAAATATATTTTTATCCATATCCAGCAACACACATGTTTTCACTGAATGCCAGAGTCTAAAAAGACAGTTTACTTTATTGGAAAAACATAGTTTGATAAAATAATGCCAACTTAAGGTTACCTTAGTAGATTTCAACTGCGCTCCATTACTGTCCTTAGCAAATTGTGTTTACTTAATGAGCAGGTAAACTACCAGTGAACAGCTGCTACTAAGTCTCTAGTGTATCATTTCTCTGTTTGCACTCTGTTTGCCATTGTGATGTGTCAGTATAGGAAACCACTGCTGTGCTTTGCCTCTTAGAGTCCATGTGGACCTGTTATGTTGCCTTCTGTTTGGAGAGGCTAAAGAGGAAGACCAACGTCCAAGAGCTGAAGGAAAAAGTGAGTGGCTCGTCTTTAAGTCTGGGATGAACTTTATTGACTCTTTACTACTGAGTGTCACTGTGTTTGGTTTGGTCCTGAGGTTAGAAATCAAACATGCAACTAAAAATGTCAGTGGCTTTGGTATTTTTGGAGTTGAGGAGTAAATCCTGACTTGTGTTTGTGTTTGTGTCACAGAGGCAGGAGAGGCTGCTGGGAGTCCTGCAGCGCGCCCACGACTCCTCACTGCTAAAGGAGAATTTTTACAAGAACTGGGTAAGATAGTCTACAGATGTTTAATCATGTAATCACAGGAAGGAGCCCTTTGGCTTCTGCTGACCTGTTAGCATCTGGTCTCACAAAAACATTTTATTTGGCTGTGTGGGAATTTCAATCTTGTGATTGTAACATAAAATGTTGTGAGTTGTGCCTCTTTTGGATGCACTTTGGCACTGTTCACAAGGACTAACTGTGTAACTTCAAACAAAAGGGAAGAACAGGACAGTATTTATCTTTGAAGCTGATACTCACAAATGTTTGGATGTGCAAACACAACAAAATGACCCCTAAACTCCTGCCTCCAATAATGTTGAAGGGAATGTTAATTACAAAGAAGTCCAACATCGTCTTGGACTTCTTTGTAATTAATAAAGAAGTCCAAGACGCACGAGCTTTCAATCACTGGTATCCTAGTGATTGAAAGCTCATACGAAGCACCTGTCTTGGATTTATATTCAGCATAGGACCTTCCATGCATCCCTCCTCTTTGTCTTCATGAATTTTAGAATCAGAATACTTTACTAATCCCTGAGTGGAAATGGACTCATGCTACAGTTGCTGACATTTCAGAAAAGAAAATACATTAGCAGAAGTGAATTTTTTTCTTTCTTTACTACAATGTGAAGTCTTGCATCTCTATAAAAATGGCACAACCATGGACAGAAGTAGAGAGAACTCAAAAATGTCTTTTGTCTAGCATATTAAAGTTATAATGACATGTATCATGGAAAGAAACACTAATGTTACATTTCTATGATCATTTATTTTACAAAAACTGAAAAAACAGCAACATTTTCAACCACTGGTGTTACCAACACTGGAAAAAATAGTGACTCTACATACTATAGATATTTTACTACTTATATTTTCAGTTAGTTTCCATACATACAGTCCTGGAGTTTTTGTAACTAACTAACTTGTTAGTCACAGCTGGATCAGTAATGGCTCTGTGGTTGCATCGAAGTGTGCAGAATTTGAGTTTTTTTTTTACAGACTGTTGAGAGCTAAAGTTCATTTTTAGGGATTTTTAAAAAGCAGACATGTACAATAAAGGGATTTTGATGAAATATCACAATTTTAAGCTTAGCTTTAGTTAAGCTTCGCAGTGGAACGCCTCGCCATGCCACACATGAGTCATTTAAGGACCACCGGAAACCTGAAAATCTGTCAGTTCTTTCTGTTTTTCCAGAAAGAGAGATCGTCCCTTTTAAACTCCTTGGTCGGTGTTGGGGTTTAGATTGTTAATGTAACATTGAAATATGTATAGAAAGTGCTTCATAATACAAATGCAAGAAGTTCTGTAAATGAGTGCAAAAATAGGCAACACAGAAACATAATGTAGAGTAGAAATGATATGTCAGACGAATGCAGTAGAACTATACATCAGTATATTGAAGTACTGGACAGCTGACCTGTTCCACAGTTAAAAGTTAGTTTATTGTGCTATTAAATTCTTGTATAGTTGAGGATATAAAATATAATTTATAAGGTTGTGAAGCTGCAGACAGGGTTGAGGTGAAACTAGGTCAGACTATTAACTCACTGTCTGATACTTCGAGGGAGGAGTTGAAAAGTTTGATGGCCACAGGCTCAGCATCGTCCTCTGTGACACAGAGTTCAGCTCCACCTACACAGTGTTGCTGCCCTGCAAATCAGCTTGTTAAGCGTGATGACATCTGGTGCCCTCAACCTGCTGCCCCGACACACAAGAGAGCACTTGACACCACAAACTCATAAAACATCCTGAGCATTATCTGGCAAATGTTGTAGGACCCTTGCCTCCTAAGGAAGAAGTAGTAGGAGTATTTCTTGTTGCTCTCTACTGTCTTTGGAGAAGAGAAGAGTCCATAAAGCAACACAAAACACCTTCTTTGAGAATTTGTTATCTTCAACTTTGGAGATTTTGAATTCAGTCCCCCCCCCCAAAAAAAAAAAACCCAAACAAACTCAGATTAGCTGTAAAATGCACAAATGTTACAAAGCTGAAAACAGGACCGCTCGTGTGAACTCAAGAAAAGCTTCATTTTTTTGAGGTATGTGGTTCTTACACTACAAAAATACAATTATCCTATAGAGAGATCCAAAGTGATTTGAAATCACTTACTCTGCATCTCTCATTTAAACATTTCAAGAAAATGTCTGCATTATCCAGATTCTGTAAAGAACAAAAAGGTCTGTCCTTCTTCGCTCAATGATGAAGCAATTAGTAAATTAGTGAAAAAATGTAAATAGTAAAATATCTGTAGCACGCAGAGTCACCATTGTCTGTAGTATTGGTAACAACTGGAGACACTTGGTTTTAGGTTTTTCCAATTTAAACAATAAAGGTAATAGAAATTCAACTTTTCCTTTTTATATCATTCATAACATTATAGCTGTGTCATACTTCAGTGAAGGCTTTTGAGTTCTTTCTGCTTGAAGTCATGGTTGTGCTGCTTCCATAAAGGTTCAGGACTGTATGTTGCAGTGAAACATGAGCTCACAGTGGGTAAAAATGTGACAGGAGCAGAAAACAGCCAGAAACTGAAATTCAGAGGGCTGATTCAGCAGTGATATTAATCTAAAAGCATCATGTATAACAGTAAAACACAGACAGGGGTCATTTTACTGCAGAGTAACTACATTTACTTTTAAATATTACTGCTAATACTTGTATGCTTTTACTTAAGTAAGGTTTTAGTTTTGCAGGACTTTGTCTTGTAGTGGAGAGTTTTCACAGTGTGGTATCAGTACTTTTAGTAGTGTGGGATCTGACTACTTCTTCACCACTCTTTACAAATCTTATTTCACGTGTAGTTTGGCAGTGAGAACCTAAACAGGTCAAAAATAAAAACAAAACACTTTATCAGCGGAGTAAATACACTTGAAGGTAGAACTTACAACACTTTAATGATATTAATTTTTATTATTTATTTATTTATTTAACTATAGTGGGACTGAAATAATTAAAAAAAAAAGAAGACAGAAACTTTCTTGGATTAACTTTCTCTTTGATTTCAAAAAAAATTTGACTTAAAAAAAGCTACACTGTACTGTACTGATGCATTGAAACAACTAAGTTGATGTCCTCCATGTGACCAGCTGCAGATTTTGCTCTCATCCGGAGATACCGAGGGAGCAGCTAGTGTTGCCATGACAGCCACGCAGCGCTACAGCCAATCGGTGTCAATGTGGTGCCTGAGTCTGCAGACGCTAATGCAGCTGGGGAGTGGAGACATCGGCAAGCATTTCCAGGACGCTCTCACAAGCGTTAATCCCAAGGTATATATATATATACATATATATATATGTATGCACACACAAACACACACAGAGGTTGTCTCCATATAATGTTTCATATTAATTCAATAATTTCCTCTGCTTTCTCTGAGCACATTAACTATCACACTGCGCTCACTAGTGCTGCCACAGTACCAGTATAATTGTTGTCCTTGGAGAGCAGAGAAACATGGATGCACACACATACAGCAGCCACTAGCACTGCTGAATAAGTGGGCCATCTCCTTGGCCCAATTAGTCTCTATGCCATCATATTCATTCCCTCAAGTGGCTTCCCCTGCCTATATGGGAGGAGAAATGAAGACAGGTTAAAAACTCAGCCTCCCAGTATGAATACACCATGTAAACCTTAAGATGAATAATTAGTGTGTTTACTTTTTAATTGAAGTCACATTGAATTGTTGGGTTTGCTGTGTGCTCTCAGATTTAAAGGCTGTGGGTGGAAAGTAAATTAATCCTTAGATATTTGGTTGTAGTTGTGTTTTTTCTCGGTCATCATTAGGTTGTTATTACAAATGTAGCCTAATAGGAAACACATTCCACACCAAACAACTTCGATTTTTCCCGAATATTGTGATGCCAGAATATTTCTCCTCTGTTATTGTTGCACAGTACATTGTAGTCTAATGCTGTGTAACTATGAATACACATGGCTTGACTCAGCCAAAGGCCTTTACAGCAGTGAGCAGAATAGATGGTTATTGTTGTGGTGGAGGTTTCACAAGACTGTGACCCTGAGAAGTAGCTGTATGAGGAGGATTACAACTCGCTGCTCATTATGCAAGTCTTTTCTCTCAAGAAACGCTCTCTCTGGAAGGGTTGAGAAATGGTATAAAGCCCCAGGGTTTGTGTCTGGTATGTTGAACAGTCTAATTTTTCAATATTGCACAGTTTGGCACAGAAGTTTAGAGATACTGTGGACATACTCTTAATCTTGCTTAATGCTGTATATTCATTGCACTCACTAAATGATACAGCACACTGGCCTGTGGGGAAACTTGAAGCTGAGAGCAAAGAGAGGTGATTTGTCATCCAGATGCAGGCTAAGGGTGCTGAACGATGAGTCATATTAAAAAATATCTGCATGTAATTATTTCTATAAGCATGGGTCTGATTTAAATTTGGCATGTTTTGACATGTTCAGTGAAAGTAGATGGAGATATTGAATGACACTGACAACACTTTTAGAAATCTGCTATCCATTACATTAGCACATAGTCAAAAAATGAATGTACAGGGTTTTTCTGAGCGCAAAATGGGTGTTTGAGGGGGTGACTATGTATGACAGTAAGACTGGTCAACGTACAGTAAAGGTAGTGAGTCTGTGTTACCTTATTTGACAGAAATCTGTGTTTTTCCTGTTACATCAGACTAATTGATAATCAGAAATGCCAATTAGGCTTAAGTAAATAAAACCTCAAGTAACAAAACTGGTTTTAGAAAAAAAAAAGAAAAAATGATTTCCTTTGGTTCTGGCTAAAACCTCTTTGGACGGTGCCAAAAATTCCTCTATGCAGAAAAACTCTGGATTGTTTTCAAGGTTGTCTAATGAATGCAAAAATTCCAAAGATATCCCAGTGCTTGTTGTATTTGAATTTGTTGAATTCATGATTTTTTTTTGAGTAAAAGTTAAAGGCAGTTGAAAAAATACTGGGTGTTTCTATAGATTTAGGTCATAAGACATGTATCTCGGGTATTAAAAATGTCCCATTGCTTTAACACACAAGCATCTTTTGCAGATAGATGCAATGTGTGTATATAAATGCAAATGTGGGTAATAGGTAAAAGCCCTTCTATTGTGCAATGCATTTTTGCAAATTTGTCACACATAAATGTTTCAGATTATTACTTGATTTTAATGTAAGACAAAGATAACCCAAGAAAACACAAACTGCAGTTTTTAGATGATCATTTTATTTTTTTGAGGGAAAAATGCTGTTCAACCCATCTTACCCTATGTGAAAAGTAATTGCCTCCTTAGCTACCAGTCTATTAAATGGCAAAGTTCATTAGGCAATTGGGATCAATTTCACCAGCCACAGCCACGTATGATTACTGCCAGGCTTGTTGAATCGAAACATCACCAAATGGAACCTGTCTGGTGTTGTGAAGTAGATAAAGGTTCTCAAAAAGCAGCACATGATGCCACGTTCTATTCTAGATTCAAGAACAGATGTAAAACAAAGTCATTGACATTCATCAGTCTGGAGGGTTACAAAGCCTTTGCTAAGACTCTGGGACCCCAGAGAACCACAGTTAGAGACATGATCCATAAATGGAGAAAACATAGAACAGTTGAGAACCTTCCCAGGAGTAGCCTGTCTACCAACATTTCTCCAAGAGAGCATCGATATCTAATCCAGGAGGTCACAAAAGAACCCAGACGAACATCAAAAGAACTGCAGACCTCACTGGCCTCAGTTAAAGTCTGTCTGCATGAATCCACAATAAGGAAGACTCTGGGTGAAAATGACATCCATGGGAGAGTTCCAAGGCGAGAACCACTACCCACCAGAAAGAACATAGAGGCATGTCTGGTATTAACAAGAAAATATCTAAATGAGCTCCAAGACTTTTGGAATAACATCCTGTGGACTGATGAGTCAAAGGTGGAACTTTTTGGAAGACATGGGTCTCGTTACATCTGGTGTAAAACTAATACTGAATTCCACAAGAAGAGCATCATAGCAACAGTGAAACATGGTGGTGGTAGTGGGATGGTTTGGGGCTGCTTTGCTTCCACCGGACCTGGAAGACTTGTCATCAGTGATGAAGCCATGAATTCTGCTCTCTGTCAGAAAATCCTCCTGGAAAATATCCACCCATCAGTTCATGACCTAAAGCTCAATCAAAAACGGGGTCTGCAGCATGACAATGACCCAAAGCACACAAGCAAGTCCACCTCTTAGTGACTCAAAGAATAAAATTAAGGTTTTGGAGTGGCCAAGTCAAAGTCTGGACTTGAATCTAATTGAGATGCTGTGGCAAGACCTTAAAAGGGCAGTTCATTATTGTAAACCATCTAATGTGACCGAATTAAAACTATATTAGACTGTCTGTCTGATCCCTAATGAAGCCCTTTGTACCAATGTTAAGAAACAGTTTTATAAAATATGAAATCCTTTGCTGTACTTGCTTAAACCTAAGGAATCTGAGTCGGTAGTTTGACGTCTCTCTGGACTTTCCTCAACAGCCATGAATGATCAAAACAACATATGAACTTGAATTTGCAGTTGTACAAACAGGTGAAGTGTAGCTTTTACTTTATAACTTGTAGCTAATCAGTGATTCGGTTTAACAGCATCAACACTCGTGAAGCAAGCATCCAGTACAGCGTGTACATGCTCATCGCTATTGAGATGGTTTTTCAGCCAACATGTGTCTGTCTTGACAGGAGAGTCTACCGCTGTGGCAGCTGCAGTTCCAGTGGAGCATTGACAACCAGAGTCCTGAGGAGACTGAAGCTGTCTTTAAGGTAACACACCGGAGTAGAAATTGAGGCTGCTGTCATTACATTGCGTATCTCTTAATTACTGCTATGTAGGTTTTAAATCAGGGACAGGGAAGGATTTAATGGAATCATTTGGCACTTAAAGACGTGACTTTGTGTATTTGTTTACACCAGAACTACATTTTAACAATAATAGGAAGGACTGTTGCTGATTTGAAAAGTGCAATGTAAAATATTAATGACACAATAAAACAAAAACCTGTAGTACTGTAGACAGATAAATTGAAATCAGGAAAAGCCGGTGCACTTCTTGATATGTTTGCCTGAATAGTAAACACTTAAAAGATGAAGCGAGGGAGATTAATAGCCCCTTTATGTGCACAGTGTTTCAGCCTCTGAATTGAGAAAGCCTTGCAGACGGTTTGTTCTCTTGTTTGTTCCCAGAGAGGTCTACTGTCTGCAGTAGCGGCTGTTGCCATGGAGACGAAAGAGAGCTACCTCGATTGGTCGTACTCCACTGGAGGCTACAAGAAAGCCAGGAAGACCTTTACAAGGTAACATCAGATAACATCAGATAACTTTGTCTGCTCATGTATTTCTTAATTTAGACGACGAATACAAAAGGAATATGCAAGTGGAACTGATCCCAAAACACTGAGCTGCAAATGCAAAGTAAACTCTGAAGTTCCTTAGTGTTTTTTGATGAAACTGTGGATTTTTAAACTGGCTTTTTCTTTCTTCTGTAGCTTACAAGAAAACCGTCCTTTGTCCAAGGCCTTTTTCACCAGAATGATTCAAATTGAGAAGGAACAAGTACGTACTTCAACCACTGTGTGCTGCACATCTCGGTCTGAAACCTTTTTCATATGGAACAGATTACAATGACAGCTATATGGTTCAGTCTGTGTAGGTTTAAAAAGACTGTTAAAATCTGCAAAAGAACAAGAAATCATCAGGACAGATGGTGAATTTTCATAGACAATCCTAAAAGTGATAACAATGTTGTTTGTTCTTCCAGGAGACTCCAAAGATGCACAATCTGAGAGACTACTATGAGCGGGTGCTGCAGGAGTTTGGTACCACAGATGACGGTGAGTGGAGTTGAAATGTCTCTAATGAGCAAACGTACACAGGAGAAGTAGTGTTAGTTAAAAACATTTATTTTCAACATCCTGTTATACAGGTATGGAGGACAGAATATCAGGTTTCCATCTTAACAAAACAACTGCACCAAAAGAGACTGAACAGTTAACTATCAGATAACCAGTTATTTGACCAGATGTCACTCCAGTATGTTCAAAACATGAGGGTTATAATACACTCTTGGAGACTCTAAATTGAGGCTTGATCCCTGACAAACTCTCCTAGAATGTTTTTTTTAGTCCCAAATATCAGAAGATGAAGAACCTTTGCTGAGCATCACTCGTTAATCTACACTTCCTTTATTTTTTGCCGACATGTTTTCTTTTGTTTTTATTTTTCTGCAGATCTGTGGCTGCAGTACATTCAGGAGGAGCTGGGGCCCCTCGGCCAGCCTGAGAACTGTGGCAAGATCCACTGGAGGGCCATGAAGTTTCTGGAGGGGGAGACTGTGGAAAGATTCACTTCAAAATACACTCTGCTTCAGACTGGACACTTATGAGGGGCCCTTTAGTTTCCCAGTAGTGTCGAACAAAACTTGTGAGTTCAGTAATAACTACAAATGTTTAAGCTGAAGAAGCAGCACATGTTGGTCCAGTAGAAGGCTGGTTCTCTGCCTGCTCATGAAATGTTCCATTGGCTTTAAATGGAAACGCAGTATTGCAGTATCTGAAGTTTGCTGTTCATTTGCAATGAAGGGTTCCAGCCATGTTATAAGAAATATTCTCAGATTTGATTGAGCTGTTTTCTTGGCCATTGCAGATGTATTTCACAGTTTGTATTTACTTTCATTTTTTGTGCGCAAAAGTCTGTGTTGATATTCAGATGTTCCAAATATTTGATACAGTAAGAAGGTCCAGTTTAATTGAATTCCAATTATTTGGTATTTGGAGAAGATAAACTTTGATGCTGTTATAATATTAAAACAGTCTTTCATGGTCTAACTGGCTTAAGCACTAATCTGATGACAACTTAATGTGTTGTCTTTGTGTTGCAGTGGTCACTTTTCTATGAAAGTTGCAATCAAAGATGTATCACTTTCACACAGTTGCAAGCAATCGCATTATTAGACTGGCACACACAAGATTACAATGTGCCGACTGTCCAATCTCAAGCATATGGCAAATATTGTGCACGTACCATCACTTCCATGAATGTGTCTCAATCAAGTCATGACAAACCTCAGCGTAAAAGTGACCTATGTGTGAATGACAGAATGCTGCCACTTTAACAGACGGACAGAACCAGCAGTGTTGCGTATCCCATGTCTAAAAAGGGCTTTAGTAACATTTCACACATATGAGATATACACACAACACACCTATTTCTAAACCCACAACTCATACAATAATATCTCTCGCTGACCCACCACATCTTTAAGTAGTTCTCTTCGCATGTCAGTGAAGGTATTTTGACAAGTACATTCATTGAACCAGTGCTTCTATTCAGTAACGCGTATCGTCTCATTTACATTGTCGCCTTTCGCAGTGCAAAATGTTGCGCGTGAGAAACAAACCATAAATAGGAAGCAGCTGTAGAATTACGTGATGGCACATCTATGAAATGTTTCAACGGCCATCAACATCTAAATTTATTTACAGTTTGTAAGGACACTTTTAAATTGTTCCATTTTATACAGCAATGGCACCTACGTTAATGTAAGTTATGAGGTATTATGAAATGTTAATGGAAAAAGCGTATAAATTCATCAATGTTTAAAGGCTTATAATAAAGATAATACATATGTAGTCCCATAAAACTAACAGAAGGGATTTAAGATGTGTTCTGTCGAATCTGACATTCAAGATCACATGAAAAATACTTCATCATGGCCAGTGTAAAAGGTGTTATCACATTCCTTTATGGTCTCTTCCAATCACTGGCACAGATGTTCATTAGAGATCCATGTAAAAGACATTCCACTATAGACGACCTTTACACTCTCCAGTCATCGTTTACAGAGACAGTAGTTTCAGCAAAAATAGTGTCTCCTGATATCTCAGTCAGACTTTGAGAGAAATTAGTGCAAACATTAAAACAAGACTTGGAAAATGGGAATTAAGGCAGAAGTTGTCCTGATGGATGATATTTTCAACACCGATCCCTTTAGAAAATGAATCAAGCTGCTACTACACTGTGCGACGTAGTTTTAGTTTGGGCTGACGGATGTTCTGGTTTGCTAAAACACTAAGCTACTTGAGGTGTTTCCCAGAAGAAAAAAAAGCAAACTGGCCAGCTGATGTTTCCTGCTAATGCACTGGGCGGTTTTGTGTGGCATGGTGGCTAACCTGAGAAAATAGTCAAATGTGTCCAGGATATATTTTACTCAACAGGTTCAGCCTGCAAAACCTGAAATTAGCTGCTGAGTTACAACATCTCACAATGGCTTAAAAGCTTTTTCAGAGGTTCAGAGGCTTTTTAACCCTTAAAGTTGACGGAGCGATTAATGCTTTTGGGACTTAATCTATTAAAATCAAATACTGAATCACATTTTTTCAGTTTGCCACATAAAATCTGTCTTCATCAGTATAAAAACTTGTTTGGTGGTCTTTAAAGATAGTTGGACACTGTAATCCCTCATTGCTGATAGAGGAAAAAGAGGGTGTTTTTCCTAAACAGGTTTAGGAGAAAAGGTGGCACTGCAGTGGTGTTAAAACCCCAAAAAAGTAACTTCATGATTTGATCCTATGTGTGTGTGTCAGGTCCCTCCATGGAAACTATATGTACCCACCAAGAACAGCACGACAGCAGCTATTATAGGCCTTTCTAATGTACCGAAAGTGTAAAAATTCCCCTTTATCTGTCTTAGCTGTACCACATTGGACTGATTCTAGTTGCTCCACTTCCCCCATGTCAATCCCAGCCCACCACCTCACAAGTCCTCACAGCTTCTTGAAAAAAATGTAGGTGAAAAGTACCAACACGCCGGCAGACAGCAGCCCGATCACACACTGGTGGATGGTGATGACGTTCTCCAGGGCGTGGATGCGCTCCTCCATGGCACTGGTGTGGATGTAGTCATAGATGGAGGCCCCGATGCTCCACACCGCCCACACAGCGTCCACCACTGCCTTCATGGTGGGAGAGACCATTGAGAGGGCCGCCTGCAGCCGGGCGCCCGCTGCATCCGCTGCCTAATGGCCCCACTGCACTGCAGAGAGAAGAGGGTGACACATGATGCAGTGAGGAGAGAGCAGTGTGTGGGCAGACAAGTGAAACCTCTCATTAAACAGCCATTTTTGTGCTTTGTCTTTCTGTGATTGTGAATTTGAGCAGAAAATGGTTTTGTGATTTGGTTGGATTTGCATCTTATCGATTGCTGTGGTTTTATTATTCATTTGTTTATCTATTTATGAAGCAAAGTAAGAGGTGTAAAACAAAGTACAACTACTCAGCTATTGTTGTTTAGGCTGCAACTCTCAATAACTTCCATTATTGCTTGATCTGTCAATTATTTTCTCAATCAGTAAATTGAGATCTTGGACTGTAAAAGGGGACAAAACTGGAAAACTCTTTCTGCAGCTCAAGGTGATGCCTTGTCCAACCAACCATCTAAAAACTCAAGATATTCAGTTTAATGTAATGTTAAAAGCATCACATTTAAGCTGGAACCATCAAGTGTTTCACATTGACAAAACAGTAAATCAGTTTATTAAACTAGTTGCTAATTCATTTTCTACCAATAGGCAAATCACTGCAGTGTTATTTTACTTCAGTACAATGACTTTTGCCTTTTCATGCTACTTGATTCTTCCACTCTTCTGCATTTTAGAGGTAAATTTTACTGCATGGTGCTGCACAGTGACTCGGTTGTTAGCACCGTCGCCTCACAGCTAGAAGATCCCAGTTTGAAGATTTACAAGTTTGCGTTATCTTCCTGTGCATGTGTGGGTTTTCACCAGCTACTCTGGCTTCCTCCCATAGTCCAGAAACATGCTGAGTTTAATTGATTCTAAACTGTCCGTAGGTGTCAATGTGAATGTGCTTGGTTGTCTGTCTCTACGTGTAGCCCTGCGATAGACTGGGGACCTGTCCAGCGTGTCCCCTGCCTTCACTCAAGTCGGCTAGGATAAACTCCAGCACCCCCACAACCCTACAGAGGATTAAGCGGTGTACAGATGATGGATGGGTGGGTGGATTTTACTGCACTACATTTATTTGACAGTTAAACTCTGCAGGTTAAGAGGCTACTTACTCAACATTTTTATTCTGCTTATGATGCACTGTTAAGGATGAAACTACCCTGGACACAAACAGTTGTAAATATTAATAAATCATGAATCCATTAGTGTAGCACAGAGCCCATAAAAGACATTCACCCCCTCAAAAGTTTTCTTGTTCAATTGCTTTTCAAAGTTGAATCACAGTTAACATACCAAGACACTTATGACTCCCTGAAGGAGTTACAAGCTTCAGCAGCTGATGGGAGAAACTGTGTATAAGACAACTGTTGCCTGTTCTTCACCAGTCGTAAAGAGAAAGCCACCACCTAAGAAAGTTCATTTTAAATCTCAGCTACAGTTTGTCAGAAGGCATGTGTGAGAGTCTGAAATCAACTGGAAGACGGTTGTTTAGTCTGATGACACCAAAATTGAGCTTTCTGGCCATGAGACAAGAAACCATGTTTGGCGAACACCAAACACTGCCTATCTTCACAAGCACATCTGCCCCACTGTGAAGCATGGTGGTGGCAGCATCATGATGTGCTTTATGGCAGCAGGCCCTGGAAGGCTTGTAAAGGTAGAGGGTAAAATGACTGCAGCAAAGTATAGGGAAATCCCGGATGTCAACCTAAGGACAATAACCCCAATCATAGAGTCAATACAGAAATGGTTTGAAGACAACAAGGTGAATGGTTAGGAGTGGCCGAGTCAGAGCCCGACCTCAAGCCAACTGAGAATTTGTGGCTGGACTTGAAAAGGGGTTGTTCACTTCTGGTCCCAAAGTAACCTGACAGAGCCTGAGCAGCTTTCCAAAGAAGAATGAGGTAAAATTGCATAATCCAGATATGCAAGGCTGATCAAGACCTATTCCCACAGGCTAAAAGCTGGTAATCGCTGCATCTACTAAATACTGACTTGAAGAGGGTGAATACTTGTGCTATCACTTATTTTATGTTTCATATTTGTAATTAATTGGCATTACATTGCAGAAATTTGTTTTCACTTTGACATGAAAGAGTCTTTTGTCGTAAAGTCTTGTCTAATAATAAACTGACCATGATTTACTGTTGAAGAGCAATAAAAGGGAACACTTTATATAGGTACTTTACGTATAGAGCCACCATAAAAGTTGTTATAGTTACTTTGACTAAAATACTGCATGATGTATTTATTTACATGTTTTAGGAACAGCTGCAACATTATTAGGGCTTTTCCTCCCGTCTTGTGTGCTCTATTTACATGCAGGGTCTTTGCATTCCTCTCTATGATGTAAACTCCCTCAACACATGCTGACGTCATTCCACCATGAATAAACTTGTTCAGACCTGAAGTGGATTCACATGATCTGACATTTGGTCTCAGAAGATGAGATCCCTTCAGACTCTCCAGGGTTAAATCTAAAGTGTTTCATGATCCCGGGTTTGAGAGAAAGGAGGAACAAGGCAGTAACTGTGTTGAACATTGAGATCAACCTGCTCAGACTGGAACATTTGTGACGAACACACCAGTGAAATGAGTTGTTTTTTTTTAAAAACTCACCGACAGCTGTCAGATGTTAACGTGATGATGGAAGTGATGATGAACATCCGTCCTGCTGGTCCTGGAGTAAAGAATTGTCTTCTTTATTAGGAGAAGCCGGGCCGTTCTCGTCAGGAAGAAAGTCGGACATTTCTAGCTGGCGTTAAGTTTGTCTCCGCCACACACGTCGCTTCTGGTCACAAGCTTCAAAATAAAACAATTCACTGCTCACATCAATTACAGCATATTTCAGAAAAAGACTGTCTCCATGCAAGTAGAACTGTCCGTGGGAGAAGGAACATGAAGGCAGAACACACCACACAGAAATCACAATTGCCTTTCTTATTAATAATGTTTTCTTAAGGAACGAACTTGGACTCAAACTTTTATTTAGATAAGAAAATCCTCTAATTTCCGACATGATTGTGGGCTTTGGTCTGGAGTGAAGCAGCTGACTGATGCCATATGAGAGAGTCACCACCGTCTCTAAAAGTGGAGCACGACCCCGAGAATAGAACAGAACTGAACAGGATGGAAATGATCAGAATAGAGTAGAATAAAATAGTGACATGACACATCCGGACAGATGAGAACAGGACAAAATGCAACAAGTGTGAACAGAATAGACTGTAACTGATCAACGTTGTTAACAATCTAGCAAAACAGGAGAAATCTACAAATAACAGTTAAAAAATGATTTACTATTTTTTTATTCTTACTATATTTCACTTTAATGCATATAACAGCAAAACGTTGTGAAATAATGATGCTTTTACTAAATCAAATAGGAAAAAAGTGTCATTTTACAGTCAAACATTGTTAAAAGAATGAACTGCCATTTGTAAAAATACAGATTTTTGATGTGGACATTATTTTTGGTTATGGTTTGCTGTCCTTTTTTTTAAAAAAAAGAAATATGTAAATAAATTTGTTATTTTCTGTCATTTTACTAGTTATTATCTGTTATTTAACAAAACAGGAAAATCTGAAAAATAACAGCAAGTTGTTGAAAACAAAACAGTTAAAAATTTTGGGATTTTTTTACACTGTTGAATAAAATAGTAGCATGAAGTATCAGAAGAAGATAGAATGAAAAATGTCTAAATAGGATAGAACAAAGTAGGAACTTGAAATATCAGAACAGATTAGAATGGGATCAAATCTAAAACGTCTGAGTAGAACACAATAAAATGGTAACATAAAAGCAGGACACTGTAGAATATAAAATGTAAACAAGACAAAATAACGTAAATAAAATGGCATAACATGACATAATAAAAATAACAGAATATAACACAATGGAGATAACATAACAGAAAGAAGACAGAACAGAACAGTATCCCTTTATTGTCAGTGTACAGTGAGATTAGTATTAATTCCATCAGTGCATTTACAAAATGCAGTACTTTTTTGAAAGTACAGTAAGCAATGTGTAAATATAAAATATAAAAATCTAGTAGAACAATAGTATGTACAAGGGTAGTTCAATACCACAGTGATACAGATTGTTGGTGTAAGGATAACTTATGTGGTGTGTTAAGATCCCTGTGTAAACGTATAACTGATGTTGCACTTCTACATATTGCACATTGCTGAACATGTGCGAAAAAGAAGCGGCTTAAAATAGTGAAAAGGTGCATACAAGATGCAGCTGTATATAAACATGTGTAAGTTCAGTATATGATGAGAAGAAGAAGGAGCAAAAGGTGTGGATATTTCCGGATTCTGTAAATGTAGCAGTGAGTAAATTAACAGTGAATTAAATGGATATAAATTGCGCCAGACATTAAATAACATAACAAAAGTAACTTCATGGAGTCAAACAGAAACCCTGCTGACTTAACAGAAATGTTTTAACGAAGTAATGGATTGAATTTGTCCGAGAGAATCCAGCTGTAATTACCGCCTGATGTGCGGAGACACGTGATCCCATCGCTGCTCGGAATAAAACAACAAATGTTGGATCTGACACTTGGATGAGATGGCGCGTCGTGGCGCGTTGCGGCCACCAGGGGTCGCAGCGCACTAACATGTTGCCGGCCAGGCAGATAACGGGAGAGGTGTGATGAACCTGGGATGTATAGAGCCTCCTGCACAGCATCGAGAAACCAGGGGAACACCTTGAGAGAGCCGCAGACGCGCCGCCCCGGAGCCGCCGGAGGACGCAGCCGAGCGCGTCGCGGGCCCTGCGTGGCGCATGTGGACGGGCGAGCCAACACACCGCAGGAATGTGTGCAGTTAAGAGGCAAACACATGCTCGGACATTACTCTGTGTAATCGTTCTCAAGTCCTCTCTGAGTCTAATTGAAAATGCTGGGGCCACTTTGCTGCGCCCCCGACGGAAAACCTAAAATTGGAGACGAGCCAGTGACGCGCTGAAAATAACCAGGTTAGCACTTAGTACCGGTCCATTTTGGGGAGGGCCCAACACGAGGGCGCAGCACCATATATCAGCTCCTTCCAGCTGTTTGGGAATATCCTGCTCATAATATCGCGGCTGCAGCATGGCAGCAGGCTGCTTTTCCACTCCCGTTCTCCCCGTTTACAGAATGGATACTGGGTGACTGACCGGGTGCTGGGTGCGCACTGGGGGGGATCTCGGTGGGAAACGCAGAAGCTTCTTCTTTTTTTGGAAGGGAGGGAGGGCAGGAGGTGGGAGACTGGCACAAAGCGCGACACTGTTGCGTCTGCACGTTTTTTTTTCTCATGGAACAGACGGGAAAAGATGGGCCGGGTTGGTTGGTTGGTTGGTTGGTTGGAGAGGAGGAGGGGGGACTGTCCGACTTATTCCAAAAGACAATTCGTTCCCCCCTCAACCCGACACCCCCTCTAAAGGATAATCTTGCTCAATTTGGGATGCGAGCAGCGCCAAGTGATCACATATTAGTTGGGCGGCGGTGCTGCTGCTGCTGCTGCTGCTGGCGGTGGATGGACGGTGAAGTTTAACTTCGCTTGCAGACGCGGTCTCCTCTCCAGGCAGCCAGACAACCAACCAGACAGTCGGCGCTTTTCTTTTTTTTTTTCTTCCTTTTTTTGAACGTGAAGTCTCCATATGGCTACGGGATGCTGACACCTGCCCGGTACGCAGGTAACTCCAGCTTCTCCAGACACTAGGGACGGCAGATCAATAGGTATGTATGAACCGGTTATAGATTATAGATTCCTCATTACCTGCTCTGGAGAGAATCCATAGATCAGAAACCTTTTCCTCCTCATGCAGTCCCCCGGCGGTGGGACTGATGAAGAGGATGATGAGGATGGTGTGTGTCAGAGGCTGGGTCTTTGCGGGCAAGGTGAGTCCTCAATTCATTCAACTGGCCTACAAAGTCCCAGTTTCTGGCTCATGTGACCCCCCCAAGTCGTAGACAGTGCACTTCTGCTACGTTTTTATCCTTTAAAGAACAGAATAGGGCGCAGATGGGAAGAATTAAGCATTTTTTTAAAGAGCATAGTGATATCTGAGGGGATAAAGTCTCACTAAAACACTCTATAATGCCAGTAAACACAATTTAATACAGCAAAATGACTGTGATCATTTTGGGGGGAGATTTTACAGTGAAACCTTCCATATAACACCATAACATCAATATTAAATACCACAAAATTGTAACTGCATGTGTTACATGAATTAATTTTTAATGTAAAAGTTAAACCTCAGACATTAAGCAATGAACAAACAGCTGCAGGGGCTCAAGCAAAAAGAAAAACATAAAATTAATGTAAAATTAACCGTTTAACTAGCTTAAGTGATCAAAAAGTGAATGCCACTGCTTAAAAAACGAGTCAAACTTTTCTCTTGCAGTCTTGAATGAGAGAAGTGCTTCAAAGAGTGACAGAAAACCAGAGCAGAGGTTGTTTTCTGACGAATACAATGATGAACAACTTTCACATGACATTTTTCTTGGAATAAAAAAAAAGCATCTCCGCTTTTTCTTTTTACAGTCGGCCTCATTCCGCTGTACAGTTCCAGATCAGTTGTTTTCAAAACAAATTAATTTTCCCCGTCTTTAGCTTAATCAAAAATAGGCCAAATTAGGAAGAAAAGAACAAGAAGAAAGTTAAACTTCCAGTTATTTTCGTTGGATTCATCTCTCTTCAAAGACCACACATGAGAGGAATTTAAATTTGCAGCCTTATAGAATTACTCATGCCGCGATTGAATGCAGATGAGCAGTCCAGTCAAAAAATGGGAGCGTATTTGTGGAAGCTTACAGCTCAAGCTCTGCATCAACTTACCTAAAGTAATAAATAAAAAGAGGCAGAGCTGTCCAAATTTTTTGTTTAAATCACAAAAGTGCCACACTCTATTATGTCGAACACGTGTGTCAAGTAGAAGAAGTTGTTTTGGAGGCCTGCTTCTATATCTGTCCTGACCCTAGCATGCCGTACATACGTCACTAATGAATTTAGCATCCTGACACTAGATGCTTTATGTAATTAATAGAGCCGAGGGCCGTGGTGGCATCTCCGTGCTGCAAGTGACACATAGGTAAGACATTCGCTGAAGCATGGGATTTTTATTTCAAAAATACAAGAGCCCTGCGATTATTAAAACACACCTAAAACAGCCGTGCAAATGAAACCGACTCCCCTCCCTGCCAGCACAATAGGTGGGATCGCCAATCTCTCTGTCAGTTTTATTTATTAAACTGCTAATACTCATCATAGGTTATTTGCAGGCCGTGTTTAACACACGGGTGGCAGGACACTTGTTTGTGCAGGCCTGCTATTGCTTATTAGTAAGTTGCTGTGGACTGAAGTTACAGGAAAGTTGACACTTGAAGTTCTAATTAAATTCCGTCTGATTGCAGGTAACATCCTAATGCTAGCTGACACTGATTAAAATATCTCACTACTCTTAATGCCCCCGTTATCAGATGGTTGTAAGATTATTAAAATCAAATACAGAGAATGCACTAAACGCTTCTAGTCCACCTCAGGTTGGTGGAGATGCTCTCAGCTATCATCACCAATTCCATCCAACGTAGCCCACTGAAGTGCAGTGACACATCAACAGAAAGCAGATAAAACCTCTCCAGCCAAGAGCTCTCCATATATGCTGCAGGAGAGCACAAGCCAGTGCGAGTATGAGAGCAGAGGGCCTAGTAAGGGAGGCTTGGTGGAATGAGCCTGGTTTGAATAAGCAGCATGGCTACGGGGAGCTCTGGGATAGTCACCAAGTGTGCTGATTAAAATTGTGATATTAAACAGTGCTGGCTGCTACCGCTTGCCAAGCCTCTCTCAGTGGCATTTCACATTGTTTAAAAGGCCCAATCGGACTCATCTCACCACTTGCTGCACAGTGTTGCTTACATCTTTTTTTTTTTTCCACCACGGCTGTCTCATATTCTCTCCTCACACCATTTGTTAGCAGGGTTGCAGACTAACTTTAAATAGACTTTTCCTACAATTCCCAGGTTTGTTTCCTGCTCCGAGTTCAGCTAGTTCACGAGCAATCGGTGCATGTGTGTTTTATTGAGAGCATCATATAGAAAAACTCTGCAGCAAAGAAAAAGCCTTAGATTGTGTTTACCTTTTCTGTGAAAGCTGAACTTCTAATGAACACACGGCGCGCTCCTTCTCGGAAATTCTGCTCTGAACTCATTCAACCCCCTTTAAAAACGTCACTGCAAATCCTCATAAAATGTTGCCATTATAAATATACAATTCATAAATAGTGGAAAGCGTAGTCGCCTTATGTGAAATATATGACTGAGCCCCTCCTTAAAAGGTTAAACTTCAGACACTGTGGTCAGCCCAGGTTGTTGCATTTCTGTAGCCACGGCTGCGCAGATACCGAAGCCGTGCACCAAATCGCATTCGAGGAGCCAGCAAATGTTGTAGTTTGATCTCAAAAGTTTGGAATGAGACAGAAAGATTAAACTTGGGAGGGAGAGAGAGAGAGAGGGAGAGAGAAAGAAAAGGCAGCAAGAAAAGTGAGGGACTTTTAGGGGCAGCTGTGTTTTATTAACCCAGTCATAATGCCCCTAAAAATCCTTATTGCTCTTGCAATGGTCAACAAATCTCCTGTTGCAACATGTAGAGGATCTCTGAGTGGCGCACAGGGATTCACATGATCAACTCGTCACACTGCAGGGCAAGGCACAGTTCAGCGAATACGAACGGGTCACAGAGAGATTTTAACCTCAGTCGAAGCGACCGTAGAAAGCACAGTGCTTATTGAATTGCAGAGCACATGAAAGGAAGGATACATTCTCCCGGGAGCTGCTGAAATCGAACAGTAACCTTCGTCAAAAGTTTCTCAACACGTTTGCGGGTGCAGATAAGTTGGAAGTGTTAACAACTCTATCTGGGAGCTGCACAGGCAGAATGAAAAGCATCCCTTTACCAACAATACCAGTGGTTTTCTTTGGCACACTTGAATGATGTTGTCCTTATATTTCTGCTTAAGTCTTTATAGTTTAATATGCAGACGGGGGAGTCAACGCTCCATGTCCTTCGGTGTTTTGACATTGCGTTGGAGTATCAGGGGACAGACAGAAAGACAGGCAGGTAGGCTGACAAACAAGAAGGGCTGGCAAGCAGTGAAGCCAGCCCAAAACAATTTTAGAGTTTGAAGATAATACAGTACAGGCTGGTACGAAATACAGGCAGGCAGAAGGGAGCATGAAGACAGGTAAACAATGAAACATCTTGACAAGACCACAGATATGCAGAGAGACATAGAAAATGGCAACCAGGCAGACAAGCAAGAAGTCATGCGCCAATACAGGCAAACAGCACAGATAGAATGACAGAAATGGAGGCAAGCAGGCCGTGGAGGACTGGGATCCAGGCCTGGGTGTGGTGTGGTGGGCTGTCATGGCTCGAGAGCGGGGTGGTGTGGAGCTCTCGATGTTGGTGAATGAGTCATCGGAGGGAGGCTATTCTGTTGAGTTTCCCTGTGGGACGGCCGCCGCTGAAGGAAGGAAGAATCCTCTTCACATCGAGGGAAAGAGAGAGAGAGAGAGAGAGACAGACAAGGGGAGAGGGAGTGAGGGAAAGTGTGGACGATGACTCAGGGCCACGAACCACATGGTGATGGAGAGGGGAGGGAGGAATTACTCATCAGAGCATGTGGAATCTCATACGGCTATCACAGGACTGACAGTGTGCTTCCCTCATGGCTGCTGCTCAGCCGCCATCAGTCCCTGAGGCACCAAGCTGAACACCAGTCGGCTTTGCCTTTGTACCAGCCAAGAACAGAGCAAAGGTGGGGATCGGGGTGAGCCAGGGGTCAGACTCACAAGGGTTTTGTTAAAGCTGGGTTTCCTTCCATTTGGGCAACTTGGGGCGTCATGAGGTACACATGATGATAAATTAATTCTTTACCAAAGCTGAATCCACTCCAGTTGCGTTGAGTCACACAAATTTTCCCCAAATGTCCCCGCTGTCTTGTGTGGCTGACGGATGTATGTTGGAAATACTGCATCATTATCTGACAAAGCCATTTGAATTTCAGCTGTGTCTGTAATGAGCCTCCTGATAAGCAGGGTTTACACTCTGTCGCTCTGTCTGTGGGAGAAGTCATCCACGCACGGAGCTTGCATTTGACTTGACAAGGTATAGCAGCTACAGCAGTTTCCTGAAACCACCTGAGTGTGGGAGGCCAGACTTGCTCAGGTCCTGGTTTACATCAAGAATGATAAGTATTACTGAGGCTAAATACTGAGGCGTTCTGAAACAGGCGTTTTACCTCAGTCGCTGTTTGCTTTACAGCAAGTCGGTGCAGGCCTCTTTGCTCCTGCTCCAAATTAGGCAATACTGTCAAAATATTTAATTAAAGGAACTTTTCAAAAAGAGGAAGAACTGAAAATGGCTTTATGAATATGTATCTGCAGTACACAGAAAACAGAGGGTGACATTTTAAGTCCAGTCGCCTCTTTTCTTCTTTGTCGCTCGGCTTACAAAGCAGCTCTTTCACGGCTGTGTAAATCCATCTTTACAGTGATAAATGTGCCACTACCGCGAGCCTGTGGATGACAAAGTTGTACAGAGTGATGACAAGACAGAGAATAAATATAGGTGAAAGGGCTACCGGCGTGACATGCACCGTTGCTTGTCTGAATGTGTGCTTGAGATTTCGCAGATTTGGAATCTGCAGAAGTCTTTGGATACGAGTGGTGGTGAATTAACAGATGATGGAGGGGGAAGGAGTCAGCAGAAAGTAAGTGTGACTGTGAACAAATGCACCCAAGTCTATTTTACATATGTGACCCCCGCACCTGTCACACCAATATGTTTGGTGTGAATAACTCGGGAGCTATTAATATTGGCATATGCAGCTTAAAAGGTGATGAGTTTGCCATAGTGGCATGATTCAACAGGTGAAATCGACACACCCATAACACTAGCTTAGGAGCCTCCTCTTAGCAGTGGCGGCACAGACCTAGATCTTTCTCCAGCAGTGGTTGCCATTAGGGCGTGGGATGACAGCACTCCAACACCAGTAGAACCACTCAAATCCAGAGCAAACACTGCAAACAAAAAGTGAGAGGGCAAGAAAAAGTGGAGCAGACCTTCCATGAGTGGATCCCTCGGGCACCCCTCTTTAAAAGATGAAAATGAAGCCTCCTGAGTAGATTTTATGGCTAGTCTAATCACATCTGTTACACTCATCTCTCAATCAAGACATTAATCGATTTGCCCATAAAATGTTTTTATGTACATCTACTAATCAATTTAACTGACTTATCAGTGCAGAACTACACTAATTAAAAGAGAGTGCGGCACAGAAGCCAGTTTTTATGTGAAAATTAGTTAGTTATTGATCATTTACACTCATGACCTGACAGTTGTAACTGACAAAGCTTGCAACTAGATAGAGGAGTAAAATAGGGAATGTAAATTTACATCTCTGACCTGACATTGTTTACTAAAGGAATAAAGTGGGAGGATTTTAAATTACATTTCTTTAAAATAATCTAAAATTACACACGTTGTGCCACCAACTTCGTAGGAAATGACCAAATAACTTAAGTTAGATTTACATAATCAGATATATCCTATTCATTTTTAATTGTATGAACATTACAAACTCTGAGACACACGTGTCTCTGCATGACTGTATATAGAAATAACACTAAATATAACTACAAAGGTTAACAAAGATTGGCAGTAGCATTTAGTATACAGAGAACCATCTTTTAGTGGTTATGTAGATGCTACCTAGCAACAAATTTACACATTATCGCCGTCTCTAAGACATTAATGAAGTGTAAATGGTGGAAGTAAATCGCGAGTTAGAACTTAAGAAGGACTTCACACACAAACCTACTAATGGATTTATGAATAGACAGTATGACTCAGTCCCAACTCTTTTGAAAACGATTTGAAGAGAGTGATCCACTGATGAATTCCAGCATCAATAAATAAACTCCTGAAAAAACTAAATCCAGTTGCCCACTTTGAAAAGATCTGGAAATGGTATGCTGCAGTGATAAACAAATAAAATAACAAGGCTGCGCTGCACACTGCAGGCAGATCAGGCTGTAGGTGGACTGAAAGGTCAAAACAAACGCTACACACGACTCCCCAGCTTCAGCTATAGGAGGAGGAGGAGGAGGAGGAGAAGGAGGCCTGTCGCACACACACACATAGAACAACATGAGATCTTTTGACTCACCGAGTGTCCACACAAATGCGACACACGTATATCAACCTCTCAACCTCTTATTTACTCTGTTTGCTTTTCTATAGTATGTCAAAGTGCTCGCAGGTATTCAGCGCCAGCTTGCTTTTAGTTCAATGGGCAGCCGTGCCTCATCCTCCACTGTTTGCCTTTGTGATTATGTTTGAATATACATAAGCAGAGTGCCGTTGCGCACAGTGTTGATGTTTGTATTGTGAGAAACTATTTGCTATAGTATGAGGAATGCAGCCAGCCCTCATAGCTGAGATGTGCTCCACTGCCTGAGCTGAGCTCGGGTTTGGCCGAAATATTCTGAGAAGTCATTCCTCCTTTCCTTGTCCTCACTTGGTCTCAACCCAGCACCGACAGGGGCACCTCGGTTTCCAGTTGTTTTCTGGTTATTTGGGGTCAACGATGCATGCTGGCAGACCTCATCGGCACTTTCTCTTTGCATTGCAAAATCTGTTGGGAGGCTGAACTCGGCTCAGCATTTGTGCGCCCCAGTGTTGAGTAACAATGAGCTCCGCAGGGCGATTGGCAGATGTCTGTTTGGTGCTGCAGATACAGTCATGCCATTGTGTGGAGTCAGCAAGTAAAGTGTGTGTGTGTTCTTGTGCAGAAGGGGTGAGGAAAAGCACGTTTGTTTTGGCAGAATGATCCATTTGCCAAAGAAGTGGTTCCGCAGCCAAAACTCGCCAAACAAACCCGCGGCGCTGAGTGTTTTATCAGTCCAACCTCTTCAGTAGTCAAAATGGAAAGGTGGCAGTTTTACTCCCCGTGCTCACCTCTTCACAGCTCTTTTGTAAGCTGAGAGGGCTAATGGTGAGCTGCAGCAGGCCTTTTTCAGTCTGCTAAAATAATAGCAGCAGTGGAGGTAAGCTGCTGTTCTCTCACACTCCTCTGTAGCATTTGTTAAACAAGAGAATATTGTAAACATTTTTCAGCTAATCGGAGGCATGACAGAGCCCCATGGTAGCTCTGATCTTTTCTCCTACTTGCTGTGGCTCACTTGAGGCCCCATTGTCTGGCCGGAGCCAAGATCCTCCAGTCCAGAGGGCCCCTGTGCCAAGCCTGGCTCTAAGGATATTAGAAAAAGGGAAAACCCATCTTCCCCAAAAACCTTCTTCCATTACAGAAAAGAGGTTTTCCGCTTCTATCGAAACTGTCAATGGAAGTTATTCAAGCCACTTGGAAAACATCAATTGCTGCTTTTTCGGTCTTTATGTTGGCAACATCATCTGTCATGGGGACAGCATGATCCTCCCATACATGGTTTTCAGGAGAAAGGGAAATATTGTGTGTGTGTGTGTGTGTGTGTGTGCGGGCGCGCACATGTTTTTATGCCCTTTATACACTGTGGTGTTGTATGCAAGTATTGTTGATCTGCTGAGCACATGTGCAGCTGACAGGTCTGTGAAATATCAGCATCTGCCTTGTTTCTCTCACTGCAACCTTTGCAAATGATGTGGACACGAATACACTGACAGTCTATGTGTGTCTTATAAAGTGTTAAATGAAGAGCTGTTTCATGTTGGCACCAGAGCAGCGAGAGCCACAATGTGACAGGCAGGCCCGAGGCGACCCAGAAATGTGCCTTCTTGGAACTTCCTTCTCATTCCTCGGGCATAAGAATAACAGCGGCGCAGTGGCCGCCTGACTCCAAAACCAACAGTTTTGAAAATATCTGTTACATTTGCATCCCAAATATTCAGATGTGCTTTCATGACACTCTTTTTTGGGGGGGGTTGACAGTGTTTTATTTTTCTTCCTTTATGCCTCCTGAGTTTTCTTGTCATACTTGGCTGTTTTTGTGTTGACTCATCTCCTCGGCACACAGGGTGGGTTATTTTAGGCTGAGTGGATGTGTGACTGCAAACAATATGTACAACTTACAGTATTACTACGTGCGGCAACAGTGTGAACATAGTTTTTTTATACCACAATGTTTGTGACAAATTCTGTCGGTCGTGTCATGTCATCACTTTTGATGTCAACTACTTCCCTATAAGTGTTTTCCTGATAGCAGTTGTTCATTCTTAAAAAAAACAGCTTGGCACTTAGGGATAAACTTTAATTGCATCCTTGCTGAGAGTCAATAACACTCTCATTCCTGCACGGTGAATACTAAACTACCACAAGCAGGCTGTTAACTTATCTTAGCATAAAGAAATGGGAAAACAGTTAGGCTGGCTCTGTCCAAAGTTAACTAAATCCACCTCTAAAGCACACTGATTAACACACTATATCATGTTTGTTTAATTACTAGAACCACAGAAGTGTTAAAATGCCAATTTGTGGTTTCACTGGGCTGATGTGTTATTTCTTGGCTGGGAACAGTGACTTCCTGCAATCTTATTGTCACTGTGAGGTCTCCAGACAACCAGCGCACAGCCAAGATACAGTCCAACCTCTTTAAAAACAAGGTTTTCTTTATTTGCACTTTTTTTGAACAGGTTAAATGATCGAGATATAATGAGTTAATTACTGAGCTTCAAGAACGCTGGTAGGCAGGTTTTGTTACTTCTGGACAGAGTCGCACTGTTTCCAGTCTTTATGCTAAGTTAACCATTAGGGTGTGGGCCGACAGGGCTCCAGCACCAGAACAACCACTCAAATCTAGAGCAAACACTGCAGACAAAAGCGAGAGGGCAAGGAAAACTGGAACAGACGTTTCTTGTGTGGATCCCTCCAGCACCCCTCTTTAAAAATGAGAATGAACCCTCCTGACCTGCTTTTAGCCAATCAGCCAGTGACACCGGGCTCTGGAATGGCTAGAGTAAATAGAGAGGAGTGTAATCAGCTCTCATATATCTGTGATGGTAATATCACCCTCTTAGTTATACTTAACTGAGTAATAATTAATTAGATGCTGTTGTTGCTGTCCACTGCCTTCTTTTAGAGCAGCTTGCAAACAGCAGTTCATTATGTGGAGATTTATGCAGCACTAAATTAGGGATGCAACTAACACTTTTTAATATTACCTATCATTTTTTTCTCAATTAAATATTTAGCCATTTTGCCTGTAACACCGCAGAAAATTGTGAAAATATGATGTCCCCAAGGTGAGTTTTTTAAATGCTTTTTCTGACCAACAGTCTAAAACACAATGACATCCAGTTTACTATCATGTAAAGGTCAATTTATGGCTTCTGCATTCCCATGTGCTGACCGATGTGGACTTCTTTTATACTACAACAGGTACGAGTGCTATACAGACGGTTGCATCAACCCTCATGTCAAACACAGAAAGACATACAGGGCTCTGAGTTTCTGCAAGGCTGGCTGTGACTTTGCACTTTCTACAGGATATAGCAGCTGGTTAGAGATTGGGCTGTAGCACTGTGTCATTGTGATTATTCCTGAGGTGTGCTGAGCACAGTGGGCGGACATAGCACAGAGTTTCTGCATAATTTTCACTGTGTTTGGGCACCGTCGCAGGAAAGCACATAGCTACAAATTAAAGCATTCTCCAGTCCAGCATCCACTACTTCAGTTACAACTCTTTTAACAATGAATGATAAAAGTGTGGATGACAGAGAATATCCTTGCAAAGTCTCTCCACAAAACCATCCTTTGTTTAAACACAATTTGCTTTCCTGGCACATGTGCAGTCAGCACATTTGTAGTGTACAGTCACGACTTCCCAAATTTTGGGCTGCACATGGACAGCTGCAGAGGGGTCCACACAAATCTTTGCAAACTTTGATAGATGATAAAATTCATGTCATGTGTACCCTTGCAGACAAATGGATGCAGAAAGCATGAAATGTCCTTAAGACAAAACAAGAAAAGCATCAAAACCATCCTGGCATTCCAGAAGCTGGAACCAGTAACATGTTTCACAATTTTGCTTAGAAAATGGCTTTAAAGATCATTTTATTATCTAAAAAGTTGGTCATTAACTTTCTGTCATTTGATCAATCAGCTAATCATTGCAGATCTGCACTGAATTATAACCGGTTGCATCACTGCTGTTGGCTCCAAAGAGAGTAGTATCAATCATCTCATCTAGCTCTTAGCATGAAAGCAACTAAGTGCATTTCCAAAAATCTGGAGTTACTTCTTTGAGAGCTCAGTGCTCTCAGAACAAACTAAGTAATTCAAACATATCCAAAGGCAAAAATGTTAATGTCTCTATGGCCACACTCAAAGGTGTGATGAAAAGAGTAATGGCACTACTGACAAATGTGGGCAACATTTTTGATCAGTTGTTGTCCTAAACACACACACACACTAAAACATACTGAAGTATAATGCATGTAAAGGGAGAGTTGAGAGATAAATTGAGCCCCACTAATTCCCATTTCCCAAGAGCTGAAAAGTGTTGTATATGTTTCTGTATGTGTAGCTCCACTTAAAGGTACCAGTTAAGTGAAATTAAGCGAAACCACAGCACTGTTAGTCAGCTCAGATTCTGAAATATTAATACGGTATTGAATACTCACCTGCATCACAGTCTGATCTCACATTCTCTCAGTTTACTCACGCCTGGTGACATTTCAAACTCTGCGCCTAATTGTCAAATTGCCTCGGGCGGTATTAAGCAAGAGGGGGTTAAAGATGTCTCAAAGCAGCATCAGCTGAGGAGATATGGAGACTAAAATAAATGCAACAGTCCTTATCCTGCCAGCAGAGCCCTAGCAACAGTTACAGTTGTTTCATAAATCAACTTGTTAAAAGGCACATGTACATAGCAGAATAAACACTCTCCTTTCCTCACGGCTGTATGGGAGGATGGGGGTGGGGACGGTCAGGAGGTGATGGAGTCTGGAGGATAAACTTGGCTAAACTTCATCAGTGCACCAAATTCCCCTTATCTGTCCCCATCCTGCTATCCTCCCCTTTCCAACCATCCATTATTAACCTGCTCGCAAAACAGTGTGTACAGCTAACATAGTTTGTAGTTAAAAAGCTATTAAAGAGCCCGAACAACTTCTTTCATTATTTAAAATGTCAAAAGCTTGAATAAGCACCCTTTTTTTAACAATAAACAGTCCCTACAGGGATAATTAACACAAATTCAACCATTCCTCACTTTATTTGTGAGAGCTTGCAGTTTTGTCACAGAAGTGCCTTCAGATTTTACCAGTGACTGCTTCTTCTCAAACAAAACAATCCAATTCAGAGCCCGCACTGTAAGCACAGCTTCAATAAAGTCAAATGTCAGACGTCAACTTAATCGCAGATACGTTAATAATCAAGGGATATGTAGTATTCTGAGTTTGGCTGTACATCAGTTTCAACAAGTAAATCCTAAACAAACTATTTGTGATCTCAAACCATTAGACTTCTAGAGCTCGTGGGGAGGTGCATTTTGTATACAGGAAGTTCTTTTATGGTTACATCTGAAGCTTGGATCTAACTTGAGTGATTCCACTTTAAATTTTGAGTGAAACTTGTATATATAAGTATATATAATTAAAAAAACTGACCCCACCATATTCTTACAAATACAGATGATCACTGTGTCAGATTTAGTGATCAGAGATTCTGCTCTGGACCATGAAAAATGATTGCTTGTTATGTTTCACATTGTGATTGACATGCCCAGGTGATCAGGAAACAGTTGTTACTTTAGTGTTCCACCTGACAGAACCAACAACATCCTCCCTTTATCAGACTGCTATGCCTAAAGCTGTGTGTAGAATAACATTGTGCTCCAATGGGCCACAGTCTAACAGTCATCAAACTACTGGAAGCGATGCAAAAAAAATTGGGCACGCTAGTGTTTTTGTCAGTATGCTGTCAGGCATCCAAGATTCTGCAATGGCTGTCTTATAGTATGACACACTACATGGGATAAGACAAGTAATAGTCATGTCCAAGTCATAAAGTGCATCAATTTTTTTGGCGTCAAAAGCGGTCTGAGCAAGATCTTGGTGGGAATAAAAAGCGTGTGCTGAAATGCATCGACGATTTGTGGATTTACTTCAAATCTGATGAAACTAATTTTTTCATTATGTTGTTTTCAGTTGCTGCATGTTGTTTTGCTGTGAGCCCGGCCATGTCCAACTCGTGGCTGTCAGCAATTTTGGCATACAGACAGATTTGCTATGAAGCTTTGGGCACATTCTTTGTTAGCAAAATAGGAGCGTTTAAAGAGTAGAGCACTCGTTTCCAGTGTTGACACTGTTTCTCAAAGCTGGAGCTATGATCCCAGATCTAGATGTCAGAATACATAATAGGCTGTTACACAGAAGATCTCTGGCTCAGTACTACATCGTAATATTAAATCCAACAGGGACAGGCCTGGGACTCCAGCAGTGTCCTGGAACTGCTTTTCAGAAGTGGTGATTTAGTTAATTTTGACAGGTAGTGCAAGATGCTCCAAAAATTCTTAACCAAAACAGCAACTCATTAAAGTTTTGGAAATATGGCCTGTTTGTGGCAGTTTTTCCTGCTCAGCCTCATGTTGTAGGCAAGTAGGTAGGCAAACATCAAATCTGTGTGTTGGCTGCAAAGCTAGACGCCGGCAATATTTTATTCTGACTATGTTACATTACAAGACGTATTTGGGGAGGCTCTGGCAAGGAAATGTGCCACTGCTGCATAAAGTGTCATTTAGGGAGTCATTTAAACCTCAACCTGATCTACTGTTAGTCAAAGCCACTGGGGGCTGCTTGAAAAACTCTGGCTGGCCTCGACTAAAATTTACTCCCCTTAGCTGGTTACCACCAAGTTAACTGTTGTGCTCTTTGTGCGATGGAGCTCAGAGAGACATGTTGTGTTTCAGTCATAAGGATAATTAACTGGTCACAGTCTAGTTTTCCAGGAAATTGACTGTATTAGCGACACTCGTCTCTATTCTCACCTCCTTCTTTCATTTTTTTCCCACTTGGCAACTGTCACACAGAGAGCTTTGAAGTGGGCGTAAATAAGGAGACATGCATGCTTAATGAGCAAGAGTAAAAATGGCTTAATTCTTGATTTAGCAGCACGACTCTGCTTAGTGAACTGAATGTCGAGGCAGTGCAATTGCCTAATTAAATTGCCTGTTAACACAAAGAGGCCAACAGCGACATTTGCTGTTGTGTTGGCCAGATCATATCTGCTCAGCTTCAATTGTTCTGTGAAAAAGTCCAAAACATCTACAATCAAACACTGATTTCACCTTCTGAACCCACTTGTCAAACAGATTAACATCTGATGCGGACTTGCCAAAAGGATATAACGAGTCCATATTAAATACTGACAATCACTTCTAGTGGGTGATATATTCAGTGCCAGAAAGTGAAAGGGAGAAAAAAAACAAGAAGTAAAAAATGGTCTTCTGCTTTCAGATTTACAGCCGTGGGGTCACCAGTGGAAGTGGAGCTGGAGCAGAGTGGTGCAGAACTCTCCTCCCTCCTGGCCTCCTTCCCTGCTCCCACCCAAATTTCTTTCTTTTTTTTTTTTGCTCTCTGTTACTGTATATGGGTCACACTGTGATTGTGTGTACATACAGGTGAATATGTTCCCTTTTCCATCTGACCATATGGAAAGAAGTATTCAAACAGTTAAAGTAACACAGTGGAACAATGCAGCATTTACAGCAAAGGTCATGTCTTTAAACTTTTACTTGTGCAATCATACACAGACCGTATGTTTGTGCTTTAAAAGAGGACTCATTCTAAACTCTCATCACTTGTCAGAATTTTTAAAAAATGTATTCATGATCCCTAATGATCAGTTTCTAATGTTGGAACAGTGTGTGGGTGATCTAAACTTTACAGTGTGTCATTATTTATAAGCTAGTTCTTTGTTTTGTATGTAAAAGTCTTTTTTAGGCATCCTAAAATCTACTGGTATAATTCACAGTAGATAATCTACACAAGAGACTTTGAGGAATTGTCCCATGCACAGTATGTGCTCAATGTGAAGAAAAAGTATCATTAATAAAAATGTAATTTTTCAGAAAATAACTAAAACACAACCATTTCTACTTCAGCACAACAAACCTAATCACAGTACAATAGCAGGATAATAATCGCAGATATGTGATAATAACAAAAACAACAATATAATTTATTTATTTAAGTCACTTCTTAAAGAATCTATAACTAAACTGAGTAACTGAGCATGTTTAGCAGTAAGTGTGTTTGTTCCTACTCGTTTACCTGTGTTGCCAATGAGCAGTCATCACAATCTCAGCCCAAGCAGGAAGGCAGGATGTTTTTGATGAAGCAGTGGGCTTAATTTAGGCCCAGGCATTCTCAGTATCTGTCACCTAACTCCCAGCGATCTCAACACACAGTGCAGGAGGTGTTCGTGTGTATGTGTTAGCTCATGTTTATCCAGGGAGGCGGGTTACAAATTCAAGAAATGTACACCAACATTTGGCTCTCTGAAAAGACTTGAATAACTCCCAAATGTAAAAACAAGCCCATCCACCTTTTAACTAGGGAAATTGTAATAGTAATAGCTGCAGCTGCACAACAGACTATTGTGATAGAGTGTCTCTTTGATATGATTTTCTTATGAAGTATTAATACTCGCTATTAAAAAATAATCCCATTAAACCTGCCAAACGCCCAGAATCTTGATTTCTTCTTCTCAAGGAACTGGCTTGGTTGTAGCTCCTGCTTGGCTATAAAATAACCAAACAGGCGTAGGCATTGCCAGCAAACCAGCAAAAGCAAAGAGCGAATGCCAACAACCTCTGCCAAAGACTTGAGCTTGCACCCAGTGTTCTTCTCTTACTGGTACATAGAGAAATTTTCTGCCTACTTCTTTGAATTACTGGATTTTTCTGCCTGCATGGACATTGTTTTTATTTATACTACTTCAGAATGAGCAAGTTCTGTTGTAAATCAGCTACATACAATGTGAAGTAATTATACGAGCCTTCGTTTTCTTGATCTCACCGCACTCTTGTTTGATGAGCACACGGATATGCTGATAGGAGCAATGTAGTTTTTTTTTTTCAAACCCCGTGAGACAATCTTGTGACGACCTGACCTCGAGCTTGTCGTCATTTCAACGCTGCATTAAATGAACGTGCTCCGACTCGTCAAACGAGTGCACGGAGTGCTGAGACTGGAGCCGTGTGGTCGTCACGCATCCATAACGAATGGAAAGAAAGGAAGACCACACAGCGGCATGGTCAGATCAGGTTGTCAGAGACCATATTTAAAATCTGGGTCAGAGTCCAGGCCATAACCTCACTCTCACTATTGCTCCGCACTCCCTCCTCTGCACCCCATTTCACCTTCATCTCGTCCCACTACCCTATCTTTGTCTTCTCTCCCTCTCTCTTTACACCTTTATCTCCTCACCCACTTTTCATATTCATGTCTATTTCATTCACTCCCTCAGCCTTCTTTCTCGTCTTTCTTTCTCTTCGTGTGCTGCCTGAGACATCCACAGAGGCAGCAGCTTTGCCATCTGCCTGTGTTGAGTTACACAGGCAGCATTTTAGGATTAAGATCATATTAGTGTCAGAGTAAATGAAGATTTAAACATATCAACCTAGAATTAATGAATTGTTGGGAATGCAATACAGGATTTTTAACTGTTGCTCTCATCCCATGAGAAATTTAGAAAACTCAAGGCAAGTGTAAGGAGCAGACATACGATTTGTATGCAGGTTGAGAGGCAGATTGAAATCTGGGAGTGTTACAATAAGCCCATTCAGCTCTACTTTATAACAAAAAGACAAAATGTGTGGCTTTTGGACTGAAAATGGCAAAAACGTCAAAACAGAAAAATCTGAGTGGCATCCTGGGGCATATTTTAAAGACACGCTCCAATATCAAGCTCATTTTGTCAAAAGAGCTTAGAAGGCTTTAACGTCAGATTGATGATTTTGGACAAGTTTAGCTTGGCTTTACATACAAATGCTGTATGTTGTTAGCCAGGGGACCAGTGTATAGAAGAAACATGTAGGTTTGTTCTGGTTCTTGTAACTCTGCAAAGCCGGTAAGCTTTCAGTGCACACAGGCTGTTGAGATGCTACATACAGCCAGTGGGCACAGCTGGTGTTAGTCAGGGAACATTTCCATGCATGGGTTTGACTGCTTGTAAAAAAAAAACCCAAAACAATGCCTTGTATTCTTTTTCAAATGTACATGTATAAAACATGCAGGATATCATTTATTACTGGGCCAATTGTTAAGCCTTGTTTTTAGACATTGTGCTAAAAAAAACTTGTCGATCCTATATATAGAAATGATATTTCATCTAACTCCTAGTCAGTCATTGTTATTTCTTTAAAAAAGTCTCAATGTGCTCTTAGAAAATCCAATACATTGCTGCTTGGAAACTGAGAAAAAGAGCCAGAGACAGAGTTTGATTTAAGATTTAAGAGGTGCTGCACTGCTGCCGATTCTCTGAAGCAGACCTGGCAGGCCTGCAGCAGTGGTAACAGTGCCTTTGCTGCTATTCATCACAAGGAAAATGGCAAACGCTGTACAAGTCAAATGGCATAAATGTTCGTGCTTCTTTTCAGCTCAGTGGCTCTGAACCTATTGTGGGGCTAACATGGCTGCCAACAATAAGACATGATGACATTGTCCTGTTTTCTTGCTGGAGGCCTCCCAGTAAGGAGTTCTTGTGAATGCCTCTTCAGTGTGACATGGAGACGGGCCCGCAACCACCAGCGGAGCCTGAGCTGAGCTGCTGAGCTGCTTTAGAGCCCTGCTGAGACCTGCCAGGCCCACAGCTTTCCCTGCCAGGGGCCTCGGCTCGCAGTCAGAGTGAGTTACAACCCATGCTCCTGACACACACACATGCTAATACAGAAATACGCATCCAGTATGTAGGCATGCAGGCGCACGCACAGGTGGAGCACAGCGGAATATATGTGTATAACCATAAACCAACATGTAGAGAAAAGAAAAAACTGTACGTGAGTGTGCAGCTTGCAAACACACACATATTTCTACATAGTGATACCCTTCTACTGGACCACTTGATAGTGAACTATACACACAGACACTTATGTCCTCAGCCTTTTTTATTCCTAAGCTGGAACTGCAGTGACCTCCTGAACACACACATACCCCCACACTCGAAGATACGGTTATATGCAAACAAAATAAATGTGTTCCACGCTTGCACAAAGTAAAGTGAGCATGTCCTCTAACAGGAGCTCGATCTGTCAGGGGCAGTTTGAGATCAAGGTCCTGCAGCTGCTGGATCAGCTGGATTGATCTGTCTGGGTAAACATGAAGAGTGGAAATGAGCATGTTTGTGATTAAGGGCTTAACAGAAAATGTGTGTATGTGAGAGAGTGAGAGAGGGAGGGAGGAGGTTCAGTGTGTGACTGTTTATATCACGTACAGAAGAGACATATAGGAATGTCAGTACAGTATGTTCTTCCAACTAAATCCTTTTCATAATGGCTCAGACAGGATCATTACATCCAAATATGAAGACCTGAAACATATAGACAGAGTTTGCTGAAGGGAATTAATGAAACATGGTTTTGGTTGAGCACCAGTGTTTCGCATTTTTCACTGCAAAAAAACATTCTGCTATATGTAATCCAATGATTTGTATATTCTTAATGATGAAAAGTCTCAAGGTGAAATGTCTTTAATGATTTATTGCATATGTGTAAGGTGATTTCCGTGTTTATATTATACTAGCTGGATGTTTACGTGGCTTCCTATGAGTTCTCAGGATCCCATGATGTCTCGCCCTTACAAATTAATTTTGTGTAAAAAATGAATTAGTGATAGGATATCAAGGGCCGTTCTTTCTTCGCTCACATGAAATACGAGGTTAAATGTTTCTGTTGCTTCATTCATGCAACCAGTTTTAAGGATAGCCAACCATGTCTACTAAGAATTCTACATACTGTTGAGGAAATCACCAAGAATGTGACTAAAACCACTGAATGGACCCGAGGAGTGTTACAACTTACCAAGAACTACAGCTTTCAATGCAACCATTTTTCAACCAATAAAGCCCTTTTCAGACAAGCGACACATGGCATTACTGGCTTCATCAACCTGTTAAAGCGATTGAATTCGGTCATATTGGTCACTTTTATGCTGATGACAGTCACAGAGAAAGCCATGAACCCATGCATGATACTTGCCATATGTGCAAGACTGGACAGCACCTCAAGTGACGTATGACGTACGATGCCAAAACAGGTTATGTCACCCACGATATGTAATGACATCCTACATCAGCACGTTGTAATCCTGCGCATGCCCATCCGTTAATGCAAGTGTGCAGACTTGTGACATGTTGAAAGTGATACCTAAATGTTACTAGGTCTAAGCTAGTAAGATTTCCATCACGACTTTTAGGTAAAAGTGCACGGGGAGCTCATTCAGACATTAAGCCGGCAAATTCAGATGCTCATAGATTAATGGACAGAAGTGCACGTCAATTCTGCAAGTAGTTACTGTTCTATAGTTGTGTGGTTTAATTATAGCTGTAGAGGGGACTGCACAAAGTCTCAAAAAATGACAAATTTTGCAGTTATTGCTCAGTGTAGATGTGAGCTCACTGGACCTCTGTAGCCTGCTCTTCAATCTTTGCTGAGGTAGCGTCTCAAGGCTACATTTTCCTCTACTAGCATTCCACTTTTGCAATTCCAACCAAGGTGTGTTGCATCAAGTTGCATTGTGGGTAATGTAGCCAGACATGGAAGAGAGATGTGTTGAATTAAAAAGTTGATATCTGTGCTTCTGCTGCATTTGACTTTTAAAGAACTCAAATTACTCTATCGGTATGAGGAGGCTACAAGCTAATTATGTTATGTTTAGAGGCTCAATGTCAAATTGAACACTGCAATGATCCACTAGGGTACATGAAGATGAAAATTTATGGCAATACGTGCTGACTGAACATACCGAGTGCACATGTGTGATAATCCATGTATCAACTGTTCGTGCTGCTGCCCACATCTGTGTCAGTTTTGGAGTATATCGGGGCCTTCAGGCCATAAAACTGCATGGACAAACTTGAAAATGTTTGACACAAAGCTGTTACTTGTGTCACTGTAAAGTAGGAGAACCTTGAAAACAAAAACATGAGGCACACATCTGGTGAAAAGTGTGTAGAAACCACATTGAAAGCCAACAAGTTATCCAGTGCCGTTTTGTGTATACTGCACAAAACTATGGGAATTTGCTTTCAGGTTTGGTTGTAGCTACCTGAATTATGTCATGTAGCTCATTCAATTATAAGATAAAGCTGTCAGTTCCCGGGTTTATTACAACCAAGCTGTATCTGAACATAACCATATTAAGCACTCGCATGAGAGCTGACAAACTTTTTTGCAGGCTACACGAATGTATCTCACAGCAGTGATATATTGCGTGTGTGCATGAGCAGCTATAGGGTTTGTGTCTACATTAATCGCAGGAATGTTGATGTGGTCCAGAGTTTAATAGAATGAGGCGTGGGTGTGGAGTAAGAGTCCCCTGGAGCAGAGTTAAGGTCTTAAAGTACTAAAAAGCCTTGACCCAGACCCTATACACCCACTCACAGGGACACAGCACCACTTCTCCAGTCCAGCACATGCTTTCATACTCTGACTATGCAGCAAAGTAACATACAATCGGACATACTCCGACAACCAGGAACACAAGAAAGACAAGGAAAGAATATGACCTTAAACAACAAACATGCGCAAAATGTACCCGGCATTCTTTCTCTCTAACTCAAACACAAACACACACACAAACCAGAACACATCCCCGTTGTCTTGTGTTGCTCGTCATGCAATGAGGAGCACATGACTTAAATCGGGTGTGGTGCATGACCTCTTATCGGACAAAAGCGTCCCACAGAGAGAGCTGATGGGGGAGACCGTGTCTCCCTGCCAGTCCTGTCCGTCGGCAGTCATGAGGTCTCCATTCCATTCGCCACACTGTGTCTCGTGGTTCAAAGTCCATAAAATGTTTGAGCTAAAAAATCCCCTGCTTTTAAGACACACAGCCATGGCGGCGTGTTGTCAATAAATCAGCAGCTTAGCCTGAGGAGAGCAACGTTAGCTGGAAGGGAGGAAGTGCAAAATGTTTTTTCCAAGAATGAGGCCTTTTAATTTTTTTGTTGTGTCCTATAAATGTCTCACCTAAAGGGCCTGATGTCTCTCGGTGAGAATGGTTGGTTTGTATTTCACACATTGGCCCTGACTGGAGTTATGCCGAGCGAAACGCAAATATTTCAGTGACAGAAGTTGTATTAACGGACCTCTTTTCTGTGTCTTACTGATCAGTTCTTTATCATTTAACTGTCAAAAAGGTGATACTATCTGTAAGCAACAGCAGTAAGACATAATCTCATCAACCAAAGATACACTTCACCATATTTAAGTTTTATGTGTCAAGACTTCCTAGCAGCATTAATGATTTCCTTTCTGAAACCTCTTCGACTGTTGTGGTACTCAGTACAGATAATGCTTGGGAAAACACGATCTGTTGCATGCTAGGTTTCATAGGCAGGTAGTTAAAGTGCTTTTGCAGGTGCTAAAATGGCTAATAAAGCGATCAGTCTTTTACTGGTTGTGAAACAGAGGATAAGGATGAGGATTATAAAGTTTATGACTAAGGGTACCCTCTTTAATTTGGCTAATGGGAGAAACAAGCTGGAAAATGTGACTAAAATGGGGAACTGAAATTGAGCAGAACTTGGGGGATGTACTGAATGTGTGTGTTTATGTGTCTGTCCCATCACGAGGTAGTACCATTGAAAGGCAATGCCCTGAGGCAGCTGGCCACAGTCTACCGAGGGCACTTTAAATTGGACTAATGTTCACTAACGCAGTGTTACAGGGTTCATCCACTGTTGAGATATGAAAAGGATAAATTGTCTGGTGCAGTGCTGATGACTGCATGAAAATCAAGAGAAGAACCTTCAAATCGCAGGACTATATGTGACCATGGATAATTGCGGAGTGAACTGAAGAAGTAAAAGATGAATTGAGGGATGTGAAGGCAGATGAAAAAGATAGATGGCTGCAAAGCTGAGGTTTTTTTTTAAGTGATGGTTGCCTTGAGGAATTACTGGTTTTATGAATGTGTAGTGTTAAGAGAGTGAAGTAAAATAAGGCCTGTCATATGTTCTATTTATGAATTATGTGTAATGAGTTGAATAAAAACTGTGTTCAGAACTATTTTAACTGTGTTGTTGTCTGTCTGTAGAAAAGTTACTGTAAACTTTCAATTTCACTTATCGGGATAAAAAAATTTGTCACCTGCCTCTTACTGAGATGTGCATAAAGATATATCCACACCTATTAACATGTTATTCCATCTCTAAATATTTTTTGCCTACCCTGTTTTTCGTGCTCGGGTCCTGTTGTTTTTGGTAACTTATCTTCCTATAAATCTATAAAAACATTTTTAAAAAATGTCAATTCTTCAGACAGCTGGGCCCTGTAGCTTTTTATAGCACACAATTCTCAAACAGCAGAAAACAGTGCATTTATTAGGGACTACTTTCAGCTGTGGAATAATACACATTTTGTGCTCAAAGATCTTGTATTGGGGATCCCTTAAAAATAAGAAACAGTGCTCATTAACTTTCAGAGATGCTTTTTTGTGTTGATTGCAAATTATATTGTCACAGTTTGCAAATTTATTGCAATGGTGTAAATCTTTTCTTTTCCCTTATGAATCAATGCCAATAAAAATATTCTATGCAATTATTTTGGGCTCTATTGGAATTAATCAGATGATGACAAGCTGTGCAGGAAGAGGTCAATCTGAGTCTCTTCGGGCTATCGGTACAGTTTTTGACTTCAAGTATGACTTAAAATTGTTCGTTATCTTGTTTAAAGTAAGAATAAATCAGTCAAATGAAGGCAACAGAGTCAGCAGAAGCAGCTGTTGCGATTTGGACTGTTTAAAACATGTGAGTCAAGAAGCGGACCTTTGTTAAGGAGGCATGGCGGGAAAGAAGTGAAAAAAAACTGGCAACAAAACAGGCTATTATCGAACTTCAAAGAATACGAATACAAAAAGCACATCTGACGCGTCATGTGACCAGCTCACCCATGTGAATTCTGCTTGTTAGTTTTGGTTGTTGTGCACAGCGGCAGGCTACAGTGAGCTGATATGTCTGTACCTAATGTTCCTAATAAATACAATAATACATCAAATATGATTCACTTATTTGCGGTGCCGTCACATGCAGCTATAAATTTCCCATTTACAGTGAATAGTCACAAAATACTTTCATGTTATTGGATAAATGGACTTTTGCTATGCGATGCACACATTCACATGCACACACACATAAGCAAAATCATATGTGAGGTGAAAGCAGGAAGTTATCCACTTCTTGAAAAGAGACAGCATGCTATCAGGCCTTCAGCTGCTATGTAAAGCGGACTAGTCAGGCCTTCATTCTCTATGCAAAATGACAGCTAAAGCACAGAGCCCTGAACTCAGTGAAGAGAGAAGAAACGTGTAAATGATCTAACTAATCTTGTTTAGCTCAGCTTTTTTGATGATATGACTAACACACACACATACACACAAACACACAAGCACAGGAATAATGAGTCAGACATTCCATGCATATAAAATACACTGCGCACTCAAACAAATGCTTGATAAACTATGTTTTGCTACATGCTGCTGTTTGCCAGTGAAACGCTTCCACTTTTTTTTAAAGGCTTGTCTGAGAAAGAGGAATGACACAAATACTGTAACTTGAGATGTTTTAAAATAGGCCATGTTTAATTGCACCACTTTTCAGTACCTTATCTGGTATGTGTTGCTATCACTATTAGTCATGTCTGAAGAATCTGTGGTGAGTGTTTGTGTTGAGTTTTGTTCCCAAGGCACAGTTTGGGAAACCACAAAATTCCTTCAAATCCCCCCACCAAATTATTAACTGCTCAGAACAAAGCAAATTGTAAACTGCTTGGAAATGTCATATGAGGCCTTGTCTGAATAAAATAAAAGAGCCGATGGACACGAGGAAGGTCTTGGCAGGAAGAATTATCACAGTGACTCTGCAGCATTTGAATAAATGCTTCCTGTTTATGCTTCCAACTATTATTTGTAGCAGCAACCCTCACTCATGTATTATTAAACCTGCTCATAAAGCCACTTGCATCATCTGAGCTTTGGGAAAGCACCTATCTAATGAAATCAAAGGAAAAGCAGGGGAGAAAAAATCATTTACCTGCCAAATGATCCTACGCGTCCTATTTTTAAAAAGATTTGAAAAGCAGTTCAGCTGTGGGAGGCCGATGATGTGCCCCACCCAAAGAGCTGCCCTTTCATAAAGCCTATGAGCCCAATCTTGGAGCTGCATCTCCGGGCCTACCCATAATTCCTATGTGCCTGACCTAGGAGCTGGATCAGGAGGCCCGGTCGCACAGCCTGTGATCCACACCCTGGAGCTGCACTGGAGGAACTGCTCACATAGTCAAGCGGGACCTGGCTAGGACTTGCAAACATGCAGACACGCCTTATCTGTGCTGCCTTTCTGCCAGATACTGAACAGATACACAGTCGCTCGCAGATAAAACAGCAAAAGCTAAGCCAGATGAACTCACACCGATGAACTTTTAATACAGCTCCTCCTATCCAGCATTCAAAACACCCGCTGTTGACGGTAAGAAAATGCAAGTTGCAAGGCGAAAAAGTCTGCAGCAGCTTATGTGTTTATCATCGGTAAATACACACAGCTGTTAGCGTCCAGTGCAGCTAGTGAACAATGCTGGCAGCTACACACCTCCAGCACAAGGGACACATTAAGAGAAATAGTAGGAGGAACTGGCCCACACTCTACAGACCAATCCCCTATGTATGTGTGTGTGAGTGTTTAATGTAAGATGTCCTCACCCTCAGAGTAGGATGAGAATCTTATTGCAAGTCACATGGATTGCAACATGTCTGCAAAGTCTATAAGTACAGAAAGGAATATTGGGGGGAAACAAGATTCATTCATCCATCCATCCATTATCTATACAACACTTAATCCTTTGTAGGGTCGCGAGGGGGAAGAGGGGAGGGGGGAGGGGGGGTACTATCCCAGCTGACTCAGGCGAAGGCAGGGGACACCCTGGACAGGTTGCCAGCCTATTGCAGGGCGCAATAAGATTCATTTAAAGCAAATTGAATAAATGTATCTTGCATTTATATAACTTTTCTTATGCATGAATCAGCAGCTTGAAAGTGGAAAAAGTCACACTACTCAATTCTGCTCAAAGTTCATGTTCAGCTGTGAACCTCTCTCAGATTTGGGCCACTTTAAAGTGACTGCATTAAGCTTAGTACGCTGTAAGTATATATACCTTAGGTTTTGACTTGCTCAGTTAATGAGAAAGTGATGGCTTATGACCATCATACGTTTCCTTACTTGGGCTAGTCAATTCCCACAGAGGAAGATGATATTTCAAATGTAAGAGATGCCATGCTCAACCGCTGGCATGTTCCATTGCTCAACCTGTTGATCAGGCTCTTTCCCAAAGGACCTGAATGCATATTTTACTACTGGCTGTTTCTGTTAGAAGTGGCACCTCGCACAGGTGGTTTCTCTGCCAGTTGCCTGGAGCTGAATTGATACATGTAAAATTTACATAATATGGGAATCCTGTGGGTAGCAAACATGGAGCAAGTTTGTGCAAATCCGCACATGCGCTAACATCACCCCGAAGAGCAAGTACGTGTTCGATCTCAAGAGAGCCTATTTCTGTGTTTATAAAACCAAGATGTCGATAAAAATGTGGGTGAAAGGCTGAACTGACAGCAAGCAGTTTCCACAGAACGAACTTCAGCGTCTGTCTGGGTTTTGCAAGCGTACGATATCTCGAGTTTCAGCAGCAATCCCTATGGCCTACAGCGACACATGACCCCGACATAGTCACTGGTATGGTTGGCTGTAAACGCGCACACACAGACATGTTTGCACACACACACACTCATACACAGGAGGACCTCCCTCTTAGCAAACCCTCTTTTTTTTCCGATGGCCGTCGTGAGTAGCAGACGGTTTTGCCATCCCTCTCCCGAAATAGCCACCCGTTAGCACAGCCAGGTCAGATGGTTTTGAAACATCCATGGCAAACGGTGCTGGAGTGAAGGGGCGGAGGGGCAAAGAGTGCGTGACCACCTCTTGGAGAGCTCCAGAGAGATGGTCATGGGTGGGCCTCAAGTGGAGGTTACTTTCACACTTGGGTGACAATGAGTGCTGGGGAACAAAGGAGGGGTGTCCAAGAAAAACCTGCGATGTGTGTGTATGTGGATGTGCAGTGTGGAAATAACAAATTGTGTGTGCTTGATTTATAATTTATAATATTATAACACATGTATGCAAAGAGTCAAAGCCATAATGTCTCATCTGGGTGAACCTCTGTTCTAACTGGCTTTGTAACTCATTGTAATCTCTCACTAACCATTTTTTCTTTGCCTTCGTGAAAAAAAAACAACCCAAGTAATCGGAAACAGCTTAAGCACTGGCTAGGAATTCAAATCTTTGTGAATTTCACTGAAGGATTTCTTTGAAAGCACAGGAAAAAAAATGTGAGTGTGGCGGCGCAGGTGTTCATCATCTTCACTGTAACTTGGTCTCATATTTTTTTAAATTCACAAAATACTCTCTTCTGTGGTCTGGAAACTTCCACATCATTAAGTCTTTTCTGGTTTCGTCTGAGCTTCCCCACAACCCCTCGATTCTCCACTTTTACCAAGCGGTGACATGGTTTAACCTGCAGCGTTCGGAGGCTCATGGGAAATGGTGTTCCTTTAAATGTCTAAACATATGAAGCGAGCCATAACAAATACTGTGGAGACAGACTCTGTTCCAAGGTAGTATTTTTTTAAGCTATTTGTCTCGTTAGAAATGTCAATGGGATTCTGAATGGGCCTTTCTTACTTATGAGACAGAACCCAGAAGTTAGGGTTTCACTTTGGATCTCTGAATACACATTAGTATATGTGATTGACTGTGAGCAGCATTTGGAGGTTTCTTTCACAGTCAGAGGTTTTCATTTGACACACCTGTCAACCAAGTCTTTCTGGTGTGCAAGAACTTTGTAATAGCTGTAACAAATGGATATTACAAAAAAATGTAAGTGAAAAATGTGGGGTTAATTGCCTTCAGTACCCTTAGAAGTACTGAAGTCAACAAACACAGGCAAATAGTGGTCTCTAAGAAACTAAGAAATCATTCCTGCTGAATTTATTAGTGTTTTCACAGAGTAATCAGAACCATGACAAAAGTGATTGCGTACACTGACTCAAAAAAATTTTGCTGACAAGTTTCTAGGCACTAGTGAGCAATCACATGCGCCATCTGCTTTGACTGATGTCGTATCGAAGTCAGTTTTAGCCATGCTAGCAAGCACAATCTGTGGAGGAGTTGGCTAATAGCTAAGATGATCTGGAGCCAGGCACAAACCAGAATATAGATCCACACTTACTCTCTGCGTCTCTTTCACAGGCAGGCATTTGGTGTATTGATTTATCAGCTAAGTAGGCTGAAGCTTGACATAGCAACTGAACATGCAGTCTCCTAATGACTTAACCACATCAACTCTTTCTCTTCTGTGCCGTTCACCCTCCCTTCATCTCTCCCTTCAGGCACCAACCGTGGCTAGAACATGGTGAGTCACGTTGGAACAAAAAGCCCCATTCAAAACACACACACGCACACATGCACGCACACACAAATTCCCGATCAACTCTCGCCAGCCTGCCTTTTAATAAAAACTCCTTCTCTTCTTCAGTAACCTCCCCCCTGCCATCTCAATCTCCAGGCAGAACTGGATCGCCGTGGCCCCAGTGAGACCAGATCAAGCCAATCCAATTGCCGAGCAGGGATCAAGTCACCATGCTGGTGCTGCTCCCAGAAACCACCAGGAGCCAAACCTCCCGAGGTCTTCCTACCACATCACAGCCTGCTGCCTGGGCACATGAGTGTGTGTGAGAGGCAGAGAGAAAAGAAAGCAGGATTAAAAGATAAAAACCATATGAGCAAACCAAATCTATTTTGAAGTACTATGACTTCCTTCCTCAAAGAAGGCCTTTTTTGTCCCCTATGATCACTCACTGGCCTTTCCACAAGCCTACACTCTGGTCAAAGGTGATTTAGTCATTTTTATTAGCTTATTTTCATAACGTTGAGGAATATTCAGTCAAGTAACTGCTACTCACTAGAGCAGCCAAAACACCAAGTCTGATCAGCTGAATTCTTTTGAATTTCTTTTTTATATATTTTGTGCGTTTGGCAATATTTGATCCTAAAATAAGCTAGTAATATGTGGGCATGTTCCATCTCTGTTTCCTTGTGTGTGTATTATCCTTAACTGAACTCTATGTACAACCAAATGAAAATAATGGACTCAGCAGGAAATCTGAGGTTTCATCATATGTAAATGTTAATTTTTGGTGTTGGAAAAAGAACTAAAAGCCTTTACTTAAGTAGCTATACTAATATTTAAAAATTCTTCATTACAAGTCCAAAATGCACTAAAATGGACATAACCTGCACATTATATCTTCAGCTTCAAGTCAGAGTGTTAATTATGCAAAATGGCACATTTTATAGTGTTGTATTGAAGATTCTCTGTGCAACATTCAGAACCACTGGATGTCGCTACAGCAGAAGCATCTCAGATTAGAACAAACAGGCGCATCTGCTACACCTTCCCCCTCCCTTCACATTTCATTTACAACTAGGAAGGTTCCATACGTGAACAAAAAGGAAAATACATTGAATCGTAACAAGTTGTTCAACTTGAATGTTATCTTCACATGACACCACATTGCAGGAGACGCAGAGGACATCTGCAAAAGACGGTGGAGACTCTCACATTGAGCTAAAATGAAACATGCGTACATAAATTACGTTAAAAAACATGAATACAAGACTTTGTTTTAAACTTTGTAATTTTTTGTGGCACAGGCTAAATGCTTGGCCTACACTGTCGCTTTTCCACTGCGGTGTGGGAGTTTATAAATGCAGGGAGGACCAACAGTTTCAAACGGAGGGACTCATTTGCACTAACATGTATGCAGGGCCGGATCGGCTGCCGGAACAAAGAAGCTCAGACTACAACACATAAGGAGTATGTAACTTCATTCTCTGCTAAGTACGCCATTACTCTACTATATCTTTACATAGCAGATAGTTATTTGGTGCTATATTAGTGCTGCACTTGCGTCCCAAAAACTTGCATATAGCACCTTTAAAGAATAGGTCTTCAAGTCTGACTTGCAAAAATTGTCATGTGAACCTTAAAACAAGTCGTCTTTGCTGTGATCATTCCACCTGTTCACATTGACATAACATCACTTTTTTGTGTGCTCTGTGTGAGTGACGAGGCACAAAATCTACAGCCATATCCACTTACCTTGTCAGACAGCTAAACTCTGAATCAGCACAAAATGGACATGCTAAAGTCAAGTACAAGTAACAATATAACTACACTTAGGTACACTGCTTGAGTAACTGCTACTGGTAAATGTTTATGAGAAAGGAGTCAGGCAACATTCAGTCGTACCATCTTATCTGCATATGGGCAGAAGAACATGACAGTGTTAAAAAGATTTTGTGAGTTACCAAAGCTTCCCCACAGCAGTATCTACTTAAAATTAGTGGTATCATTTACTCTTTGATGTTTTGCTTTGGGGAAATCTCTGAGGATCTCCCGTGTACTTACACTTGTTTATCATGACAACAGTATAAAACATGCTTTCTCTAGGCATCGTGCCAGTATTCACACTAACAGTCGACATAGAAAGAATTTCTCTGCAGGTCACAGAGTCTGAGTCACAAGGTAGTGTGTGTGAGCCATGTTTAGACTGTGACAATAAGTTCATAAAAAGCCAGTTCCCTGTCAGCTTTATGGTCTTTTCATCTGTATCTCAGACACTCAGCACAGCACTGTGCCACTTATGGAGAATGGCCTGGCAGCACCCAGTGTCATTCTGCTGTGTCTTGTTTGTATTTCTTTAAACCATCACAATTGTCTTGTGTGGTGCTAAACACAGGAAACAGTGTCTCTCTGTCAGGGGGGAATGTATTTTGGCGGAACATGTTTGGAAAATTAACTTTTTCCAAATCCATTGACCAAACATGTAAGAACATCCCCGTGAGACAGAAAATATTGTGTATCTTTGTACATCTTTACAATAACCCACCAGAAGAACCAAGAAGTTCTGCCTAACTGAAATCCTCCCAATCTTAGTCAAAACATGCCATTTTCAGCATTTAGACTAATAGCTAGGAGGTTGTTGTCGTTGTTTGCAGTAGCAGAAGGGATTTTAAAAACATGCAGATAGTGGAAAGGGAAGAGAATGTGGTATGAAATGCGTGCCCACTGGCAGGCTTATACCCACAGTCTACATCCGGTGAATCAGACTATCTGTATCTCGACCTTCTCCATGGTTCAAAAATTTCTGAACAAAGGTTCAGAGGCTGGCTTCATTTTCAAGCAGGAAGCCTGCCAGATGAAAGCTGGTGAAAGATGTTTCATTAACTTGACTTTTGAATAGAATGGTAAAGTTATCTTTTGCTGCTCAATTTTAAAAGTGTGTGACAACCCCGAACGACGTGAAATGAGGCACGGAGTCAATGTAAGAGGCCTCTCAAAGAGATACCTTCTGCTTTATCTAACAGCTGAGCTAATTTGCGTAGAGGTGCTTCTTTCTGTGCATGATTGTTCTCTGCGGGCATGGAGGTCAAGTTAACAGTCAGAAAAGCAAGAAGATTATTCAGCACATTTACTTTGATATTGCGACTATGAAGGCTGGAGGGCAGGAGTTATCCCTGGGGGAAACTGTCTACCTGTGAGATATTAGGCAATTATTCAAACACACAGACCATCCATTACCGACATCTATTCCAGCAGGGTAGCCGTCTCTGCATGCTCTCTTGCTACATACTGCCTAGAAAACATATAAACCCTAAAAAAACACAAAACTAAAACTCTTACACGGACCAAATGCCATCCCATTCTCATTACATGCATTAGTGATACAGTTGTGACTCAGAGTTATTTCAGATATTTCACTCCGCTCAGTGAACTGTACCAGTACAGCCAAACATATGTTTACACTGGCCAAGCCCCAGTGTACACACAGCCGCACAATCATGATCTAAGGTTATAAAGTTGTGGACATGAATAGCATGCCTGTACAATTTACCTCATGATGTTTCTTGCCTGGGGCGACTTCTGCTGTTTGAAGGTCTCCCTTAGAAATGTTTCATTTAATCGCAGAAGATCCCAGTCAGTAAAATCTTGGTTTAATACTGTAGTAGGAAGATAAATGTATGCGCCAAGAGTGTGTATTCTTATGTAACACAATCCAGATGTTGCTTCAAATTTATGCATCGAGTAAGAGGGTACTACTTAGTGCAGTGGTGCTTTGAGCATGCTAATGTATTCTCAGTTATTGTTTAGCAGGTTTAATGTGTCAGTTTAATGTCAGCATGCCAACATGTGCTAATTATGACTAAAGAAAGCAGAGGCTAATGGAAATGTTAGGTATAGGCGGGTAACTGGCTTGGCTGATTAGCAGATCTGATATTTAGCACTTTTTATTTTTAATTGTGAATCTTCAATTGTAAATTATTTAGTTTATTTAACATGTTAAATCTGTGTCCTTCACTATGTAATTTCAACAACGTTTTGTGTTGAAGTTTGTGTTGTTCTAAATTTTGACACCAAGATTTTTAATTTTACTGCAAATCTGTATTTGTCATAAATATATGCTGGTCTCCTTGATTACTAATAATCTGTATTGACTTTCATCACCATGCGAGTTGATCCCTGACAGTTTCCTAAGTATCTGGTCCTCCAACCAGTCAGCAAATGCAAATCTTGTCATGGCGACTACTCTGGAGGAAATTTGGGAAACCAGCAAAGTTATTACAATTTATGTGTAATAGTTGAAACATCTCAAAATCAAAAATGTGAACCATTTGGTGGTTCAAAGAAAATTCAAGAGGTCACCACAGTCATACAAAATTTACCTGTAATCCATGCAATCACTTTTAAAATATTTCAGTTTGGACCAAGGTTTTTAACCGACTGATATACCAACATTGTCATTCTTAAAGCAACATCTCTGTCATTGCTAAAAAGACAACACAGGCTTCTTGTAAAAGAGGTCTATAGATAACCACTGGAGTACACACAGTATAAAGGCAGGTCAGTACTGCATTAATAAAGCTGGCTATCAGCAAACCCGCAGGGAGACCGTGTGGCTGACTGTTCATATTTTCAACATGTTTTTCCTCGTGAACCCAGATGGATTTTTCAGACTATTGTGTTTGCTTATCTGCAGCACGAGTTGCATCATGTGGAGTACTGTACTTTGAATGATGCAATTCTGTCCCTTAGCATGTAAAGTGATATCTACAGGCTATGGTGTATAACATCCTTACATGGCAGGAATACAGGAAGGTTTTGCCTCTCTGTTAAAAAGCAAAGGCAACAGTAATAATAGTAATCATTTTCTCTGAATATTTGAGAGGCAAGTTTTAATCTTTTGTTAACTCTTAATTGGGTCTTGACCCAGATTTAGTAAAAAAAAAAAGAAAAAAGAAAAAACGCCTGCAGGGAACTGTGTAAATCTACAGTGCATTGTGTGTAACACCAGCAGGGTGTGGTGAGAACAGGAGCCATGATGGAGGGCACTAATAAAAAAAGGAGAGCTTGGAAAGCAAGGATGACTCAGTGTCATCACCCTGACTGTATCTAACTATAAAGGGCGGGAGTGACAACCTGTCTTCCCACGCCCGCTCACCATCCCTCCTATCTACCCATCCCCAGATGCTCCGACAGGCTGAGGAGACCAGACGGTGGTAGACTTTACCAAACCCTGGTTCAGAAGTAGCTGACACTAACTCGGTGTGAGTCACAAAGGAATTTCCCTGACACATTTTATTTTTTACCAAAGACAGTCTTTCTTACTTTCAGCTTCCTGTTGGAGGGATTCGGTATCAAGTAATCTAGGTCATGTGCACCAAGGCCTACAAGTTTCAGCTTTGCTACAGACACACCTTAAACAACATTAGCAATCGTCTAAATATGTTTTAGTCTGCTTTCACTTGTGTTTGTATGATTATGGAGTGTTTTAGTCAAGCAGTCAGTCACATTAGATCATTTTCATGTCTAGAATAATTACTTAATGGCAGTTCTTTGGTTTTATTCCACAGAATGTTTTGATGCCACTTATATCTTTTCCTTCTACATCTTGACACAAGGTAACCTAAAGGCGTCCAGAATGGAAACAACATGTGAGTGCTAACAAACCAATGGGAGTCTGATTGACAAGACCAGCCTGTGTGTCTGTGTGTGTGTGTGTGTGTGTGTGTGTGTGTGTGTGTGTAAGATTTCAGATTTTTCTGGGATGGACAAGACAGAGGAAAGCAGAAGTGGTAAAATACCTGCACCTTGAGTGTTGGATATTTTATCTGTTTGTCTTGATGCCTTTTTATAGTAATATGAGAAGGAAACCCAAGCAAATATGCATTAGAGAGGAAGATGGAGTCTGAGATGTATTAGGAACATGCAACTACGCGTGCGTGTGTGTGTGTGTGTGTGTGTGTGTGTGTGTGTGTGTATGTGTTATTACTGGCTGAAGGGCAAAAAGTTGAGGTGGTGTTTGATGCTACTCTCAGTGGTAAGCTTCAAACAAACTGTCACTCAGCTTCTGTCTAAGGCATGCATACACACGCATACAAACACACTCATACACATGCATCTGTCCACCCGCATATACATGCATATGCACACACACACACACACACACACACACACACACACACACACACACACACGCTGTAAATGTAGCTCTCTCTCTCCAGTTCACCCAGATTTTGCAACCAGCAACAACACTGACCATATGAATGCAGATACATTCAGTGATTCTTGCACACAAAGGCAAACACATGTCCAATGACTATACATCAGTAACACTCAGTATGACGTATGACCATCAAGGTCCAAAAATAACTAAGAGACCAAATCAATTCATCTCATATTCAGTTCATCCTAAACATCAGATTGCACAAAGCTCATTTCCTGCCAAGCAAATACACAAAAAAACACTGACAAGTATTGAAACACCCATGCACAGACATACACACTTGTGTAATCATACATACACCCGGGAGTGCTAAGAAAACAGATAAAGGAGCAAGTATATTCTCTCTGTGACGTGCATACATTTAACCAGCACCCACGCCAGGAGATCTTGCTCCCTCCCTTACTGTGAGCCATTTCCTTTAACAGATTTATCACCAGAGTTGCACAAGCCATCCGATTGTGTGTGCATGTGTGTGTGCCCTTTGTGACAGAGTGGCCAACTGAGCTTCTATGATAGTGTCTCTGTGGGTGCTTGTGTGCATCAGAGGGCCGTAGGCTCAAGCTATTAAGATCAGTTCAGTGGCGAGATATGTGATCTGAAGGACGATACCTCAGAGCGGAGAACAAAGCAGATGCTATTCCAGAGAAGAAACTGCACAGGGCCAACATACAAACCCTGGGGGACCCCTCTAGAGTGCAAGCTTTAGAGCAGCTATTGTAGTTGGCCAACTACACTAGAGCCAATAGTTTAATCTAATACACTGTACAGCGCTGCCAAGAAAATCTGATGTGTTATTATCGACACATTTAACCATCTGCGTGCAAAGCATTCTAATATTATGATTTGGAGGGTTTTGTCCAAATTTCTTATTCACAAAGTTGAATATTTGAGTCCCCCCCTCCCTGAGAGGGAGGGAATGTGACAAGGAGTAGATATTTCTGACAGTAACTAACAGGGGGCTTTTGGTTATGTTGTGTGAGATCTCTTGTGTGATGAATAAAGGAAGAAAGGGAATAATGAAAAAGTGCAGAATTAAAAGACGAACAAAGACAAAAAAAACTTCCACAAAGTACAATCTACTGTAATTAGAGATGAATACTAAGCATGTGCAAATTTTTAGAGGAACATCAGATGGAAGATGTGGAGAAAAAGATAATTTGAACAAGTAAGCACAAAGTGGGAAAAAAGAGTGGAATTCAGGGGTAAATATTAGCTGTGGTCTGTTAAGGCCTCTCATTTGCTGAGGAAAGTAACTACAAAGTACAAAATTGAAGAAAAACCAGAAAAGAAAGTTATGCACATCCACTGTTACTATAAAGTTCCTAGCATGAATTAATATTATATAATTTCGTTTTTCTAAATCATGAAACCAACAATGCATTGAATGAAGCAAAAAGGAATTAATTATGCATGCATAACCACAAAACAGTAAGACACTTAAAAATTAAAATAGGTAAATTAGGCAAAATTGTTTGGTACACTTTCAGTTAAATTCAATAAATATGACATATTCTAACATCAAGTCCACTGCACTGATATTTCTTGGCATCGAGTGTGTAAATTCACGGCATACTATCACGTCTATCCGGTTCCACTCTCGCAGGATCATCTCTGAGTGCCCTGGGGTTTGGTGGGGGGTGCTGAGCAAATTTTCTCTTCAACGTTCCCCACAGTTGTTCGATAGTGTAGAGGTGTGATGACATACTTGAAATCCAGCATTTTCACCTCATTCTTTTTGAGAAATGTAGCAGTTGCCTTTGAAGAAATATTCACAGTCATTATGTTTCTGAAAATGTATCCGATGACCGGGATGTAGAGACACAGTGGATTCAGGCTTTGGGACTTTGCAGTGCATCTGTATATTTCCTGAAGCAATCAATGAAGCACAGGCCTTCCCCACACCTTCAACACTCATAACTGGTAAAGCAAAGTTGCTGCAGCACCACAACATATAGTAACACCAAATATATTTTATTTGTGAAGAACTATATCTGGGCTTCTCTGCTTTCAGGGAGGTGCACTCATTTAAGCTGGGCTCTGTGTACACCGTCACACCACCGACGGCACTCCATTTCAGAGCTACTTCGCCAGGGAAAGACAAATTTGGAAGGCCGACTGGACAGAAATACCATTTCAATGTTCTGTAGCTGCAGATTAGCCACAGTGACACATAAAACCTGTATCAAGAAGCCAAGTGGTCAGACAAGAAACAACAAGAACGATAAGTCATCTGGAAAACTGTTTGTGAGTCATTCAGCAGACCTTTTTAAATCCTGGGAGAATATTGCCATATAATTTACTTGCACTTGGTTGAACTTAGATTTTTTTTAATTAATTACACCACATGATAAATAAGTACATTTTATCATTAAAACTTTATAATAACTTTTAAATATTTATTTAACTTTGGTGAACTTGGAACAAAAAAACTAGAATATATTTTGTTTAAAAACATGAATTGCCATAGTTTATTTTGTCTTAGTGACTTTTTTGTTTAAACAAAAGATTTAACAAATGCATGCCCTTAATGTACTGTTAATCCAGTTACTCTCTGAAAATACAAACAACAATACACCATTCCTTCTTTATTTATTAGTCTTTTTGATGCAGTCACAACAACACCGATGAGACAAGTCATGGTTTGCATGTTTTTAGATATTTCTTAAAGTTGAATCAGTGATAATCATTAACATATTACCCTTGATGCTTTGAGGTACAGCAGAGGTACAATCATTTTAATTTGTTCAATAAATAAGTGAGAAATTGTGTGAATAATGAGGAAAATGAAGGAAAATTAGCAATATTTTGTTTGATATATTGGCCCTTATTTATTTTAGGAGAATAACTGGTAGTGTCAGTAATAATTAACATGTGAAATAAAAATTGTACCCCTGTTAGGAAAATTATTATCATAGCGTTAAGCCTATTTAACGGTAAAAATCTATTTAATAATAAATGAATCTATTTTACTAGAGAAAAGAAAATGAGCAATAGCCTTGACCTAACCAACCCACTTTGATTTGCATACAATGTATTACTGTACTCTGTTTCACACTGACATCATCTGAACGTTTATATTAGCCCTCAAATTATATTTCAAAATATACAGAAACACTGTTTTGCAGGAGAAATTATGCAGCACATCCTGGATTGTATCATTTATCAGTTTCTAGATATTAAATGACTCAGCTTAAACTGCATAGCATTTAGCAATTTGAGGTGAATAAAATGTGTAAGATAATTTACACAATTTGATTGTGTAAATTAGTTTCTGCATCATTTTATAACATCACCTGAATCCTGGTCTTTATTTAAAACACAAAAAAACTCCTCATATGGGGGTGCTTATGTTAAATTACCATCTTCTGTCCATCCAGTCAACCCATTTAGACAGATAATACAATAGGATTACAACATGAATAAACTAAGTATAAAATCAAATATAATGAGAGATAAAGTCACATTTGTTGAAGGAATGCAAAAGTAGAGTTAAAAGCTGTTATAACATATGGTGTCTATTTTACAATTATTTATAAGTTAGTCATAATTTGTCTCAAATAACTTTCATCGTTGTTTTTTCAAGTAAAATGTCTTTTTTCTACAGAGGAAGAAAAAAAGGAGACTTTAAAAACAGGCATCATCATGTCAGAAAACCTTTAAATTTAAGTGCATTATATTGAAAACTGACAGCATGAATCAGCCTTAGTCTAAGTTAAATCATATCAGCATTTCTTTCAAGAACTCAAAACATTTTAAGTGCTACGATTTTTGTAACTGTGTTTGGCAGCAACTGGCTGCCTTTAGCCGGTTCCAGCACAACAGCACATAAACATGCATGAATAAGTTGAGAAACATGAAGCCATTTGGTCTATCTTCAACCGATCTTTCTCTTTTATTGCACTTATTGAACTCAGTACATCTGAAAAAGGTTACAGCCTCAATCCAGCCAAATTCTTATAAAGGAATCTTCTGTCAATTTCATTCCGTTTTCATCGAACCTTGGTTTGCGATTTAGCAACAGGAGCTGAGCCAAGCACATTTCTCTGAGTCATCATAGAGGGGGGAGGAGGAGAAAGAGGAGGAGGAGAAGAAGAAGAAGGAGGGGAAGCAGGAGGTGCAAGTCCGGAGTTTCCCTGTTGCTCTTGCAGGCGAAGGCCCACACTGAGCAGCAACAAGCTGAGAAAACCGTGCTCTATTGTTTCAGGCCCGCTGGCAAAGTGAGCCTTCCTGAAACTCAGCAAACAACTATCACACACACATGGGAGACAAGCCAAAACACTGCTCACTGACAGACCTGCCAAAATGGCAGAAAGCTGTTGTGTGGGAAGTTTAGAAGGACTTTCGTAGAAATTGTTGTTTTCTTTGCCTGGCAGTCGGACAAAAAATACTTTGAATGCAACCTTAAAAATTGATGAGGAAAAGCAGTATGCAATCTTTTCCCCCAAAAAGAAAAAAATAATAAAATGCTTCTGTAATGTGATATTATAATCATGTTGCCTCAGTGTAGCACTGATAGAGGGGAGTTTGGATGTATGACAACCTACAATTATCAACCCTTTAAAACAGTTTTATGTAAACAAATGTCACTTAAGGACTTTGTGGTTATGACACTTGTCTTTTTAAACTGCTAATAATGTTGCAGAAATCTATAATTTAAGTGGTGTCCGCAAAGACTGGCAGAATCTCAGCTTCACTATGTACAGCTACTATGTGTTGAGCTTGACACGGAGAAAGGTAGAACCCAGTAACAGTACGTGCTACTTGGACAAAGGAAAAAGACAATGCTTTTGCATGATTCATAATGGTTTCTAAGAAACAACCAAACCTCACTCTCCTTCTAGGAATGGCTTAATTTAGAAAGGTTTTCCGTGTGAGAGGTTATATTGATTGTAGCTGCATATTATTACGTGGACATCTTGAAAAGCAACTAAATCACCGGATAGCTCTGTCTCTCAGCTCCAACTGATGGTGTGAGTGACTATTTATGAAGCTCAAAAACTAAGTCTAACTGTAGGTTAGGATGTAAGAGGGAGCACAGTCATGGTGGCAGTCTTATTGCTGTTTGTCTGCCTGAAGGCAATAGGTGGAAGGAATGACAAATAAATGACACGGCAGGAGGAAGGGAACCGTGTGAAACGCAGCAGCGCAGCTTTGAAGTACAACCCTTCATTTCTCGTCTTGGGCTCTGTTCAAACAGTCTGCAGGTTCTCATGTCCCGCTGGACCTTTCAGGCAGCTCTACTGTTTGTTTTCCACTCCAACGTGGGGACAGATTTGGACAAGGGCGACAGCGGAGTCTATTTTCTCCACCTGGAAGCTTGGAACGGAGGGGAGGGAAACTCAAGACTGGTTTTACCCGCTTCCTGGAAACGGTAAAGCAAGCGGGAGGCCCCACTGTCAGGGAAAGGGGTAGAGAGAAACTGTGTGACAGAGAGTGCGCAGAGAGAGACTGAAGCCTCTGACCGGCAGATAAGGAATATGTGTGAATGCAAGAGTGGGCGTGTTTATTTGCCTGCCCGCCTGTGTGCATTTGTGTGCATATGAAAGAGAAAATGATAGAACGGTCAAGAGCACGTGCTCCAGCCAGGGGATTTGCTGATGCCCACGAAGATCTGTTTACAGTGAGTGCCCCTGATGACCCCCGAGAGGATACAGGACTCGGTGCCAACACACACACACACACATATACACACCCACATGGACACACATCATCCCAGCTGCATATCTCTCATTTATACCTATCGTGGCACTAAAAACACAGCCTGGAGGTAGGTGTTAGTGGATGTGTGATAGGAGGGGAGGGAGCAAGAAATGTTCCTTAAATCCAGCAGACGACAGAGCCCTGGCCACACTGATTTGCAGCTGAATTGCGTTGCGAAGTTGTGTATGAGGAGATGAAACAAGCAAGACACACTCACACAGCAATGGAGGCCAATGAAGAGTGTGAGTGTGGGAGTTTAAAGGCTTATTCTGAAGCCTGAAGGAAGAGAGAGACTGAAGGAAGGGTGAGAAAAAGATCTGAAAGAAGAAAGCCATACACAAACATAAGGTGGAAGCACAACGACAGAGAAATAAGGAATCAAATGTCAAATGAGGCAAGAGTCAGACAGGAGGCCTAACAAACTCAGCGTAAAAACAAAATAGGCACCTTCAACAATTGCTTCTTTGTTTAAGGTAAAGCATTGGAAGGGGACTTATTTGCTTTATTGCCACCAGAGGGATGACAACCTTAATACCACTTATGTCTTTACGTTAAATATAGAGCGACAGCCAAGAGAGGGTTAGCTTACCTAAGCACTGGAAACAGCTAGTCTGGTTCCATCCAGTAAAGCTCACTCGTATCTAGTCTTGTTGTCACAGTGATATTTCCGGGCAACCAGTGGAATTTCACTGCACCGGGACAAGAAATAGTCTAGCACATAAGAGAACATTGGCAGGTTATGTTACCTTTGGACACAGCTAGACTAGCTGGTCCCTCCCTGTTTCCAGTCTTTAAGCTAAGCTAAGCTAATTGGCTGCAGCCAGTAACATCAATCTTCTAACTCTTTGCCCAGAAGTCACAAAGTGCATTTCCTAAACTATTCCTTTCAGTCCTCATCTTCCTCCTTTAACTCCTCTTTGCCCCCTACATATCCAGCCTGCTGTGCTTTTCATATTTGCACACGATGGCCACGTTTTCAGCCTGTCTGTTCCATTTCAGCGGTAGACCCCCCTGACACACTTGGACAGGGACGTGCATGCCCGCTGACTCACTAACCTGCTTGTCTGTCACAGTGATTAAGGGTGATCAATGCTGCACGGCAACCATGGCTGTGCTAATGTACAATAACATCGCCTGTACAAAAGCTGGCTGAGAGAAACAAGATGGCTGAAACAAAGAGAAAGTCACAGATTAACACAACATAAGCTTTAAATTATGGGTCCTGCTTCAATGCAATGAACACGGTCAAGGTCCAGTGTGTTTATATGTACCATGTGGACACACCAAGGCACACTAAACATGTGCACTATATGTAGGACTGAAGTAAATAGAAGTAGAGTGAATTTAACTGTTCCCTGATAAGTGGAAGTATACTGTACTGTAGTGTGTAAATATGTGAGTGTATGAGAACAGAGAACGTGTCTGTGAGAGCAACCACATGGACAGAGATGGAGAAAGAAAGAAAGAAAGAAAAGGGAGGGTGAAACTGGGACAGATAGCAGCGATACAAGATGTTAGCTCCCTCCTCTCCTCTCCTCTCCTGCTCTATTCTCCCCTCATTCTCCTGTCTTTTGCCACCGAGGGGAAGCGAAGGAGGTCACCCACGCCTACAAGCACTCAATCAACCTGCCGGCGACCTTGCTTGTCCTGGATACAGTGCCCGCTCCCTCTGTTTGTCTGCCTGCTGCTCTGCCATCCTGCTGCCATCTCTCTGCAGCTGGTGCCAGGTTACACCGCCACAAGCACAGAGGTGCCGTTCCACAAGATGCCCACTTTTCTGCTCATGCTGTGCCAAAATTTCAGAGGCAGACGGTTCTGTTTAATGTCAATGTGTCGTTTTAAGAGAGATCTTTGACAGGGGTTGTGACAAACCATACCCAGGGCAGTTATTATGGGGGATCTTATTCCTCTTTATATGTGCAGGTGACATAATGCTGGAAACAGATTTATTCATTATGAAAGGATGGATTGATTACTTGGACATTTGCCAAAGTAAAATGGTGAGAATGATCATGAGCCAGTCCTTAAGAGAGTTGTGAATATGTATGTTAGGCATCACTGAGGACATTAAAATCCGTTCAAATTCAGCTTGTTATCACCATATCAAATTAGAAGCCAACACAAAAATCTGCTGTGACTGAGCAAGGATTTGTATTACTTAAACAACATATGAATCCAATTTAAAGCTCCCATATTACACCCATTATTGTCAAGTTAATAACAGTCTTACATATCCCAAGAATGATTTTTTCAAGTTTCAGCTCAAAATACTGCACAGGTCATTCATTCTACTGTGTTTCTATATCCCTGGATCCCTTTTACAAAACTGGTGTTTCAGTAGCTCTGTTTTAATATGATTGTCAAGCAAATTAGAAGCGAACATTTGAAATGTACCGAAAAATAAAGAAGAAAAATGCATATTAGGCTTGCTTCTTTTAACTGCTTTAAAGTGAATAACCTAGGCTGCATATTGTTACAGCAAGGTGGTGGCATAGGCTATGCTATGTTTGGCATAAACAGTGTAGAAGAAGCTGGAAACTAAATAAATTGTTTTCCAACCACTATACAACTCCAAGAGAAAAAGAGACAAACAAAACTTTGGCCATCTACGACAGAAAAATAGAGAGAAGTCTTTACGAATTGTTTTTATGGGGAAAGTTGTTTTCTTTCATGTGAGTTGGTATGGAACCAATATGACAGCTGGTAACAAAAAAAAAGAAGTTCAATTGCACATGTCTGAACCCAGGCTGATGTGAGAATATATTAACTTATGGTCTCAGCAAGTTAGTTTATCTTTTTGGTGCACTAAAGCACAAAAGACGGCATGAAAACACTGTAATGCAAACCCAGTCCTTGTTATTGGTTTCAGATTGGTCCTAAGGTTTCCACAAATCCCGACTGTCTGTCAGCATTATTATTTCCACACAGCTCTGACCTGTGAGTATACGATCAGAGCTGAGGGTAATATTAGCCACACAATATGCTAACACAAAGCATTTTTCAATTTGTGTGGTGACTTTGACAGGAAAAATAAAGTAATCCACTCAGTCTCCAGTTCCTCAGATGCCAGAAGTGCATGAAGACGCTTGTGTTGGCTCTTGCAGCCAACAATAGAACATGTGCCATGCCTTGCCCATAGCAGAGACATTTTGGAGTTAGCAGAAGTGGCTCTCAGAAGGAAATAAAACTGGCAAACAGTGGGGCAGCTGCTCATTCGGAATTTAAGAGGGTAGATCTATTTGCCAGCCAGAGTCATGCTCATCCTGTTTTGACATCACAACGGGTTGCACACCTGTGTGGCTGATCCAGATACAAGTTTTTTTTTAATCGATGGAGGAGAAAGAAAGGGAAGGATGATATTTTGTGTGTCTCTAGACAAAATACAAAGTTTAAAACATTGTTCAAAAGCAATGAAAACGTGGATTTTGCTTAACAGCTCTGCTTTAAGGCTTCAATTACGTGAAGTGACTTTCATTGCTGATAAATTTGCTACTTACAGTCTCAATTAATCTGTGGTCGATCAAATGTCAGAAAAGATTTTTTCCAAAAGCCAAAGCTGACATATTTAAATGTCCTGTTCTTGTCCATCCAACAGTGTTAATAGAATGAGGACTTTTAAAAAAACAACTCATATTATTTATTCATTATCAGAATTGCTATAATGTATTTTTTCATCACTTTATTCCAAACCAAAATCAGCACATCAGTGCACTCGGCGTCATCTTCAAAGGACTTACCCAATCTTCACAAAGCTTGCATGTTTGATCAAAAATGTTTAGAAGCATCACTATCATACAGCCACCCAATATCTGAGGTTAGACAAAGAATATTAATGTGTATTACGCTGCAGATCAAGAATAGGGATGGCTGGCTTGCAAGAACCAGTGTAATATCCCAGACTTATACCTGATACTGTAATAAAGACGGAAACAGCTGAACTCCACCACCAGCTACTGCTGGGGTGCAAATTAACACACAAGGCCACAGATATCTCTATCAGCTGTGACAGTCAGGTCACATTCCTTTGTTATGTGCTGTCGGATGGGCCTTCCCCGTCGGAAAGTTAGTTATGGCTGTGGATACAGCTGCAAAGATGGCTCCAATGACCACTGCTACAAAAGGCATGGAAAGACAACACATGGGTTGAGACAGATGAGGGAGGAACAAGGGTGGAAAAAAAGGTTAAGTTTTTCTGAATGGATTGCAGAAGAGCTGAAGAACCCTGGATTTGATCATGTATTAGCCTGTTCCATTTGTAGATTGTGTGTGTGTGTGTGTGTGTGTGTGTGTGTGTGTGAGAGAGAGAGAGAGAGAGAGAGAGAGACAGAGAGAGACAGAGAGAGAGAGAGAGAGAGAGAAAGGGAGAGGCAGACAGAGACAGGAAAGTGAATGTAATTCATCTCTAAAAGGGCAGATTCCTGGGTGATGCATGGTGCACAGAGTCTGCGTATGTGTGTTTGTGTATTGTAGAGAGGGGCGTGGGAGGTGTAAGCTAGCTAGCTACAACTCCTCTTACTGCTCCACAGAGCAATGTAGAGAATGAGGATTCTGGGTTCTGCCCTGCTGATCAAAGACACGGAAGAGCTGATACAAAATCCCCCCTCCTTCCGCTCTATCTCTTTCACACACATACATGCACACAAACACAGAATTACAAGCTCGGCAAATAGCATGCAGGCTAATGCTATGGATGATCACTGTACATGCATAAAAAGCAGAGGGAGTTTAGTTTGAATTTGGGAGTTGGACATTTTAATGACGAACACCACCTGTTTTTGAACACACGTCTACTGAATCCACTGTACACTTAGTTGCCAGTGTATTAGACAGAACTTGCTAAAACAGAATGAGAGGTGTTTCTGTTATTAAGCCAAACCTCACAAATATAAATGTGGCAGACAAAATAAACAGTCTTTGAGTGTCAGGCTTTTCAAAGATCACTCCAAACCATAGCCTAAAAAATTATCGTATTGTTGATTATATTTTTCATTCATTAATCAATTACTTAATTAGTCTATATTAAAAAAAATGGGGGAAATACCAAAGACAATTTCCTGAAGCCCAATGTAACATGTTCTAATGGACTTTTCTGTTTGATTAGCATTAAGAGGCACAAAACTATGTAGTTTAAATTAATAGAAAATAGGGAAAATTAGCAATTTCTCACATTTGAAAAGCAGAATCCACACAATATTTGGTATTTTTGTTTCATGGATAAAAAAAATATTTTCAGTCGATTAAAAAAAGAACTTACTGACTAGGATTCAGACTATTTTCGTAACTTTAAGGTACAACTTCATTTGATGCCCACTGGGCTTCCAAAAAATCATTATAAATGGGGTTTAAACAAAGCATTTGGCCATAGTATTATGCAAAAAAGGAGGCCCAGGTTGCTTGATGGGATTAGCTTTCGTCAAAGTTATGTATTATACAAATGAGTTGTATTTCTGACTACAGCACTTTACACTAGATGGTCTCATCTGTAATTCAGATGCAGGTCTCATCACAATGACTGTGTGCAGAGACCTGGGAGTCTGACACGAGATAACTGCCTGTGTGGGTGTGCATGTGTTCGCAAAGGTGTAAGAGAAGATGCGAGAGATGCAGTGTGAGCGGATATGTGTTTTTGTGCATGTAAAGTCCCTATAGAGTCACAGTTCTGCTTGTAGGACTAACGATATATTTGCATGCTAATTCAATAGAAGAACAGCCGCGGAGTGCAAGCCCTTCATGAGCAGAATGCCTCGTCTCTCCATCTTGCTTCTCACTACTTCTTCCACTCAGCTTTCCCACCTATCCATCTGCTTTACCCCTGCCTTCGTCGTCTCCCTCTGTTTCTCTTTAACGCATGTCTATCTCCATGTGTTCATTCCTTCCCTGCCTCTCACCCTTTCTCTCCACACCCTCTCTAACTGTATGTGCTCCCTCCCTATTCATCTCCTCCTTCTTTTTCTCCATTTATCTCTCCTTTCATCTGTTACAGCCGCCTCTCCTCCCCCCTCTCTCTCACCCTCCCTCCATGTCTCTGTTCTTGTATGTGAGTGGTGGGTCTGCGGGGTGCTTGTTATCCAGCACCTATCCAGACATCCCTCGGCTGGGAAGCCAGACAGCCAGACAGGCAGTCGTGTAGATAGACGGACAAAAGAAGACCAGAGAGGTGGGAAGAGTGACAGCCGGGCAGCTACTGCAGCAAGACTGACAGGCAGGAGGGAAGCCAAAAAAATAAAAATGCAACTGGACGACAGATGTCCAGAGAGGCAGCACTGAGACAGCTAGGAGAGTAGTCTGACAGGAAGACAGAGAGGCTGTCAGTAGGAGACTACCAAACAGGTAGGAAGACAGATAAAGGTAGGTAAGTAGGGGACAGACAGGTAGGCAGAGTAGCCAGACAAGCAGGTCGTCACAGGCCGGCGCGTAGCAGCCAACCAAGCTACGAGCACAGCATCCCAACAGGCCAACCAGGTCAGTAGCTGCATGGCTGATAAACACTGCCGCTGTCTGGGCCTGGCACAGTATTGCAGGTATTAATTGATGCCTGCATGGTGACGAATAACCCTTTAATTTCTGGGTGTTCAGATATCTGGGTGTTCCTCCAATATGTTCATATCTTGGGATGAACATATCGGAGGAACTGAGTACAGAATAGTGAACGTCAGGGTCAGAATTGAAAAACACAGCTTTAACTTAAATTGCAGAGTTTTTATGTTTAAATAACTAATACAGGGGTTTTAGGCTACTGGTCAGACAAAACAAGCTGTTTGAAAATGGCAGCTTGGATATAAGTGAATAGTGCTGGATAGTTTTTAGTATTGATCAAGATTTTATATGTCCAACGATAAAGGTGGGGTTAATCCTGAACAATAATAAACTGTCTGTGGTTCCAGCAGTAACAACTGTCACATGTGACAATGTAAATGCTCCTTTTTTCTCTTTCTATTACCTGGAAGTGTGTAGTCGTGTGATGTCAGACATTCAAGTTTGGCTTATTTTTTGTCCCATCTGATGTTGTGTGAGGCAGCTGTGACAAACTGCACCTGAACGTAGCTATGATATGTTGTCAAATATTAGAGTCAGGAGGAAGTGCTGTTAAAAAAACTGTATTTCTTCAACTGTATCCTACAAAAAGTGATCATGCAACAACAATGTCCAACAATACTGTTAGAGACGGAAGTAAATTTACCAGATCCAGGCCTGTGCAGTGCTCTCGTTTCACCATATGGTGAAAATTTCTCTTCAGCCAAACGCCTCTTCATTTCAATCACTCTGACTCAGCAAAATCTGTTTGCCCTTCCTCTGCTTACCAGATGTGGCAACAGCTCCCTTTCAGAGCAATCCACCTAAAGACACTATTATGGCAAGACTTAATTACAGCACCCAAGTCCTATAATACAAACATGAATAATCTGGCTCAGAGTTAAGGCCTAAAGATGATTTCGCCTGTAACAAGCTAACCTAGTTGGAAGGACTGCCTGAAGCGTTGCAGCACCTCCCTATTTCATCACAGAGTTAAGAAACAGTGTGCTTGGTCGTCTGGCTTCTGTAACCTTTACAGTCAGTACGTCCAGCTGTTTCCACACTATGCGCATTTCATCTCGATGGTCTGTGTCACTCAGATCTCTGCACTTTGGCTGTCTTCCGACTGGGTCAAGTCACAATGACAGGAAACCATGAACCTTCTTCTTTGGGAGCGATATAAGTGGCCTTATAGAAACTCAAAGAGCAACTCAAGAGAAATTATTGTGTTCACATCCTCACAGCCTAAAACAAGCTATTAAACAGTATCCCCCATTTCCAGGAAGTTAAGAGGATTTAAAATTGCCAAGAAGGCCTTAAAATTCATGCTGCCAAAATTGTGCGAAAAAAAAACCCCAAATTAAATAACATTGGCATGGCTCTGCACTAACTGAGGCAAATTTTCCAAAGGGCCTTGTATTTTCCATCTTTTACCAATTTTAACTAGTGGACTGCAGATTATTGTTGTAATTTACCGGAATCTCAAAAACACAAAACAGCCAAATTATTTCTGTTTTTTCTACCGGTTAGCTCTGGCTGCAGTTAACTCACCACAGGCATCTTCCTGTACTTGCCAACATGCTGTTACAAGATCAGTCAAAAGAAGGCGCAGAAAATGACCGGACACACTGAAGAGAGATAAAAAGCAGTGACTGGAGGTGAGTCACAGAGGAGAAATAAGCGCTAGCTGCCTTTCTGAACTGGTTGGACAATTTATCATGCACTGTGGGAGGTCATTTAAAGGAGGAGGAAGTGCGACAGCATCCTATTGATATGGCACATATTACCTGCTGTTTACACAGACGGGTATGAGGGAACATGCAAATTGGCTGGTGGTCTTCTCCCCTAGTAGAACTGCTTCCTGCATTAATAAGGCTATTTGAGACAAGGCTGTTTGGGGGTATAATGCTTAACCTAAGAAATATTATTCTTACATTGTTCTAAAATACTGTACAAACAGGTATTGGTTACAGCTTGGTTCACTTCCTTAGTCATGGTGGTCTCTGGCTTGGGCGTGAGTGAAACATTTCACTGAGATTAGGATTATGTTTCTATAATGGATTTGTGTGGTCTCATGCAAAAAATACTACAGTTTGCAGACTTTTGGATGTCCTGTAGGGTTGGCCTTATTTGTTGTGATGTGACATTCTGTGCACTTTCAGATTAAATTAAAATTGAGACAAGCCTTGAATCGACTATTTGTTCATTAAGCTTCACAGGACGGTGTGTCATAAAGTAAAGTGTTTTATGTTTACTAAGAGTTTGACACTAATCAATCACATTGTGAAGCATTTTGATAATGTCCACATTTCATGACTCACAAATCTGAAACCTTGTTTAAACTGCCAACATAGAATGCCAATGTTAATTCATATACATTATTGAAATTCTAGGATTTTTTTTCCCAACAAATCCTGTGAAAAGACCAAAATCAGTATGTGCTAGTACACCCCTTGATACTTTCAGACTCTTTCTCTGGGGCAAATTTCCTCAGTGCCCATGAGCTACTGCTGAAGTTGTACATCTTTATGAAAAAACAAGGTCACAAAAATTAAGAATGATTTTTAAAAATAATTCCCTGAAATAGCTGGACAATGTAGTTTTTAACAAGTTTTACTAAAAAACAGGGGTCAATATTGCATTTTAAGGAGACCATTGTTAAGACAGGATACATATATGCTTGGCAAGCATTTACAGCAGCAGGACAGTGTTTGCAGGATTGACAAAAAATATATATTGGCTGCATTCATGGCGATGAATCAATATTTCACAGTGAAAAAGTGTATCTCATTCATGTGTCATTAAAGCTTCCCTATAATGTATGATATATTTGCAGAGTTTGGCAATAGAAGCCTCACATGTTTTTGCATTTATCTGTTGAAAGTAGAACATTTTGTGTCTACCAAAAATCTTAGTTTAAGGCATCTGCCTCTCACCAGGAGTTACAGCCTGCATTGCACAAACACTGAGAAGAGACTTTTAATAATGCAAGAGAAGGATTGTATGCAATGGTTAAGGGTTTCAAAAACACAGATTCCAGATTTTTCTCAATAAGGACGCGGCACATATGTAACTCTTATAATTTTGAACAAAGTAATTTCACTTTTCTTATGTAAAAATCATATCAAATACAAATGATTTTTCAAAGTGGAGAGTTTTTATATGTCCTCAAACACATCTATAGGAGCCCTTTAATAGACTACACTTCAGTAGTATCAGTTAATTTTTTGTTTAGGTTTTTACATTGAATGTATTTTTGCTTGAAAAAGAATACACAGTAGGATATTGCATGACTTAATCAATTTAGGACCACTGAGTTAGAATAACTGTGATTTTTGTGACATATTTTCATCCACTACGGCTGTGTATTGCTTGGGTGAGCTGCAAGAGTCTGAACTGACCACAAACCTCCTTCCTGTCTCCTCCAGGGTCTCTTCATGTGCCCAGCTAACAAACCATTATGTTGCCAGATCAATAAGGATGATGAATGCTAAATGAATGCTCTCACTGGAACCAGATGACAAAACTGCTGGTGAATAACATCTGAGATATGTTGCTCTAAAGGCCTGGAGCTTATTTCCCAGAGTTAATTCAGCATGAAAATTTGGCTATAATCAAAGTCTATCTGGGTGTTAATGCAACAATATAACCCAGGTGAGGCAGGATACTAACAACATGAATTTGAAAATGTCACTCTGGCAAGCGAACTCTAAGCAATGAGCTGAACTTGAGCCATACTGTCATGTGGACGTAGGAGGGCAAGAGGGGCAGGTCAGCACAGACCTCCAGTGTATCTGCTTATTTGTCCAAATACAGGATGTGGTGTAAGGATCCATGGGGACATATAGGGGCATTAATCACTCACCAAGATTACAACATGTGTGAGACATGCCATTTCTTAACAGTGTAACTCTGATACCACCCCCACAAAATTGTAATGCAAGACTATTGCAGCTACTTCGGCCTTCAGAGGGGAATCCCTTGAATGCTAAAGCTGATACTCAAATTTATGATTCTGAATACTGGTTTGCATTTAGCTCTCACAGCTAAAAGTAAGCACAGATGACAATTATTAACAGATGGGTTTTGTGCACAGACTGATCGCACTGAGGAAGACTTTAAATAAGGAAATGTATTTTTAGTGAAAACAGTAACTACTAAACAAAACAAGCACATGGACGTGAAAACAGTGGCAGTGCTACACGTCAAAAAAAGCATTTACAAGACATAAAGTAACGATGACACTAAGTTGATTCTGGGTTTTCTTGGTTTCTGGATGTGGTAGAGAGTTAATCATGGTCACAAATATTTAATAAACTTTCTATGATCAAACAAATAGCATATGTGAATTCTGCTTTGGAGTGCATTTCCACTGCAGTGCAAGCCAAGTTTGCAAAGAATGATCATCACAGTAAATTAACAATGACATTCGGTATGGGTCAGCTTCCTGGAAACTAATACTTAAAACAGATAGAGACAAACAGAGATTACAATTAACATTCAGACAATCACCCATCCCATTTTTACCTAAACCACTTACACTGTTCAGAGTTTGATGTGTTAGAGACAAGTCCAGCATGCATTGGTTGTGAGGCAGAGCACATTCTCCATAGGTTGACAATCTACCCTAAGGCTTTGGCATGCATACACAGGGAAAAACATCAGCATGGGGACATGCAAAAACTGCACCTTCCTGATTGGCTATGAACGTACTAACCAGTGAAACACTGTTCTACTCTGACAGAATGATCCCTATGGGATTTTAAAAGATTTCATATCACCTCTCCCTTGTTTCTGACACTCTAGTCCAAACTGTCTGAAATGCCTATGAACACGTCCATGGGACTCACAAAGTCCTCAGTCACTGTTCAGATCTGCAAACAGCAGAAAACTACAACAGTATCGTCATCTTTCTCTATCATCACCACTCCGCCAGACATATTTGCCTCTAACATCAACAATAGAGTACACACAGAAGGCTGAGGAACATCAAAAGCGACTTCAGCTCTTTGATAATGATGGATCTGATCTGATCTTGCAATCTTTCTACTTTCATACTTACATAAAAAAGAGCTACTCAAAATTCAACTGCCAAGTCTCAGCAGAGAGCACAACTATGGATTTCAATGCATTATGGCCTTACTCTATTACTGACATGGTGTCTGTGAACATTATTTATTTAGTATTATTAGATGAGACTAATCAGCTCAGTAATAGTTTCCTGCAGTCCCATCGTTAGTTGCATTCTGAATTAAACACCAGGGAGAAATGAGGCTCAGTAGACTGCAAATAAGTGCTTGTGTCTCTGAAGTCCTTGGGAACGAACCCACTGAACCCACCAAGGTGTGTGGAAATAACTCAGAGAAAACGAAATCTAACATCAACTCTACCATCTAGTGGTCAAAAGCTGTCATCGCTACGAAAACTGCCTTGAACTTGTAGCAGACAGTGGGATTTATGCCAGGGAAAATCCTTTGGTTTATGTGGTGAATAGTAGAAATACTTTAAAAACAGAGGCGCTACAAGTATTATTCTCATTTTGACTGGAGGAGGGACGAGAGGAGATGGAAACATGCAATTTTTAAGCACAATTTAGAAGAAAATGTGATTTATTGTGGCTGTAAAAATGAAAATGAATGTATGAACAGGCCATTAACAATGCTGCATAATCAAACCATAACATCTTGATCAAGCTGGGTGGCCCCTGAGTGTCAAATCAAAATAGTTACTTCATGTACCTTTTGTGAACTTGTGAAATTTATAAACAATTACACTGATCTTTCAGTTCAAAAGAGCAACTTATGACAACAGTGTTCCCATTTCAGGAATTTTAAATCACAAAAACTTGGTAAAACAATTAGTTTAGCTATTTAAAGAGTAGGAAGATTATGAAGATATGACATGGCAATAAACAAGAGGTTCATCCATCTTCATTAAGTGTGCTAGCTGCAACAGTGCAACTACAAAGTATAACAGTGAACTAAAACTATTCCCTAAGATCAAACGAGACTTTCCAATTGGTTTGCTGCAATATAAAATAAATATAAAATCTGAGTCTAAAATATAAAATAAAATCTCCTATAAAAAACAACCTAGAAACTACAACCTCAAATCTATAGTCTTTGACCTGCCAATGAGCCATCTGATTTTGAAACATATATGCTAACCAAGAGTAAGTTTTAAATGTAATTTTTTCCACTAATGCTTTAGATGAGGTGAAAAAAGCCAAATGCTGATGAAACAAACATTCTCAGCACAGGTAAGCATAGATGCACAACAACAAACTGCTTATGTAGTGAGGCCTAACTAAAGCTCTAACAATTGATTTAGTATGTGATTACTATCATTTCATGCGTTTCTTAACACATGCGCATACGTCTGACTTACTCGTCAGCATCTGCAAACTGATCTGGCTCAGTGGGAATGCTGAAGCAGGACCACTGGACAGGATGTGGGTGGTGTACGGCTGGCCTGTAACTGGCTGTAACTGGCAGGGCCACTGTGTCCGTTTGCTTAAGTGTCAAATCCCGCAAAGCAAAATGGAGCACATCTTCTGGACCTGGAGGAGACACAGAGCAACAGTAAATCAGCTGTCATGGCCTGACCTGGATCCTAAAAATAGCACAAACAGCTAACATCAGCTTATATGAAAACAGATTCTTGAAACGTTGAAATTTGCTACAACAAATATTCACCTATGGCATTTTTGAGAACAAGTCTAACTACGTCCAGTTGGTTTAGCTTGGTTCTATTACTTGAAGGCAGCAGACACGAGGCAATGATGACAAGTAATATGGAAAACATGTGCAACACATATAAAGAACATTTTCTGTACATGACACTGAGAAACTGTTTTATGTTTTCCAAATTCTTACATTTCACTAGCTTCCTCTTTTGACTGCACTGGTACTAACCCCACAATAATTCCATATAGCCTGTCATTAAAACCAAATAAGCTGAAATTCAAAAACTTAAAAAATAAGCATGGATACACTAGCTAAAGAATGTATTTCAGTATTTTGTGACATCAGTATATAGTACCAATAATGTGCTGTGAATAGAGCAACTGTCAAATGATTTTCCTTACCATAAGGTTTGATCCCAAAACACTTCTTTCCCCAGTCAGTGAGTGTGACCTCTTGAATCTCATTTTCCCAGTCTTCCTCTTGTGGTGGCATCAGTGGGGACACAGAGTTTTTCAGACAGGCAACTTCAGAGTGTCTGTAAAAGACGATTCCACAATCAGACAAGCAGCTTCTTTATAGTGGGATTGTTTAATGATAATAGAAATAACCTAAATCTTTACATAAAATATACTTCTGGGTTATCTGTCTCTATATCTGTTTCTTTGCAAACTGGGCTTACTTAATCTTGAATCAGGCAGTGGGACTTATACCTGAAGTAGTTCAATATTTTCATTAAAAAAATCTCACATTATAGAATGATGAATTACATGAAAAGATTGATGCACTACTCTCATATTTTTTTTGTTAAATATAACATTAGTGCAGGCAATTGGTCAACTTGGTATAAAAAAATTGGAAACAACAGCTAGCACACACCTAGTAAAACTAACAAAAAACACCTGTTGGCACCTCTAAAACTCACAAAGTAACACCTTACATCTCCTTTCATTAATTCATACAATAACCTAATTGTGTGAACAAAAATGCAATTTTTATGGGGTTATGAACAAGACTATTTCTATTCTATACTATCTGCTTTGCCTGTTTTGTTTGAATTAACTGACTGCAGGTCATATTTAATCAACAGATAACAGAGTGGGATCAATTTTCTTGTCCTACCAAGAGAGGTAACCAAAGTCAAAATGTTGAACTGTTCTTCTCATACTGCACTGATCTGAACTGCACAAACCTTACAACAGTAGTTAGCCAGAGAAATTTTTGGCACCTGGCACCAAAGGAAAATAACCAGCATTTAAATGATAACTGAGAATAAAAATCGAAAATACATTTTTAAAATATACATTTAATCAAATAGTCAGAAACAGACGAAAAATGCATAAATTTCTGTTAAATAAGGTAATAGAGACTCACTGGCTTCACTGTATGTGGACCAATCATGCTTACTGGCCTGTGCAGTCACCCTCCAAAAGCCCATTATGAGCCATAAAAACCCCTGTTAGTGAAAACTGAAAATTAGGGCAGTCACCTTCTACCCTCTCAGAGTAAACTCCACTCAAGCGGGAAATCCTACCAAAAGCCAATAAGGTAGTATTCCTTCTTCTAAAGTGAAGCCCACTCTGTCTCCACCAGAAACCTTTCATTCGTATTTTTCTGTCATTTATCTGAAGCAGATCCATTTTAAGCAGTACAACTGTCTGCATGTAAGGATGATCTGACTGAAGGGAATGAGATATTATGATTAACTCATTGACTGCCATTGACGTGTTTTCACGTCATTTCAAATCCAACCGCTCGCTGCCATTGACGTGTTTTTACGTCATTTATGTTTTTCAACGGGAGGCGGTAGGGGACATTCTGGCGGAGCTCTCCTATAAATTTCAGACTTGTACTGTATGGGCATTTAGCCGAGAAGAGGTCGAGAGTTGATGAGGGAGAAAATGGCGCAACGAGAGAAGACGGTTAAGTTCAAGCAGCTCACACTGGACCAGAGCATGTGAGGCACTAAGCTGACTATTGAGAGCGTCGCGATCGTAAGAGAAGACGATCATAAACCCGGGCCAAGCGGTGATACTCGGCGCGTTACACGACGCCACATTTCTCCACAGCCCAGCTCAGATGAATCTGGATCGGATGAATTTAGAACCTGATCCAGATTCTCCAAATGATCGGCTGCCGTCTGGGTCAACCGGGAGCAGCAGAGCCTCGTTCCAGATTCTCCAGAAAGACATGAAGGAGGTAAGAACTAACCTGCTTTATAAATAGAGATCGATTTGATTTGCTAACTTGCTAGCTAGCTGACTTTTATTGCTATCGTTTTGAGCGTGGTTTGACAGATAATCGGTACCGACATGAACACGATCCCGACCTCAAAGCGATCCCCCCATCCCCCCTCCTTCAGTCCACGCCAGATGAACCCCATTTAGTCCCACTACGTCATATAGGCTACTGTAAAATATGTTGCTAGTACTGACATGAAGCAATGTTCAATTTACAGATCGTGCATCCAGCACAGATCCCACTCCTGTTGGCAGTGCTAAGAAGCAAGGTAAAAAGAAGCATCTTTCTCCACATCACACTTCAGCAAATGCGTGTATTTTTATGGTAATTGTATGTATTTCTATAATTTACAGGTCGTGCATCCAGCAGAGGTCGTGAGCAAGACCACAACCCCACCAGATACACATCCATAAACACATATACCTGGAAATAAGTTCATACATGTTTGTCAGATGTAAAAATTGTAATTGTACATTGTTATACATTTGTGAAATAATAATAATTTTGCCATCAAAAGCCCTTCCTCAGTGTTGTTTTTGTTGTTTGATAGAAGGAACCAGTGTTCAGATGTTTGAGGTGTCACTAAAGCAGAAAACATGGGCCTCGAAGTTTCTGTTCTGCTTCACACATTTCTTTTCACTAAAAGCCTGTTTTCTCAGCTTTTTGGTCAGAAACTGGCGTTTTGTGTGAAACTTGACTCTATTCAACTGCTGATTACAGAAGAACGAAACCAGCTGGAAACAAACTTCTTTTTACTGATGAAAGTAGAAAGTCTACTCTTTCAGAATCAGATTTTACAGGGTCAATGTACAAAATATTCTGTGGGTCTTGAAAAATCAGTCAAAATGCTTGAAAATGGCTTGCAGTGAGGGGGGTTATGAATTCTGAAAATGGCTGGCAGCCAATGAGTTAAGTGTATATTCTGGAGCAAATGATATATTCAGAGCAGGTGCAAAATAGGTTACACACCTCTTCTTGTGTCTGTAGTACTTCCTTCTTCTTTGGTTCTTCCCTGATGCTGGTAAGCTGTGATCTGGTACTACTTGATTCAAATTACGGGGTAAATCAACAGAGTCTTGCTTGGTGGCCCCACTGACCGTGATACCACTTGGATCGCTCGCCCTGCTGATCCTACCAGGTGCTGAGGCATCAGTGACGGCTGAAATCATACTTCCTTGTTTCCTAAGTGTTTCTGGTGGCACTGTTGTTGTAATGTTGCCTCTATACCCATGGTTAATATACCCATTAACCATGCGTGGTGGTTTGGTAGCAGACAGTGTGCCAGCTGGTGTGCTCTCGCTGGTCCTACTGGCATCAGTTGAGCAGTATGTGTGAACAACTGCTCCATTAACCAATCCCATCCTTGGGACCTGATTATTGACCACATCACTGGCTTTACAGGTGTTGTGACGCGCTCCCCTTCTTCTGCCCACAAAATTCATAGGCATCGCGTCACCTGCAATGTACAGATGGAGGGGTTGATATAAGTGCAATGAAATACATCTTCCAAAACATCAAATGTTTGTTTATTACAGTAAAACCCAGTGTTCCCCAAATCACAGACCAACTAAATACAATTACAAAGAAAAGCTGATACTGTAAATATGAACCCAAGCATTATATTTAATACTGATATGAAATTTGGTACAGGCATGGTCCCCAGAGGATGAATCCCAATGACTCTGTTGAAGCACTGACCTTGGCCCCTTTGTATTATTATTATTTTTTTTACAATTACGTTAAATGTCTTTACTATGATACAGATCAGTATAATTGTACCAAACAGAAGAAGTTTTTTTTTTATTTTTCAGACACAAAAAAGGGAACAAACTTAAAACAGAGGCCACAGCTCATCTCAAACAGCAACAGCACACTGGCGGAATGTAAATATGTGAATAACGTATAGATGTATGCACACATACACTCAAGCACACAGGCTATAAAGCATAACCATAACAAACATACACACACACAAAACTACTACTCTTGTGCAATGTAATCTGCACTTTAGTCTGACAATCTCTTCACTCCTCATTATTTGACTTTTTTTTCTTCTATTTTTTGAGCATTTTTTTTTCTCTTTTATGATGTCATGTTGTTATTGCACAGCCTTGTGGAAGAGTCACTTTGCATTTCATTGCCCATTATGTATGAGCATGTGACAAACTCTTAAATCTTTAATCACACCACCAGTCTTTGGTATTGGATCAAATAGAATCCTGTATTTTTGTGTTGAGGAAAACTGAGGAATGTCATCAAAATAAACCTTTCAAGTGGGAAGTACTTCTTACCTCTAAATTTAGGTTGACTTTCAGTGTGAATTAACAGCTTGGAGTTGGAAAAGAGCATCTTTTACCACACAATCTTTCAAAACCATGCTATGTAAGCTAGGGTGACCAAACATCCTGTTTTCACGTCCTGTCCTGGCCGTCCTGGTTGTTTTTTATAAAGTGAAGAAAATGTCCTGGTTTTCATTGTTTTGAAGAAGGATGATGAAGAAAACTAAAGATACAGATATTTTTTGTTAGTTTTTGTAAGTTTGTGAGAGTTATTTTTGTTGAAGTTGAATTGCTAATATAGGAGAGGTATTTCTTAGTTATGTTTTATTTTATACAGAAGACTTTATTATGATTTCATTTGTTATTTTTGAAACTTGTCATACTAAAACATGTTGAGTAACCTCTGAGAAACCTATCTGAATTTAAGTCTTTGGTTACAAACAGTATTCAGTAATATAACAATTTTCTATCCATACAGAGGAGGCATAGTTTAAATGCACTGAAATTATAAGGCATCTTTGAGTAAACTTCGAGTATCATTTGAGTATCTAATTGCCAGGCCGAGTGTCCTGGTTTTCGGTAATCAAAATATGGTCACCCTATTTAAGCTGTTTAAAATGTTTTACCCTGAAGGCTAACATAACTACTCACTGTAGTTGCTGTTATTCTCTTGGGGTTTTATGGTTAATCACTAACTCAAAAGGTAAGCTAAGTAGTGTTACCTTTAAAGGTAATCAAAAACACTACCTGGCATTTAGCTAGCTAACCACTCCTTCCATTCCGGATGAAAAACGAGTCCCAACTTCGGCTGTGAGACTGTTAGCCGCAGTTAGCTAACATCCTCCATTAGCTAACGTTAGCGTTTTTCAACAACCCAGCAGCAAAGAGCTAAATGTAGCACACAGCTAAAGGTAACTATCAACAAAGCTATCCGGTGAAATTCAACTCCTTAACTTAAATTATATGAACCTTCATTTGTAATTTAACTCTTACCTGCCCGCCTCAGGTACACCTGCCCCCTTATAGCACAAACTGACCGGGTTAGCAGCGGAGCGAGACGCCGATAGGAGGCGCCGGAACACACAAAACATGGCTGCGCTAGTTGTTTCAGGTTTCTGTAACTATTTCTTCAGTCGTTTAAGAATAGTAAAATAATACACCAACCGACACCACCTAAGGCTGTGCAGGCTCCAGACCTGTATGGGCAACTACACAACTTGAAAATACATTATTTCCCCTCCTGACCACCACATTTAGTCAATTTTTATGTCAAGGATTCAAGGAGAGGAACACACGGTGGCCGCCATCTTGAACCGTCTCACCAGGTTTTTTTCTAAGCATGCTCATGGAATATTTTGGCATCACAAAATATGCCCCTTTGTGTGTGTTTTGTTTTGTTTTTATATAGTAATGTACATACACAATTTTCTGGTTTATTATTTTTTACTTTATGGCACATATGACTCATTTTTTAAAAGTGTAAAACTAGAAATTTTGAGGGAAGATGCCCCCTCTGAGAAGAAGGCCCCTATGAATAGACAGTATTTTTTTATACTGTTGCCTTTATTTCTGGTAAATTATGTTCACTGCCATCTTGTACAGTAACATCGTAGCTAACCAGCAGAAATAATATAAAATAATTTATGCATGTGTTGTAGGCCTATATAAAGTAAAAGCAGAAAATAAAGTAAATCTTATGCATAAGTTTTCAATTTGTAGGGATTAAATGGACTTCCCACCAAGAGAAGCCAACAAACCTAGAAGATAATTAGACCATAACGGACTACAGCTTTATTAAAACTAAATGTAAACCCTAAAATGATTTTCCCTGGGGAATTTCTTGTCACAAGCCCTGTTCACTTATACACATTTACTAATGCACAAGAATAACTTTATTTGTAAAATAAATTTTAGGTAAAACATGCACATATTATTTTTGAATTATTATATTCCGAAGAATAATTAGATGCTAACTTTTAAGGACAATCTGAAAGAAAAATAGCCCAGTGGCGCAATGAATGAATGTAACCCGTTTACACTGTTAATACCATAATAATAATAATAATAATAATAATAATAATAAATAAATAATAATAATTCTCAGCCCTAATGATCATTATAGTAGATACGCAATATCGCCACAAATATGTGAACCTATTGTCCTAATACTTGTTCTATTTTGGTTTAAATTAAAAGAACTCCTATTCGGTATTTCACACAATCACGTGAAAGCCCTTCCCAGTTTTGACACAGCAGAGCCCCTCTATGTACGATGCAAGAAAGTTTGAGCTTTGCGGCCAACTTGACTGGCCTGTTCAGAGTCCAGAGCTCTACCAATCAAACACCTTTGGAATAAACCGTGTAAAAAAAATCCTGCAGCAAGCTTCTGAAGTCTTTTGGAATGAGTTGAAGAGAAGATGGGAATGTAGGCTGCTAATGCATTATTTTAATGCCTAAGGCATTTGGAGATGAGATGCTCATCAATCACACAACTGGCAAAAGACTGTACATGTAGACTTTGTTCTTGTAAGGGGGTCAAACTATAATATTAAAACAAGATTACTTTGGATAGGTCTGCATTAATCACATTTTCCAGAGAGCCTAGACAGTTATATTGTACGAAAGATGCAAAAGAGTCTTGCCTAAATCTTAGATGATCATGAATCTTTGCCAGGGAGTACATTGTCAAAATCACTTAAAGAAAGTTGAATATAGACATAATTACCTGTGGTTGTGAATTTTAAATTCAGTCATGCAACTAGCTGACAACTGTTGGCTTTTTGTTTTTTTTTTACAACAAAGTACGTCTCACACACATAAGCAGATCACACTGTAACCAATGTGTAAGTGGTTTATGTTTCAGCTCATAACAAATGTAACTCAAAGTAATAGAAATTTCATGAGGCAACATCACTGCCAAAGCCATATTTATTGCAATTTAAGGTGACTACATCCCACTGGATAGCCCTAATAATTAAAAATTTAAAGAGCTACAAGACGTGAATTCGTGACAGTTTTTACAGCTCAATGTAAATTTAAATTTAAATTTAAAATGGCACAAGCAGCTAGAGAGTAAAATGATTTGTGAAGCAAAACAAGACACAAATCAGCAGGTACTGTAATAAGTTAATATTGCTCATAATGCTCACTGTTTAAGTTAGGAAGACAGTTTACAACCATATAAAAAGCCAATTTAAAGCAAATTGAAAATCAGTAGACTTACCGTAACTAAAAAAAGAAAAAGAAAAATGCAACGAAACATCATCCACTGCATTAAAAAACAAAATAATTACACTGACAAAGTATAACCGGACTTGCGTACCATATAAAGCATTGTGCTATACTGCGAACAGGACACCTACTGTATAAAATAGTTTTCTTAGTACCAATCTGAAAAAGAGTGGTGAGTGGCACATGGATACAAATTATCACTATATAATTACAACATTTACAAGTCAAGAAAATATGTCAGACGAGACATAGAATGTACCTTCAAAAAAGGGTGTAAATCTATCGCAACATCATCTTGAAAAAGGTCTTCAAAAGGCACAGACAGAAGAAAATGTGAACCATGCAAAAGAAAACAACATTTTTTGTGCAAGGAAGCAAAACTCAAATTTAGAATAATTATATAATACAGCAGATTGTAACAGTTTCCCCTCTAAAAACAATGCCCTCCTTATTACAGTACTGAATACTGTACATATGTGTAACAACATGTTTAATCAATTAGAGATTTAAGTTTAAAGCGCCCTTTTGGCCACACAGAAAGTGAAATATTGAGTTGTACATTCATGATATTTACAGTATCAGAGAGTTTCAGAGAGCCATCGGGGCTTTAACTACAATCTGCAACCTGCAGGTGTCTTTGACATTGCTAATCCAGTCTTTTGTCCCAAAAAGTGAGTCTCCTGTGCATGCTCACATCCAGTATCTGAGTTGATTTCACTGAGCATAGAAAGATGATTCAGTAAACCACGTTACAATGGCTACCAGTCACTTCACCGTAAAGCCACCACACATCCTGTACATTCATATCATTACATTTCTGTGCAACATCTTTTGGGTCTATTGCTAGCATCAGTGAATCTTTTCAAGCTCAGGCTTTGCTGGCAAATAGCAGCCATGAAAGTTACAGTTTGAAGACACTCCTTGGTTGTAGCTTCTACGCCATAAAGTGATATTCTAACACCCATCCGATCCAACTAAGGGCCACTTCTCAGTGAAAAAATATTCACTTACTGGACTGATTGACACTGCAAGTGCTGTTGCAAGGTTTCCTGGAAGACATGTTCTCAAGAATGAACAAAAATAAATTTCACCTTCAATGTACCTTCACCAACTTCACAAAAAGCCCCTATTGCGAGCTTACATGGTCCATCAAGTAACATCCCCACTTCTTTAAGGAAAACACTTTTGCTTAATTCATTGCTTTCAATACCACTGACCACTTCTGCCTCCTTTCACAGTCTTCTTTTAACACGTGCTTGTCCCAATATCCCATCACATGCATTCAGAGAACACCTACATGACAGGGGAGAAAAGACTGGCAACTTACAGGTCAGGCAGGAGTGGACTAATCTGCCTTCATCCCTGTCTCACACAGGCTTACAGTCTGCCTGCCAGCTTGTTCACCTGGATTTATCAAAAAAGTGCCTCTACATCATACCAAACTGTCACTCTCTGAATTACACAGCTATACAGTAGTACACATACATTTTTCCAGTTTTTACGTGGAAATACATAATGTCCAATGTACTACATCCAGCAACTGCGTCAGTCTTCAAAGTATGTTGGGCGCAGAATATTCCTGGGAAGAATTTACCGGCTTGGTCACATGAGATCAAAATTGTGACAGTAACTACAGTTCACAGCATAGACAGAGAATAAAAACAGGACAGGTTGAATTAAACTGTCACAGTAGTAAAACCATCAGTCAACAAGAAATCACTGACTGAGAAAACGCTGCTTAGGCCAACACACAATCTCCTTCTGCTTTGTCCACCAGAGAAGATCTTCTCACCATAAACAGCAGGGGGCGATGCATGTCTATTAATATAAGCCTTGCTCAGGTTCGCTCTGCTCTCCCCGTGTATGGGTTCCCGACTCGGGTTGCAGGTTCTGATCAGACAACTGGAATGATCCTCACTCCCCCGAGTTCAGGAACGGTTCTCATTCCAGTTGAGTCACTGCTAGTTCTTGATCTCCAGAATGGAGGGATTGTGATCCAGGATGGACAGGATGATTTTGTCCATGTACTGTCGAAGACGCAAGTTGATTTCCTCCTGCTCCTTTAGGGCTTCCATCAACTGGGGAGAAATACGTATGTCACACACATCATTAGTTCAGTTCATCACTGAGGAACACTGTTATTTGTTGTAAACAACTATTATGAAATAGTTTCTAAGTCTCACTCTTGCACTTAGAATATCCTATATTTAATATGGCTATATACAAATTCTCTATATGTTGGCACACCCGGAAGAATCAAGGGTATACAATTGCTTAAGCTTGAAATTAACAATTTTTGTCCTAATTATCTCTATTAATCAAGTAATTATTTGGTCAGTAAAATGAGACAAAATACTTTTTAAACAACACAAGGTAATCAGTAAAATGCTCTTTTATAAAGAAGCAAATCTGTACCTAAAAAACAGGGAAGCCAGAAGATGTACATGATTAAAAAATACTTAAATGAATAATTGATTACCAAAAGTAGTTGCCAATTGTTGTTCTGGAAATCAATTTTGGGCTGGGTAGTTTATTTCAATTAAAGCAGTTATGTATAAGATGTGGCCATAGTGATCACCTCCACATTGTGCAGAATAGAATAAAATCTACAAAAAGGTAACATGCAGAACATTGTTACTTCATGTCCTAAAATACAGTATGTTCTATCTACCATATATACATATAAAAACCTATAATCTTGTTCATATTAATACCATTATACTGGTAGTTTGCAGAGCAGTTTAAAATCACAATACAGTCATAGAAGTGCTCATATAATCTGTTGGAAAGGAACAACCAATGTAACTGAACTGTATTTTCCTAATACACTGTCTGTATATTATCCTGAATTTACCTGGTCTCTGGAGGCATTATCTATCTCAGCAGCTAGACTCTGGGCCTTTGTCTGTGTGGCAAACAGGTTCTTCGCTTCATACAGGCTAAGGCTGAGGATCTGACCATTCAGCTCATCATTCTGCTCCTTCAGCTTCTGGTTCTCCTAAAAACACAATCGGGATTGGAGGTAGAGGAGAGAGACACAGAAAAAGGAGATAAGTATCTGGACTACACAAGTGTTTTATGAGTAACAATTCTCTTTTTTTTCCCCAAAAATGGCCACTACTGAAGCCTCACTCAACCCATACGACAAAACACTGCGCTTGGTATCTCATCCAGCAGCAAACACAGTAATGCACATCTATTTTGGCAACACCTACGAGACGTAACATGGGTTATGCGTGTTACAGAACAAACTGTTCCCCTGCCTTGTCTGGTGTGTTATGAAAGCTCCATGATTAAGTTGTCTTTAACTGCTGACAAGAGGTCAGCATGCTTTCCCTTGTTCTATCCTTAACAATTAGTAAGGGAATTGCAGCGCTGACCCCAAATCAGCTTAGGCAAGTTCACTCTACTCCATTGTGATTAGTGGTTAATTGGGAAGGTCGAAGGGCACAGAAGCAATTTTACCATCAGACCGGGACGGAGCCAAGCCCCAGACAACACCAGGTGCTGGATTTCAGGGGGAAGAAAGTCCTGGGACACGAATCGCTGGACACACACATACAGACATTTACAGAGGTGCACAGGCAGGTATAAGAGAGTGAGGTTATCTCGCTCATGGAGGACTATGACACAGGGCAGTGTCTCTAAATTTAGAGCTGTAACCTGCACAGAAAATGTAATTATTTGTCTGATTATGGACTCAAACTTAATTATTTTAAAATCTAAAACTGCTGTGGAGCTGACAAAAAAGTAAATATCTGAAGATTGATGGTAGGATAAAACAATTGTTATCATTCCTGGTCTTGCTTGTCTGCACTTCTTATGACAAGTCGGCCCAAGGCTGCAACAGGATATGGCCCTTATCATTGTAAGTCCATGATAAGATACATACAATTTAAGAGTCAGCAGTTCTGACTGAATGGGTTTGTATGGTTCAAAAGTTACATCATGACCTGGTGGTTTTGGTAAATTCTAGGTTTTATATTGCCTTTCTTTTGACTAAAGAACTTGGAGAAACAATTTGCAACAATACAGCACAGGTTTCTATACCATCTCTCAACAACTATTTTTACCTGTCTTATCAGGCAGGACATCTGGAGAACACTTTCTTCTACTCCCTTAACACTAATGTTTACTTTACACCAGGTCTGTCCACTTAGCAGGACAGGAAACAGTAACAACACCATTTGAATCTGGAACTGTTGCAGGAAGATACCTTAAAGCAAATGTCAGTGTATCTAAGAAACACAAACACATGTACTCTACAGCTCAATTAATGTCAGAAAATCATTAACTCTTGTTGAGGACAGACTATAAGAGGATCCACTGTGGTTGACCGTCATCATGATCAAACATATAGCCCTACTAGTATTGTATATTAATCTATTCTGCCCAAATCCACTCTGTTGCAGTTTGTGCCCAAGATCCAGCTAAAGTCTGTAGCCATAAAAATGCTAGAGGCCTATACTGATTGATAAAATCACTACACTCTAGGTTCCTCAGGCAGAACAAAAAAAAAAATTATTGCATTAAATGTGGTGCAAGAATGTCCTCTCAGAAGTGCACCTATAATGTGTTGCTGTGCTGCACATTTTACGGAAAACGTGACTAAAACTATATGGCACTATTTATTTATGGTATTTATTAACATGGGGAAATAATGCAAATAACATGGAGATCAGCTGAATTTACTTTTTTAGAACGAATACAAAACTACAATTTACAATCTGGAGGAAAAGTTTGAGATGTGCTACAGAATACAGTTAGTAGTGAAAGTAGATCACTACTAAAAAAACAGTCAGAGTATTTGTCAAATTAGGACACACTGTGAAAATCAAGGACAGGAAAACAAACTTCCTCCGTGTTTTGAAATAATTAAAAACCAAGATACTTCTCCTGCTGCTTTAATCACATGTACCATGATGAGTATTCTGTTATTCTATTAAATATTCATACATTTTGTACTGTATCTAATCTGTGACAATATATTTATATAGCTCAATTCTAACTATAGTACATCTAATGCATTTATGTGCATCCAAACCCATACAAAATGCAGTCTGTGTTTACACAGAGCTGATATGAAACAGTAATTGAAACACATAAAAAATTTAAATAGCAAAATATCTAAAGTACTTAGAGTCACACGTTTACTAAAGCTTTGGTAACACTAGTGAGGACTTGGGGGAAAAGTAAAAATGTTTAATGAAATAGATAATTTTAAAAAATCAGCTTTATAATTTGGTTGTGCCGTTTCCATAGAGGTACAGGACTTTATGCTGCCATGAAAAATAAGTCCACAGTGAGTGAAAATGCAGCAGGAGCAAAAAAGAAAAAAAACACCAAGAGACTGCTTTGGATTCAGACGGTTAACAGACACAGCTAGTTTTTAGACAGGTGTACAAAAAGCCCCAATGTTGCTTTCAGCTCTCTAAAATCTATGTGAAATGTTTACGGTTATCTCAGTATCTTAAAGCACCTTCAGTCACTACAATACTTATTGAGCTGACCGTGCACAACAAAGCAGATCTGTACCTGCTTGAGTCTCTTGACCTCATGCTCCAGCTCCACCTCCCGGGTCCTGCTGTTGAAGTCTGCAAGCCCAGAGGAAGAGCTGCGACTTCGGCCTGGCCTCTCCGACTCCAGCTTGTAGAGTTGCAAGTGCTCCAGCTCTCGACGAAGGTCTTCTATCAGCTGCACACCAAAGAATGGACAGATGAACAATGTTATAAAATGCAAAGGCAGTATTTTGTAGGTGTAAGTGTATCAGCTGACATGACTGCAGCGACTGAGAGGAAACAGAGTGAGCGGTTGAACAAACAATCCACTTTGCTGTGTGTGACTGGTTACATAAAATGATCACTCCCACCTCCTGCATGGCCTCCTTCTCTTTCTGGAACTGCCGTCTGTTCTGTCTCAGTTTGTCCATCATTTTCCTGTAGAGGTCCATCTCATCCTTGAGGCGCAGACTGGTATCTTCCAGCTTGTCTGTCATCCTTTGCTTCTCCTGAGGATGGATGAGCAAAGTTTGCTTTTTATATTTTTCAGAGTTCATTATTCAGAAAAATTCAAATGAGGAATTTAACACAGAGGGTTAGCGTTTTTATTTTCTGTGACACATTCCTATTTCAAAAGCTAGAGTCAAGCTTGGGTCAGGTTAGGTTTGTTATTTACATAGGTACATACTCAAAATAGAGATGTGGTCCAACAGTGAAAGGCTGTGTATAAATAAAACTACAGGTGGCTCACTGGCTTTGTCTCTGTGTGTGCACACATGCTGACAACTATTTGACTATTGAGAAAAAACTGCAATATTTAAAGGGACAGTAGGACTGTGTTGACAAGTGTGGATTGGAAATTCTAAAATCCTGCATCTTTGAAAGTGAAACAGACAGTAAACTAAAGAGTTACCTAATTAAGAGTATCAGCTAGATGTGTTAAAAGCAAAGAGAAGGATTAAAGAAAGAAAAAAAGGAGTTAAAGAACAAAAGTGAATATACAAAGAAAATTAAATAAGGCTCACCTCGTCCAGTTTCTCTGTTTGTGACTTGAGTCGGCACATGTTAAGAGACATGTCACTGTTATCGTCCTCCAGCTGCCTAACTCTAAAGACACAAAATCAAGCATGTCAGTGTATGTTTATTAAAAAACTGTTTCATAGCCAGTTATGGCACTGTTTTGGGCAAAAGGCCACAATATGTGCTGCATCTCCAGAGGCAGCTGACTAAGCCCTGGAAAAAGTGAGCAATAAAAACACAGAAATTGTTGATGTGTATGTTTGTGTGCTTGTGTCAGTATGTTTCTCACCGGTTGGTCAGCAGCTCTATCTGTGTGTTCTTGTCTCTCTCCATCTTGCTGTAGGCCTCTCGGTGTCGTCTTAACTCTGCATTCAGATTTTGCTCTGCACGGGTCTCTTGGTCTTTCAGCAGCTCCTCCAGCTCATGTACCCTGACATGAAAAATACATCACACAAAATACTGTATCACAACTGAGTCAAATGTTATTTTTAAATACTAATTTACAGCTACAATCTATTGTAAGATTAGTCATTTGGGGGAAAAGCAGAGCACTTTTCAACAATGAGAAATTAGAGAAAATTGTATAAAATCACAATAGCCCTGCCATTTACTTGTAATACAATAAATACTGTGCATCTCTAAAGTCCAGTTTTCTACCTGTGTACTAGTTGTATGTTTTCCTGTTTTAGCTTGGATTTGAGGTCACCGTTGATCAGAATCTCATTCTCGAGTTCTGCCACCTTCTTCTCAAGAGAGCTCACCTGACAAAAAAAGACACACAGTATTGAAATATGAGTTTACACCATAAATGCAATACAATTAACAATTATATTTCCAGATATAATTTATGTTTAGAAATGCTGGCCAGCATTCAAATTTTAAACATCCCTCAACAAAACAAGAAATACCACACAAGGTTAAACTGAAGTCAGGCTACAGCTTAACATATAGTTAATAGAACCGATCTATAGTTGAGAACAAATTCATTGTGTTCATAAACTGGTGCTACACAACAATTTTTTCATACTTCCTTAAATTACCTGTGCAGCTCCCAAGGTTTTAAAAGCTTCATAACATTCACATATTCCTTAAATTATCAGATCTAAGAGGAAACCTGGCAGAGCTCATCTCTGGAATTTTACTGCTACAGTATGAGCTCAAAATATGTATATATATAATCTTTCCAAGGTTTTCTCTTATCACACAGAAAAAGCAAGAGCTGACTACATCCCACGAGCATCTGTTTGTGCTTAAAAAAATCTTAGCTGACATAAGGACAAAGAAACTGCACAGACACAAAGGGAAACAAACCTATTCATACCTTCTCATTGATGTCGATGTCACAAGAGTCGATGCTGTCTCGGAAAAGGTCCTCTGTACTGCCGTTGCTGCTGCTCAAGTTGCTGTTGTGGAGCAGCTGCCTGCTCAAGCACAGAGACACACAAACTTAAAGAATTTGCTGGGAAAAGATCCAGGGGAGGACCGAGAGAGAGAAATAAAGTGTGTGTCCTCTAGTGATGCTGCTGCATATAGGACTATAAGGACGTTCTCAAGCAAAGAAGCTGGAGCAAACAGAATTAAAATTAGCACACACACTGTTACAGCAGACACCCACACAGGTGTGCATATATCTGAGTGTACTCAACTGTGACATTCACACCATAAAGCGACTTTAGCTGCCCCCTTTTACTGTGATGGAATAACTTGAGAACAACAAGCTCCATTACTGAGATTAGCAATATAGAGAGGAGAGAAGAGGAAAGGAAAGGAGAGGAGAGGAGAGGAGAGAGAAGAGAAGAGAAGAACAGATAAAGAGAGCAATAAAGTGGACGAAGTAATCAAACCAGACAGAGGCGACAGTAGAAAGAACAGGGAGAGCGAGCCAAACCTTATATTGAATACATAGATCAGGTCTGACAGGCCATTTTCACTCTGTCACTATAACTCAGTTTATGTGGCCGAAAATAGGACAAAAGCCTCGATACAAAACATCTCAACCAGTGCAGACCAACAGGCCATGTAGTGCGATACATTGCTGCTGCTAAAAAAGCTGATGTTCAAACTCACTTTCACAACTCAAGAACAAAAGCAAAAGTTTTGAGGGCACGACTGATTACAGTTCATTATGTCCACACACCCTGTATTTTCTCTGAATATCTAGTTAGCAATTAACTAGATAATAGAGTACAAGGGAACGACTACTGAGAGATAAGGAAGTACTAACTGCAAATCTCGCTCTGTATGCGTGTCTGTGTCAACAAATAGAACTAACATGCTGTGCAGGTTTGTATAATGCATAAACACAAAGAGTACAAGTGACCTTTCCTTCAGAGACACACAAGCATATACAAACATCCAGGTGAATGACCTACCTTCCAAAAGCAGTGCTGGAGATTTTCCTATTGGGGCTACAAAGGAAAAAAACGCAAATGTGTCAGATTTTTTTTTTTCAGTGAATTGCTATGTATATGTCTAGACTCATAGCTCAACAAATACAGTCCAAGTAGCTCCTGACGGCAATTAAGATTTTGGCTATTCAGTGTGACAGATAAGAAATCGTGAGGGAAAAAGAAACTCTGAAGGACATGTCAAAGTTAATACAATTTCAGTCCTGGTTCAATGAACGGGGGTTTCTGTCAGCTAAATAACTGTCTGAAGGGAACAAAAGCCCAAAGAGTCTTTCAGTATGATGTGTCTGACTGCACTGGGTTTCACATTGGATTAACAAACATACTGTAGGGTCACACAAATGACAGTTGATGCTGATAGAATATGAATGTCATAATCATCTGCTGGCAAAAAAAATAAGAGTGGCTTGAGGGGAAGCAAAATTAATGCAGCAGATTGCAGTACATTTAGTTGGCAATTTTTTATGAATACCATTTATTCTGTGCAAATAAAAAAATTACCATACTTGTTAAATGTGAAACAGCTTTGTGTATTTTTCTATCCATGTCATGTCCATCCAAAAATTTTAGGTCCTTATGATTATAGGGCATCAATAACTCATGCAATGTAATGTTTTCGCGACTTAAATTTTAGGAACCATCCAGACTTTCTCAGTTACTCATTCAGCCTGTCTGTCACAACAATTACCGTTTGTTACATTACACAAGTTGTGAGGAAGTGCGAAACAGACGTATAAGAGTCAGTGCAGACAGTGACTGTGGAAAAAACAAACAATAAAATATTTTTCAGTGACACATCGTCAAAGACTCTTCATAAAGATATAACTGAGGAGAAAAGGCTAGTCCTCTGAGAAGATCTGCTCAGCATTTAGATTAAGCAAATTTTTACAGGGCATATAATCCTAACTGACAGAATGATTCCCTTCAGCTAATGTTGGAGTTTACCTCACACTCTCTGAAGGGGTCTAAGAGGCCAAGCACACAGAAGAAATATTAAAAGCAGAAATTATTTTAAGCTCAAAAATTTAAGCTAAATCAAATTCAAAATCAGTTTTTGTCACTTCCTGTTTTTTACAAAATTTTAAATATGATCTGTGTATGTCCTCTGTTGTGCTGAAACAAATATACAAATACACACACACAAATATTCCTATGAGCTCACTCTATTTAAAGTAATATCTTCAATCAATATATTTTAATTTGCATCTCACTGACTCTGACGTTGTTGGCCTTTTGTTTCTCTAACTCTTTCCTTTTGCCATCACTACTTCATTATTCATAAGGAGAAGGCAGGTCTAATTAGAAGAGTCATGGTGGAGTTTAGAGCCATTTCTCTACAGGGAGAAATTCTGCAGAGTCAGCAGGGAGTCGATGTAACTAAGACAGCAAGTACCGGTAATACCACATTTACACATAAAAAAATATCCTATTGAGGTTTATGTTCTGAAATGACTTTGTGTCTTTTTATGTGTGTGTGAGGGCATGTGTGTTTTCAGGTAGACAGTATGGCTATTAATGGTCACCACGGATTATGTTTCCAATAATAGTTTCCCTATTACAATGGCTGATGAGGTAAGCTCAGGTGTGGCGGCCTTACATAACAATCAATTAGTGTTTGCGTGTGCGCCTGCAAATGATGTGTATGAAACAGAAGGAGGAATATTTTCAGTGCCTCTGTATCAATATTACATCATTCTTAGTGAAAAAAGAGCCCTCAAAACCAACAGTGACTCTTGAGTCAGCCTCACCAGTAGAACATGAGTGGAACAAAACACTTAAAATCTTGTATCTGGATTCTGTACAGTGCACATAATAGCTGACAGTATCTGTGTCTCTTCACCTAAAAACAGTGTGGAAGATACTCCTTGTCATGTATAACTGAGTCATTGTCTTTTATTAAACCATCGTGGTGTGTAAAAATTGCCATAACACTCAACTCTGATTTTTCACAGAAATAGGTCACCCAACCTGTTTTCATTTGTATGGAACCTGATACCATGTGGCTTTTTTGGTACATTTGGACGTAGGGTTATATAAATGAAAGAGGCTGCAGTCAGCGAACACATGCTGGTGACTTGATTTAATTTGACTAGCCATCAGTCAAAACAGTATGTGGTCAGCGGGAAAGGTCTGAGGGCAGAAAGACTCTGTAAAACAGTCTTTGCTCAAAAAGTTACTCTCTATATCCTATATTGTAATTTTACAAATATGCAGCGTTTGTGCTTTATATGTATGTATGTTTATTGTTTTATGTTTGTGTGGCCCACCTGTTAGCCTTGAGGTTTTTGAGGCGAGCCTCCAGGTCATTTAGCAAGTTGACCTTTTTGCTGCACTGAGAACAGTAGACATCCATGAGTTCACCTGTGTAATGGTGACGCACCTTACGAGGAGTCTGGCCCGCACTATAAACACACACAGAGATGAACATAGTTATATCTCCAGAAATCAGAAAATCACACCACCAAAACTAAAGATAGAACACTTTTTAACACTGGAAGTGTAAGCCTTGTCTGGCATGAATATTTAAATCTACAAGTAGAAGTTGTAGTCACCACCTAGTATGTTGAGGAGGCAGCTAAATCCGGACAGCAAAACAATGGCATTATTACCAGATCTGTTGCTAAAATAAAGGAAAATCATAATGCATTATCACTTTTAAGAACTGACCTGAAGATACACTCCCTGATCTTGTTGTAGTTTCCTGAAATCCCATTATTTTCTTCCAGTAAAAGTCAGCACAGTTAACAATTAGGTTTTAAATTTCAAACATAATCCGTAAAACATTCCTCCAAGATCAACGATCAGAAATTTTTTTTTCTTTTGGTGTCCGGGCATGGTTTACCTTTAACCCACTTTGTACTGTAGTTATTTAAACTTCTTTCACATGCTGAGCTCTCTAAGACTTCTTGTAAATCTGGGCCTCATTTTGAATTTAAATCTCCATGCCAACTCCATTTGCTGAGTTTTGTCTGCTTGGTATGCGTGAAAGGAGCATGGAGCTATATTGCCAGTCTATCAGCTGGGAGACTTAATCCCATTAAACACAGGCCTTGGATGAATATTAATGTGGCCTTTAGGGCAAGAACTCCTAAGGTGCACTTCTACAGTCAAGACTTAAGAATAATACAAGTCAGGTAATGATTCTGGATCTTGCAGAGCAGAGACTCAAATCCTTGAAATTTAATAGAGTTGAAGGTACAGAAACTGCTCAGTGTCTTACAGTTTGCTTTGTCACGAATTAACCTTTGAGAAATAGCACAAAGTCCTTCATACAAGCAAGACATATAATTATCTTCCCTTTGTAGCACAATTGTTTCCAGTCTGTGGTTCACACACTCATGCTGGGCCCTCAAACATTTGCGATAGGGCAGGGAGGAAGTGATACAAGTCAGCAAGAATACTAACTTTTTCCAGATTACTCCAAGTCATGCTCAAAAAACAGGACACTGACTTTAGCTTAAGCAGGTCATCAGCAAACAAAATGATCAGTTTTCATCAACAACTTAGCATGTGTGGTGTTTAATGTAAAAAAAAAGGTTAAATTATTTAGATTTTTGGTGGGTTTGACAAAGTTTGAGAGTTTCTTTGTAGGTGGTAGGGGAGACAATGTGTTAATTATGTTTTTTTAATCGACACATTTGAGTTTTACTACAGTAATTTCCCTCCAAGATAGCAGACATCCTGCCACATTGATCTGTCTGCAACAACAATGTCAATATAAAAACAGTCAAGTGTCTATATAAAAAGATTGGGAGCCACTGTAGTAGCAAATCAATAACTAATTAAAGCTGCAAGCAGCGTTGAACGGGCCCTCGCACACTCACGCGTGTCGGGACGTGGCGCACGCCCAGGTGTGGCGCATGTCGGGATGTGGCAGAAATTTCAAGGTGCTCAGACTTAGCTGACCAATTTCAAGGATTGTATCACAAACTTTCTCGGCCACCATGAACATCAGTGGTGTCAAATCATTTCTCATTGACTATTGTCTGTGTCTGAGTGAGATGTTATCTGTTCCATTTTTGTCTGTTCTGTTACAGATTTTAAAAATCTGTTTTATTATTGTTATATTACTGTATTATTGGGTCGCTATTATTGACCATTATGCCCGTTGTTGCAAATTTGCAACATACCCAAATTTCTATTTATTTTTTGTGCTATAATCAAATTAACAATCTCAACTTCAACTTATGGAAGCCAAAATACCATGTCCACGCATGTGAACGCACGGTCTCAGGAGGCTACTATATTTTTTTTTCATGAATTAGAAATAGACAAAGAAGACATAATCATTTGTACATATTCCGGCCATAGGCAGAATAGGCCACATGAAATGAAGTGGGAGTTGCCCCCTCAGCCCTTGTGAAATGGGACAAGGAACAAATGATTGAGTTTTGGGAGTGATCCAGATCAGTGTCTGGATCCAGGAATTTTTTAAAAGATATTTAACATTGGGAGTGTTAGAAAGCCCTGCAGTGCCACCTTGTGGTAGGACAGAGCATATATGTGCACATATATAGGAGAAAGATGTTGAGTGTTTTTTAAGTATACTTTGTTGTTGGGAGATTGTGTTGGGGTGGACTGGAGCTCCTTGGCGGAGGTCTGTGCTCTCTGGGTGCTTTTCTAGCTACAATCTGTGATGATATGAATATTGACGAATGTATAATTAAACTAGTTGAAATACATATTTGATCTATCGTTGTTTGTACAGTTTTTCTCCATAGGTTTGGCTCATTTCTCGAAACTGAAATTACATTCTCAAAACAACATG